>BSBK01009744.1:0-419984 GCA_027943335.1 Chamaecyparis obtusa
ATTTCCAATGCTCATCAGCCTATCGACTATTCCTTCTGGAAACATGTCCCCATTCTCATTGGCAAAAGCTTCAAATTTTTCCAGACTGGCTTCCTTCAGTATCCCATTTCTGAATAAGGACCAAGCTTTTTCATTTTCTATTCTTTGCCTTCAGCTTGAAGCAAAAATGGCCTACCATGCATCCATCTGTTGGTACGACTACAATGTTATCCAAGGAGCAGACCACCTCTGTATATATACTGTCCTCCACAGTACTACGAATTGTAGAGGAGGCCTGCAAGGTATTTCCCAGCACCTAAATAATGGGAAGAAAAAGATTTTCTACTAACACTCCATCATGAACATGACCCTCTGACCAGAAGTCCTCTCCCAAGATTTGCACCATTGTGATCCATTATGAATTCTGCTCAAGATAATCTTAGTGCATTCTTCATTATCAAATTCATACTGTAATCCATACTTAACAATTTCATTGTGTTCCAAATATTCAAAACCTTGTTTCAGTGTCATATCATGATTGTAAATCTTTTGATATTCATTTGTGAAATCACTATCACTAACTCTCTCTAGTTTGCATCCAAGATAACTTCTAACATTCTTCAAATGTAAAACTCCATCTAGTACGAATGATAATGCAAACCTAAGGTCATCTTCCAAGGTTCTACTAGTTCCCTTTTCAATTTAGGTCTATTCTTATCTCTGACATTGTGTATTAATGAAACATCAATGATTTCTTCAAATTCCTTTACTGATTCAAAGATTTGTCAAGTAAAATACCTTAATTCATGATTTTAGGGCTTGCGTAGATTCAGCACAAAATTCTTCTCCAAATCCTTGGAAAATGCTTTCAATCACTGCTCTTTGATCTCCTTAACACTTGAATTCACTTTTATGATCAAATAATACTGATCATAACCTTTTATTAATTCAATCTCCCTTAGATCTGACATTGCATTCAATTCTTTTGCACTTCTTTCCAAAAAGTTGTTTCTGCTAACCTACAAAACTTAAAACTTCTTGCAATCTTGCAAAGCATAATATTTTTCTTTGCGCTCTTAACCATAGCATCAGAAAATCATAAACTACCTTTCATTAACTGCACAAGACTCAGTTCATCATATATCTACTTCTACACTTAATCTAAGTTCCTATTCTACTGTAATTTACATAAATTAAGTACTTTGAGATAGGTCAGGTAAAGATTCATTCTTACCTTTCAATACTTCACCTTCCCGATTACCTTCAATGTTGAATATGTCTCCTTAATCTATGCTTTTGATAAACTTCACTTCATCTGAATTACTACAGCATCCTTTCTAACTATTACTTGCATCTTCATTTCTTCTTGCATGATTTCTGGGGTTTGGATTAGGATGAAAAACTCTATTGTTCTTTCTGCAAAACCTTGTTGTATGTCCAATATTGTTGCATATTTGACAAACAATTCCATTGTTTCCATATCTTGGTCCAGGTTGATTGATTTGTGATCTGTATTTTCTAGCAATGTGTCCAACCTTGTTACATCTATAACATATAACTCCATTTCTTCTATTCATATCTTCAGTAGGTTTTCTTATCTGCATTGTTAGTATTCCTAAACATTCTACTACCATCATTGTTTTCAATAAATTTAGGTTTCCTACATTCAATAGCTCTATGTCCAAAACCATGACAATTATAAGAATAACCATTAAGAGGATTAAATTGCTTACCTGTGCAATCTCTCTTCATATGACCAATAGTATTACAAGAAAAACATCTACCTTTAAATTCTCTTTGTATACCTTTGGGTGATTCTTCTTGCTTTGGTGATTCTTCTTTTTTTGGTGTATCTTTAGATTTGTTGATCTCATCTATGCTTTTAGATATTTTCAGATCTGGTTCCTTGCTTTCATCATTTTCTTTAAAAGTGTTGAATCCAAGGACCAGTCTTATCATAGAATGGTTTTTGATAAGATATTTGTTCATCAATCTTCTCACTAGTTGAATATATCCTTTCAAGTTGTTGTTTGGATTGAGTCAGTTCACCTTTCACAATCTTATTATATTTCTCAAGTTCATCATACTACAAATTGATTTTCTCAAGTTCAGATGTTACTATACCAAGTTTAGATTCCAGTCCTTCATTTTCAGTCCTTAGACTTTCATTCTCAGATTTCAGATTTACTTCATTTTTGCCATTTCCATCTTTCAAACTAAGTTTCAAATTTTCTATCTTCAGTTCATGCTTAAGGATCTCATTTGCTTTTTCCAAATTGTCATCACAATCTTCAATAAGAACTTCAGATTCCTTTTCAGATCTCAGATCTTCCAATTTGTTTTTTAATTTCTCAATGAGGTTCTTTGCATCATCATACTTTCTTTTCAAAGTATCTCTTTCAATAGTAAGTAAGTCAATCTGTTCAAGAGCTTCTTCAAGATTCTTCTGTACTTGATCCATATCCATAGAGATCTTACTCAAGCTGCTAGGCTTTCCTTGAATGATTCTTTTCTGAGTAACTAAGCTCTGATACCAATTGTTAGAAATAGGGAATACTAAGAGGGGGGTGAATCAGTATTCTACAAAATTTATCTTTGCCCAATTATGGATATAATAGATTATCTTTATACATGCATAACATAAGAAGCTAAACAACATGCATAACAATAAAGAACTCATAACACATTATTTGTTCTCGAGGAAACCCTGGCCAGGGAAAACCCCGATGGGATGGTACCCACAAAGATCCACTAATCAAAAGTATCCTATTAAGGATGTTGACCCTGTTAGGAGTCTATTACAAGTATATAGTGTATCAGTCCTGATTAAGGGACTATAGGCCTTGTTAGAAGCCTCAACCCCTGTTAGGAGTTGGTAGTACAAAATGTGATTACCAGATGAGCCCACTGCCCAAACAAGTAATGTACAATATACACTAATTACAAAAATAGGTTAAGGTACATAGCCTTATGCTTCTTGCATCAATATCTCTTCACTTCTCTTTCACTATTGCTATTACATATGCTTCATATATTTCACATCATATCACTTGTTCATACTATTGTGTTCTTCACACTTGCTACAATTTCTTATTACAATTACAATTACAATTACATTTACATTTATAACAATAGCTTTATCTAAGATTAAACATCTAAGATGTCATCTCTTTATATTTTTAAGTCATTATTTTGATAAACAAAATAATCCCTTAACTCTTTACTAGTGTTGTCTTCATACTCTGTCCTGTCGGCTTCACACTATCTTCGGTAAAACTGTCATAACTTATTTTGTACATGACGTACTAACTTGCAATCTGAGATGGGTGATCAATAGACATCATAGATTCTATGTTCAAGTGCGCAAGCACTAAACTTACTCCAGTCAACATTACAAACAAAAATTGTGTCCAGGTTCACTGCCAAAAATATTGTCTCACACGTAGACAAATTTGCAATGTGGTCTATCATACTTGCTCTCTGACCTATGCGATCTTTATGTGGATCATATAATGCCATAATGACAACATCTATGTAATCAACTCAGCCAAATTGCCAACATGGACTGTGCCATTAGCTCCGGTTGGGTGGGTAAACACTAGGAACAACCCTATTTTGACCACTGAGTCAGTAGAACATTCCAGACCATTGCGGACCAAAGTGTCCCCAAGGTGCACCAAGCATGATTGGGAAGTGAATTTTCAAGGCTCGTATCTTAGACTCCATGAGAGGTATCAGTGATTCGTGAGATGCTACAGGACCATGTTTCTGAGACCTATAATAACCTCTCTCCATTCTGGGAGATTCAAATTTGTTTGAATTTGGTGCGCCAGTCTCACTTGATGCCAAAACTTGCAGTGAGGTTCAGTTGAAAGTTGTACCAATGGGTTTCTTCCAAACCATTTTTCCCGACACCGAATGGACTGTGCCATTAGCTCCGGTTGGGTGGGTAATGCTAGGGATAGCTCTATTTTGACCACTGAGTCAGTAGAACATTCCAGACCGGACCATGCTGGACTAAAGTGTCCCCAAGGTGCACTAAGCATGATTGGGCAGAAAACTTTCAAGGCTCATATCTTGGACTCCGTGAGAGGTATCAATGATCTGTGAGATGCTACAAGACTATGTTTCTATGGCCTACAATAACCTCTCTCCATTCTGGGAGATTCAAAATTGTTTAAATTTGGCACACCATTCTCGCTTGATGCCAAAACTTGCAGTGAGGGTCAGTTGAAAGTTGCACCACTGGATTTCTTCCAAACCCTTCATCCTGACACTGAATGGACTAGGCCATTAGCTTTAGTTGGGTGATTAAACACTAGAGAATAGTAATAGTTGAAGTTTGTAATTGAATCAATCAATGAAAATAAAGTTCTCTACATTTCTATAGTTCTCTATCCCATGGAACAGTCCAGGCAATAGTGAATTGATTAGAATAAATCTAATGTGATCTTGGCTTATTTGTGATATAGGAATGATGTCTTGTGTTTGTTTACAATTTTATGTAACTATTTCATTATTTGGAATATCATTCTGATATTAGAATTGACTGATGTCGAGGACAAGACTGACATTGTAGGCACACATGAATATAATGTAGCACATAAATTTTGAATTCACTTAAATGATGAATTACATGTGTGAACACACGTAGCACATAAAGTGTACACATAAATTTGATTAATTCATGAAGCATACATGTAGCACATATTTTATAAAGCATACAACATGAATTCACTTAAGTCATGCACGTAGCCCATACACATGAATTTAGGCTATGAAGAATGTACTTGAATATAAATGAATATACTCAAGGCATAAATTGTACACATGAGTACATATACACAAGCATATTTACATACTAACAATGAATAAATGAACACACAATTAACAAATTGGATTGAATATCAAGTTTCATATATATCAAAATGAACAATAATTTTGTACATATTTACATATCAACATATCTAGATACAATGTGGCATACGCCATCTTAAAATGTGTCATATGACATCTCAAAATAAGAAGTTCAACTACAAATATTTCTAGGACATCCTATTCTACTGGTGAATCATCAAAATGTAGCCTCTTTGAAGTACTCTTTGGCTCTGATGAATCTTCCATTCAAACACAAAAGTGAAACCCCAAGCTAGATTAAAACTTAGAATCGTAGTCAATAATAATAAATAAAATTTAAACTAAAATTGAACTCTCATATACCTCTCCTCTCTATCTCCTCCCACAGACGGGAGACCTAATATATGTCCTTGGTAGCGCAGGAATAGTGCCACCAATGTCGACTCCCACCTGTATATGTTTGCGAACATGAGATTGATCTACGAGTTATACTATTTAATGTTAAATACTTGGTAGTAAATATATGTTTTGATGTAGGGTAGGGATGGAGGATCCAATAATGGATAGTCCAAGCCTACACTACCAATTATGTGAATACCAAGCACAGCGGAATAGAACAAGATAATGATTCAAAACATAATTTCATTCAACATGTCGGGCTGTAAGGCCTTTTGGGTTTCGGCCAATTACAATGAAATTACAAAGTATCTCAGTAATCTCCTAGCTATTCCAGCTCTAAAACACATCAGCAACTGATGGAAACACTAAGGTAGATCTAAACTTGAGCTCACAAGCCTCCAAGCAATCTCCTTGTCTCCAAGCATGCAAACCACTAGCTCTGCCATTACAATATCAGATAAAACATCTGATCTACAAGATCTCACAAGATCCAAGTATGATTATACTCTCATACCATTTCCAATCTACCATCCAACTGACTACTAAACATCTACCCAAGCTCTCAATATATAGCCAGCTAAATCACAAGTCGGACAGTCCGGCTTGAATTACAATATAGGTCCAGTATGGAAGATTTAAATCAAAACTAATGAAAGAGTGATCACCACTTGATTCACCTTTTAATTTATGTCCTCACATGACCCGAGAACATTCCTTTAACTACAAAAGGCCCCATTTGATCACACAAAACTGCGCAAGAAGAAACACTCCACGTTTCACATGAAAACTGATAGAAAATAGGTCCCTGAGAAAAATAGGCATAACTTTTTACTCGTAATGAATTAGGGCTTGCGCTCTTGAGAAATGGTATTAATTTAGCTCCTCTTAATTTCCTTAGGAGATAAAATTCTGATTCATTAAGGATCAACATCACCACTACGCACAATCAACTCCAAAATTGTAGGAAAATACTGCTCCGACGGTAAGTAAAACAACTCCAATTTTGAAACAGTCCATCCAATCCTTATGAGATCTTAGGGAAAGGTTCCAAAATAGGTCCTAAACATCATTTAAATCTCTCACACCATGAAACCAACAAATACAAAAATTATTATGCAAACAACAGAAAACAGGAAATATTTTTGGTTGATGCAAGATTGCTCTAAGCCCGAGATGCTCCTACATCAGACACCCCAGGTAAATAAAGAAAGTTCTCATGAAATTTTGAAGGGAATTAGAATAGGTATTCCATATCTATTCTTAACCCATATCTCCTCTTGTCCTTCATTCCATGTAGTCTTTACTTTATCAACTGTCACACTCAGCAAATCAACTTGTCCTGCACCTTTCTCAGCTTTCCTTTCTACTACTCATAGATTTTGATTCTGATTACCCTTTCCACTTTTGATTACACCAAAACTTTGGTGAATCACATCTTTTTTAGACTTACTACTCAGCTTGACATCATCTACAGTCCTCTCTATCACTAGTGCCATCATTTGCTAAACTATCTTTTTCAGAAAGTCCATCTGCCTCTTAATCTCTATAAATTCATCAACTATGTCATGCTACTTTCCTTTCAAATTCAGCTTCCTTTCATTCATAGGAATAGGTTCATCAACTCTCTGCTCCTAATGTTTTTCATAAGGACAACACCTGATAACTCCACATCCCTTAGCTCCAACTTCCTCCAAAGGTAATAACTTATGCCTAGATCCACCATGCATTACTACATATGTATTTGCATGACCATCAAACATAGCATGTCTATCAAATTGCCAATGTCTACCAAGCAATAGATGACAAGAATCCATAGGCAATATATCACACAATATTTCATCATCATAAGATCCAATCTAAAAATTAACCAAGCATTGCTCTTCAATCCTAACCTTAGACACATCTTGTATCCAACTAATCTGATAAGGATTAGGATGTTTCTTTCTTTCCAAATTTAACTTACTAACCATCTCTTCTGAAATAAATTTTTTACAACTACCTCCATCAACTATAACATTACATACCTTATCCTTGCACTTACATCTAGTTCTAAACAAATTTCTTCTTTGTACTAGTTCCTTGATACATGTAGCCAACCTCCTAGTGAGAAGAAATTCACCTTGTTTTGCAGCATTCTCAATGTTTTCTTCAGTAGTTAATGCAACTATTTTCTTAGGACATTAAAAACTTCTATGACCTTGTTCACCATAGTTATAAAAAGTAAAAGTGAACTCATTTCTCATTCTCCCTCTCTGTCCAACATTTTAGTTATTAGCAGATGGACCATTGCTAGATCCTTCATCAGTCTTCTTAGGATTTCCTCTAGCAACGGTTTCATCAATCTTTCCACTTTTGTTCCTATTATTTTGTCTTCCTTCAAACCTCTTGTTTAGCTTCTCAATCTTCAATTCCATCTGATAAGAATCTCCTATAGTTGTCATCCGAACAGTAAGAAACTCTTCTTGAATACTAGGTCTCAAGCCATAAACTTACCTAGCAACCTTCTCTTTATCAGCTTCAAAATGACCAGTCCTAATCAGGAGTCTATAAAACTCTTCAATATACTCTTGCACTTATTTGTTTGTCTACTTCAGAGCTTACATCTTTTTAAACATATCCAATTCATAATCCACTGGAATGAATTGCTTCTTCAACTTTTCAACTATTTGGTTCCACCTAGTGATCTTTTATTTTCCTCTTCTACCTCTTTCCAACTGAACTTCTCTCCACCAAATATTTGCATGACCCTTCAACTTAGTCTTTGCAAATCAAACTCTATCAGGATCTTCTATTCCTTCATACTCAAAGTATTCATCTATCTCATTAATCCAATCAATCAACTCTTCTGGCCTAAGGCTTCCAACAAATGTAGAAACTTCAATCTTAGGTCTTTTCCCAATTTTAGACATAGCTTTCAAAATTTGATTCTCCTCTAGATCTCTAGCTTCTTCTACAGCTTCTTAAAAATGATCTTCCTCAGATTTATCATCACTATCCTCTTTCAAGGTAGGCTTCTTCTTTCTCAATTCCTCTTGTAGTTCTTGCACTTGCTTCTGCAAAGCCCTAAAATCATTAAGACTGAATTCTCCAGTAGGTTCTTCCTCCGAGTTCTCACGAGCTCTCCTCGGAGGCATCTTCAATACAAGGTCCTAGTGCAAATAGCCTCAACTGGTTTACACACTCAAGATCATCAAGCTCTGATACCACTTGATGTAAGGGAGGGATGGAGGATCCAATAATGGATGGTCCAAACCTACAACTACCAATTATGACAACACCAAGCACAACGAAATAGAACAAGATAATGATTCAAAACAGAATTTCGTTCAACATGTCTAGTTGTAAGGCCTTCCAAGTTTCAGCCTATTACAATGAAATTACAAAGTATCTTAGTAATCTCCTAGCTATTCCAGCTCTGAAACACATCAGCAAATGATGGAAACACTAAGGAAAATCTAAACTTGAGCTTGCAAGCCTCCAAGCAATCTCCTTCTCTCCAAGTATGCAAACCACTAGCTCTGTTGTTACAATATCAAATAAAACATCTGATCTACAAGATCTCACAAGATCCAAGTATGATTATACTCTCATACCATTTCCAATCTACCATCCAACTGACTACTAAACGTCTACCCAAGCTCTCAATATATAGCCAGCTAAGCCACAAGTCAGCCAGTCAAGCTTTAATTATAATATAGGTCCAGTCTGGAAGATTTAAATCAAAAATAATGAAAGAGTGATCACCACTTGATGTTCCTTTTTATTTAGGTCCTCACATGACCCAAGAACATTCCTTTAACTATGCAAGGCCCCATTTGATCACACGGAACTATGCAAGAAGAAACACTCCACATTTTGCATGAAAACTAGCAGAAAATAGGTCCCCAAGAAAAATGAGCATAACTTTTTACTCATAATGAATTATAGATTGTGCTCTTGAGGAAATGATATTTATTTAGGTCCTATTAAATTCCCTAAGATTTCAAAGGCTGATTCATTAAGGATCAACATCACCACTATGCACAATCAGCTCCAAAACTGCAGGAAAATATTGCTCTGACGGTAAGTAAAACAACTCCAATTTTGAAATAGTCCATCCAATCCTTATGAGATCTTAGGGAAAGGTTCCAAAATAGGTCCTAAACATCATGTAAACCTTGCACACCATGAAACCAATAAATACAACAATTATTATGCAAACAACAGAAAATAGGAAATATTTTTGGTTGATGCAAGATTGCTCTAAGCCTGAGATGCTCCTGCATCATGTTTACAAAATAATTGAATTAACATTAAAACTTACCTGTGTTGAACTTTCTTTAGGGATTGTTGGTTGATTCATCAATGATACAAACCCTTGGTGTTATGGCTCCCTCAAACTAGGAGTGACCTACAAAAGTCAAACAGATACTTCATACTATCATAACTTGACCATATTATATATACTTGATAGTAAAATACGCACAAATAACTTTAGAAATGTACATACCATGGGGCTATCACTGCAAATGGATATGCCTATGACTCTATCATGATGATAGGGTCTCACGACATCATCACATGCCACTCTCTATCAAATAAATGATGTAAATTAAAAATGAGTACGCACAACTGACAAGTATACATGTATGCATAAACAAACTAAATTACTTAACTACCTTTCCTTTATCAATGGCTAACACCTGCACCCCCTCACATTGCCCCCCAATGGCAACTAGTGACACCTACATCAGTATGTAAAAGATGATCATAAAAATTAGAAAACAATGTACATATACTATTATCATAATTTAAAAAGAAACCAATGAGTACATTAAAACATATGTACCGTGGAAGAGTCAAGACCAAATGATATGGCTGAAAGCATGGACCTCTCCACCTGTACCATCTCCTCCTCTGTCATCAACTAAACATAAATGTAACACATAAAAAGACATAAGTGGGAAATTATTATAAGGAAAATCTACTAAAAATACAAACAATAAAATTTAAATATAATGTAAAAAGTGAAATGTTTACCCTTACCATAACAATGGGAGTCCATGGCTCTGTAGGCTCTTGATGCACATCTCCATGAGTTGCTTCAGTGCCTGTATTGTGTTGTGTAGAATCATCCACATTGAAGGTGAAATTATATGCATCACTATTAGTCAAGGGGCCTAAGCACAAATTCTTTCATATAATGCAAGTGTGGGGCACACAAACATGTGATCTCATGGAGGATGTGGAAGTGCCAGAAGCATCAGGATGAGGAGGAAATAATTCCATGCTCTGTGTAACCAAAAAATCACTCAAGGTGTGAATAGCTTGAATAGTCTATGAGCCGGCCTCAAAAATAATGTCAGGATGTTGCACAGTGGGAGGTGGTGAAATCTTAGGAAGGGGGACATATGTGCAGGATTTCACTTGTTGTGCCTATGGCCTATCCTAAGGAGCGCCTAAACCTACACCCTGGTTCGGTCTCATACTCCAATATTTCACCTTGTGACTGAGTACAAATTCAGCATAGAATTTTTTAATAAAATAAAATGGGACATCCAAATTGTTATGAGGTAGTCTATCAAAAACCATCCACCAACAGTCCCAAAAGTTGTCAACTATTGCACTATTTGTGCACCGTTTAATTGACAACTTGGTTTTTTTATGGTCTACTTTTAGACCGGTTTTAGGATCCACAAAAAGATTAGCTATGTCATGTTTTGTTATATTTAGGTTGATGACTTGAGCATAATCAAGCCCATCGTCAAACTGGGCATGCATGGAATCTCGCCAAAGAAGTGCAGCATTATGTTGCTGTGTAAGTTTCTCCATGTTTTCAATTATTGATTTCAATGTCATAAACATGGGGTGCAATGTGGGGATCTTAGCATAGGTGGTTTGAAATCCTCTAAGTTCATTTAGATTATCTCCTATTAGATCTTCTAAATGGTGAGGGTTTGTGACAGGTATGTCTTCTGGAGGTGGGGGATTATTGGGAGGTGGTTCTAGATTGTTTATAGGATCATTAGGAGGGTTTTATGGTTCCATGTCTGATAACAATGAAAAAACAAATAGATAATTACAATGAATTTTTAAAAATAAAAAAAAAATCATTGCTACCCTAATTTTTATATAAAAAACTATAAATTTATATTTAAAAACAATCAAAACAATCAAAACAATAAAAATTAGAAGCTTTCACATACCTAGGGATTTAATAAAAATTAGATAGGGGATTTAGAAATCGATATTTGATAACCCAAGCTGCATTCACATTTTAAAAATGAAAAAATGTTGAACGCGGTTGGGTACAGAGATATATATTTACTAGTCTATATCGGATATCTGATTAAGCCTTTTTCTTTGGCTTTTGTCTTGGCCAGGTGTATTGACACCTAGGCCTACTAAAAAGTCAACATATGCATTTGTACGCTTTTGGATGAGTGAAAATAAGTTTTTTTCACATCGCCACTTTTTGGCATACCATGATCCTACACATACCCCTCATATAAAACTATGCATGTAACACTATTAGGAACATTGTTGTTACAATCAACTACACAACTATCTATACTCATAATCAACCTTTGCGTCTATGATATCATGCTGATAACATATCCATACAACATATGCTCAAGGCTCACTACTGAGAACTACAACACACGCTGCTTACCATATATTTTTGTCAATGACAAACATACAGTCAACACTGGCTTGCTAGAAAAATTCCAACATAGACCCTAGCACTTCAAGGTAGGGCGTTGGACCAAGTTAGGGTCCAGTGGGATTGTTATGATGAGGTCACAATTTCATGGGCAAATGCAACACAGGTGAGATCACAGTACCCTCACCTCTTTAATGAACTCTAGGAGGAAGTTCATGCCTAGAGGGGGTGGATGTTAGACTTACCTTAGACATACATAGTTTTACTACTTTTATTCTCATGCTTTCAGTGATTATTTCATAGATGTACTTTGACTATTGAGATGCTTATTTATTTGAGGAACTGTTGAATCCTATGTTATATGTTCGGTATCTGATTATGTAATCAAGGTACACTCAAGGTACCTTATGTTTTGATTCAATTACATTTATGATGATGTCATATTCGATGTATTATGGTGTTAAATGCTATTGTGATGGAAATTGGTTTAGGAAACTGATGATATATTAGTTAATTCAATCATAGACATAGTTTTATACCATACAGTAATGATGGTGTATTATATTTTATATCATGTTTCTTTGGACCTATTAATGTGTGGAATGAGTGTGTAGGGATAGTTGACCATGGATCTAAATCAGGAACCCAATATTGGAACCAATGTTATATACCATGCATTCCAATGTCATGTTTGTATAAAGAAACATGGACCTCATTGTATAGTTATTTATTCATGAATGTGGTTTGCATGTGTTTATTTAATTTAGTTAATGTGAATGTGATTAAGCCATGTCATTTGTTTAAATTAATTGTGCCAATTTTGGCAATTATTGCATAAGTGTTGACATGGCTAGTTAATTGTATTTTCATTAAGTAAATAGTTAACTAGGGGTTAACCATAGTGTAGTACCAAGTTACCATGGGTTGCAAAATTTCTAGATAGTCAACCTTGACTTAAAATTCGTGGGTAAACTTTAGGTGGAGTTTAGGAGGGTCTTTTGGGCTCCCATGGGGTAACTAGGGTCAGTTTTAGCTACCCAGGTTGGTACCCTAGGGGTTAGGGGTCATTTTTAGCCTATTGAGAGCTTTTAATCACATTTATGACACCCTAAAAGTCTCCATTTCTAAGTTGTACGAATTTGAGAGTTGTGAGGATTTGGTTAACCTCTCTCTTCTTCCCAAATTTGCATTCAACTTCGTTTATGGAGAAGGAAGGCAAGTGGGAAGAGGATTGAAGTTTCTTCCTCATTTGTGATTGGTTCCTAGATTTTAGGGGGTTTGCCTATATAGGGAAATTTTTAGGAAAGGCTTGAGTGTTCATCCACTCTCTAGTTTTAGAGACCAATTCAGATTTGGAAGGAGCTTAGGGAAGGCTTGCATGGAAGGAGAACTCAGTTTTCAGAATTTCAACCTTAGCTCGGAGTAAAGTTGGCCTCTTGTAGTTTAATTGATTTTCTTGTATGTATGTGAGCTTGGAGTTCCATTAATGGAGTCCATGGATAATTTAGGTTTATGCTTTAAAACAAATTATGTGCATATTGTTGTTTTTCCTTAGTAAAGTTCAATTTTGAATGGGATTCCTCAAGGCACACTCACGCTAGGGAGGGTAGAGTAACCTTGAAGGGGGTAGTAGGAAGAGACCCAGGATTGTGCAAAGTCTCCCATGTATAGAGGAATAAATATGGGGTTTTACGATACCCATGATGCCAAGTATGGCCTACGGGCACCTGGGGGCATAAGGAGGTTTCTAGACAACATCTTTTTGAAGATGGTTTTTCCAAGTCCATGTGTGGCTTGTGAAAATTGTAATTTATACTCTGGCTTATCCTCTTGTTAGTCCACCTCTACCCCTATTTCAGGAAGGTCTTCCTCTTGTTAAACCATGTTGAGAATTCTCTTAAGTGTCTTTGTGATTGAGTGTGTTCCTACATACTTTTATGATTCCGGTTTGTATCTTGTTCTAATCTAGATCCCCTAGCTCGAGGGTGACCTTGAAAAGACCTAGGTTGGGAGGTGAGCCTCCATGGTCAACCTCATTCTATCAAGTACCCACTAGATTTAGGACCTAGCAGACTTGTTGTAAACTTTACATTCCAAGTTTATAATTGAAATTGGAATCAGGGATTCCCTTGTAATTCAAACATTTGATTTTATAAATACATTTGATAAATTGTATATGAAAACATTAGGGATTTTGTTAAAATGGATTTTATTGCTTTATAAAATTTAAAGTTTCCATCAATTTATTGGTGTATGAAATATTTAAAATTCAGAAAATTAATAAGACATTTCATCCTATTATATAAATTTTAAATAAAGGAATATGTTGGCAATATAATTTTGATTATATATCTATATGAGTTTAAAAGGTTTATTTAAATTTTCTATTACATAAATTAAGTTAAATGTTAGCTTATCCTTGATGTACTTAATAGAAAATTTAAATTAATAAATTGTGATTTAGATTTTGGGAGAAATTAAATTATTTTGTACTTAGGATTTTTTTGAAAATAAAATAAAATGGCTAAATCGAAATTTCATTTCCTATACATCATGTTTAGCTAGTAAATTGAACGGCAAATATGTATTTAAATTTTTTTAAAAATAACTCTATATGTTTGTTGTTTGAATATTCAAGATTAAATATTCACGAGTAAATAAAAAAATAAAAGGTCCCCTTGATCTAAAACCTATATATATATATATATATATATATATATATATATATATATATATATATATATATATATATATATATATATATATATATATATATATATATATATATATATATATATATATATATATATATATATATATATATATATATATATATATATATATATATATATCTATATCTATATATATATAATAAAATAATAAACCTTCTTTAACAAAATAAAATGTGTCATCAGAGCAAGGCCAACGGATTTATAGCGTGGTGTGTGTGTGTAAGGGAAATGGGGGAGCCGAAGCTCTCACCACACTACTACATTTGGGGCCAAATTTTGACAGACACTTCCAACGGGTAAATTTTTTTTAATGAATTTGTTATTTTTTTTAAAAAATAGGGCCCGATGATGTCAGTATTCCGATGGGTTTTAAATTGACCATCGAAATTCTGACAGTTTCCGGTATACATAAAAAAAAAGTGAAGTGCCAAATCATTTTTATTTCTATTGGCATAGAAAAGGAGCAAGAGAAAATGAGCTGGGTGCATGCTAGAGAAGGTATGTGATTTCTTCAGCTTTTGAGCCTCTGGCATCATATTCGACGACAAATTTCATATGCATTGCATTTTATTTGATCATGAATGCTCTCTGAAATGACCACATTCTACTGGTGTCATACCCTAGCCGGTGCTTTATCTCTATTATTTGATGTTACTAGTGTCATGCCCTAGCCCATGCTTTAACTCCATTATTCAATGTTATTGGTGCTTGTGCTCAAGGATATCCATTTTTTTGAAATGTTGACTGTGATTATCAAATGGACAGCCCGTGAGCTTCTAGCTAGGTGCCATTTGTATTGATAGCTTAGGGTATCAAATGTATTGTATCATTGATAGTTGAGACTTTTTTAAAAGTAAATAAGACAAAGAACAATTTTTATTTAGTGCTTCAACTCCATTAGTTGATGTTATTGGTGCTTGTGCTCAAGGATAACCATTTTTTTGAAATGTTGACTGTGGTTATCAAATGGACAGCCCGTGAGCTTCTAGCTAGGTGCCATTTGTATTGATAGCTTAGGGCATCAAATTTATTGTTATATCATTGATAGTTGAGACTGTGGTAAAAGGAAATAGGACAAAGAACAATTTTGAGTTAGTTTCTCTATTTTGATCCCTAAGTGGCTTACAACCCTAGAGAAGTATACGCAGATTTATGGATGTAGTTGCAGGATACATAGCAGTCGATAATTCACAAGAAATCCATGCATCCAATTTGAATAGAAAATAATACAAAGAAATAAGGTCCTCGAATGGCCTAGTCATCTGGACCTTGACTGTCCCTTCAACCAGTGACCCTTCAAAATTGGGTTATCATGCAATCAGTGAGTGATCCTTCATTCTCCTAGTCTTCCCTACATCCAAACATATTGGAAATACACAATACAATGATAACAAGCCTTTCACAATCCCCCTTCCCTCAAGGACCACTATCAACATCCAGACCTTGACTGTCCCCTCAACTAGTGACCCTTCAAAACTAGGTTATCATGCAATCAGTGAGTGATCCTTCACTCTCCTAGTCTGCCCTACATCCAAACATATTGGACATACACAATACAATGATAACAAGTCTTTCACAATCCCCCTTCCCTCAAGGAACACTATCAACATCCATACCTTGACTATCCCCTCAACCAGTGACCCTTCAAAACTGGGTTATCATGCAATCAGTGAGTGATCCTTCATTCTCTTGTTCTACCCTACATCAAAATATATTGGAAATACACAATACAATGATAACAAGTCTTTTACAATTCCCCTTCCCTCAATAAACACTATCAACATTTGGACCTTGATTGTCCCCTCAACCAGTGACCCTTCAAAACTAGGATATCATGTAATCAGTGAGTGATCCTTCATTCTCCTAGTCTTCCCTGCATCCAAATATATTGAAAATACACAATACAATGATAAAAAGTCTTTCACAATCCCCCTTCCCTCAAGGAACACTATCAACATCCAGACCTTGACTGTCCCCTCAACCAGTGACCCTTCAAAACTGGGTTATCATGTAATCAGTGAGTGATCCTTCATTCTCCTAGTCTGCCCTGCATCCAAACATATTGGAAATACACAATACAATGATAACAAGTCTTTCACAATCCCCCTTCCCTCAAGGAACACTATCAACATCTGGACCTTGACTTTCCCCTCAACCAGTGACCCTTTAAAACTGGGTTATCATGCAATCATTGAGTGATCCTTCATTCTCCTATTCTTCCCTACATCCAAAAATATTTGAAATACACAATACAATTATAACAAGTCTTTTACAATCCCCCTTCCCTCAACTAACACTATCAACATCCGGACCTTGACTGTCCCCTCAACTAGTGACCCTTCAAAACTGGGTTATCATGCAATCAGTGAGTGATCCTTCATTCTCCTGGTCTGCCCTGCATCCAAACATATTGGAAATACAAAATACAATGATAACAAGTCTTTCACAATCCCCCTTCCCTCAAGGAACACTATCAACATCCGAACCTTAACTATCCCCTCAACCATTGACCCTTCAAAACTGAGTTATCATGTAATCAGTGAGTGATCCTTAATTATCATGTTCTACCCTACATCCAAACATATTGGAAATACACAATACAATGATAACAATTCTTTTATAATCCCCCTTCCCTCAATGAACACTATCAACATCTGGACCTTGACTATCCCCTTAACCAGTGACCCTTCAAAACTAGGTTATCATGCAATCAGTGAGTGATCCTTCATTCTCCTGGTCTGCCCTACATCCAAACATATTGGAAATACACAATACAATGATAAAAAGTCTTTCACAATCCCCTTTCCCTCAAGGAACACTATCAACATCTGGACATTGACTGTCCCCTCACCAGTGACCCTTCAAAATTGGGTTATCATGTAATCGGTGAGTGATCCTTCATTCTCTTGTTTTTCCTTGCATCCAAACATATTGGAAATACACAATACAATGATAACAAGTCTTTTACAATCCCCCTTCCCTCAATGAACACTATCAACATCTGGACCTTGACTATCCCCTCAACCAGTGACCCTTCAAAACTGGGTTATCATGCAATCAGTGAGTGATCATTCATTCTCCTGGTCTGCCCTACATCTAAACATATTGGAAATACACAATACAATGATAACACATGGAAATCCTTTAATGAATCTCAGTCATTGGTAACGCATGGACATTCAAACCAATAGTCTCCAAAGCATTCAATAAGTGAATATGAATTTTTGAAAACTTTCCTCTCAACTTCCCCAACCACTCCTAATCGGTTAGAAGGATATTTCTAGAATCTTCACTATTCCTATCTTTACCAACAATTCTTAAACATACTTGATCTGATATGATAATAACATGCTAAATTGAACCAATGGCATGTTCGTCATGTGGTACAAGGAAGATTTGGCTATCAAATCTTCCTTCGTACAAGCTGAGCATGAGAGAAGGTATGTGATTTATTCATCTTTGATTGGTATTCTTGATGGGCAACATCTTTCAATCCTCTAACATCATATTCAACTACAAATTTCAAATGCATTGCATTTTATTTGATCATGAATGCTCACTAAAATGACCGCATTCTACTGGTGTCATGCCCTAGCCCGTGCTTTATCTCCATTATTTGATGTTATTGGTGCGTGTGCTCAAGGATATCGATTCACCATTTTGAAATGTTTGGATTCACATTTGTTTATATTACAATTTATCATATCAGATAAAGTATGTTTAAGAATTTTTAGTGTCTAAACACTCAACTAATCCCTCTAACCGATTAGGAGTGGTTGGGGAAGGTAAGAGGAAAGTTTTCAAACATTCATATTCACTTATTGAATGCTTTGGAGACTACTGGTTTGACTGTCCATGCGTTAATGTTTAGAAGAGATCAATAAAGTATTTAAAGACATTCTTACATGTTTGGAGAGGTTTGAGAGAACTTATCATGACTGTACCCTCACAAACAGTGGCATAGACTGGTTTTACTAAGTTTCCTTTCTCTATTTTGAAATTTCCTTTCTCTGTCACAGGGGTATAGTCAGAGGGTTCATTGACAAAATGATCCTTTGAATGGTTACTATAAATATGAATGATTTGATATAGCATATTTCTTATTTTACCTGAAGTTTGGAATAGCTTGTGCAAGGGTGAAAGTACTTTTGATCATTTTGGTCGTGACTGTTCTTCTACACAGTCAAGAAATGAAATTGTCTAATGATTATATGTAATGTTGAATGGATTAAATGTTTCATTCTTGGTAGAAGTGAATGGAAGGAATAGTGTTGGTGTTAGGTTTCATTTATTATTGAATTCAATGGTTTCCAAGATGTGTTGAGGAGTTTTCTCCTTTTTTAATGTTAACTGTTCCTGCACAATCCACTCATACAATAGTGAAATGCTATGTGATTGACAATTTCATACAACTGGTCCTTTGGCATGTATTAAACAGAATAGAGTTTTCAGCATATTATTATCATTCTATTTATTTTTTGTAAACATGCCATTGGTTCAGTTTTGTAAATTTGTTTTCGTGTTAAATTTTTTTACAAAATAGATTACAAAATACTCTTCAAAACAAAGGAAAAAATTAGCAAATTTAGTCTAACTTGTTGTAGATGAAGGAACAGTCATGCTAATAATTCCTCTAAGTCTTCCAAAACATTTATTGAACTCCCCTAAAGTCCTATTGGATCCCCAAATTTCTTAATCCAATCAACTTACATCAGGATCATGAGAAACCTCAAAGGATTAAAAACATTACTTGGAATAGTCACTAGTTTTACCAGTCAAAACATAAGGAACAAAATTTTAAAGTGCTCACAATACATTCAACGATGAAATGAATTCTTGGAGATTTCTTACTATTCCATCCTTAATTGAGAAACCAAAACAATAAGTAAAGAAGCCTTTCAACAATGCATAACACAATGGACTTGCAGATTTAAACTTCTATTTTCATTGAATATTTGTTCCTGTCGTACACTCCAAGCTTAAGTCTGTTGTACAATAACTTCCAAAGGTTACATATAACTCCATCACAACTTCCCCAACCATGAAGAACATAGGTGAAGAACTTGATGGTTTCGTGCTTTAGTCTTTAAGAACTTGATCAAGAACATAGGTTTTAATGAAATATCAATTTGATTTGCAAAGTTTGTGTTCTTTACAAATTTGAAAGGCTCTAATACTTACTAGGGCGGATGTGGATGTGCAACCTTATGCTTTTACTACTAAGTCTCTGTTTGTTGGGCATACTAATTATAAGTACTTGACATATATCACAAATGTTGCTAATTAAGATTGGCAGGATGATTATGTCTATCCTGAAAAAAGATTGTCAAATCATTATGCTTTCAAATCAATTACCTATCGACATATCCCTTGTGAGGGAGAGAAGCCAAACACATAAAGAACATGCACATAAACATGACAGCTGAAAAACGTAAATGGAATACACCAAGAAGTAACAAATGATGAATGCTCAACTGTTGTAATGGCAAAGCATCAGAACCGTCCATTTCTAGAACTTGATTTTCTAATCTAAATGATTTTTCTATAGTCGTAATGATTTTTCTAGAACTTGATTTTCTAGTCTTAATGATTTTTCTATAGTGCTAATGATTTTTCTATAGTCTTAATGATTTTTCTTTTGTCCTAATGTTTGTTGCTCTTGATAAATTAGGCCTTGAATTTGAATTTTTGTTCACTGTTTTATTTCAGCTTGATATTTCATTCATTTTTCATATATACAGAGACTACAAATGCTGATAAAAAAATGAGCTATTTGATTAAGGTTAACTATTCATGATTGTAAATAGTCAATATTTCTGATGGTACTCTTTGGTGTATTCCATTTTAAAATAATCATGTTTCTATGGCTATGATAAATGTCCCTTTGTGTTGAGAAAATTAGAGATGAAAAAATGGTTGCAAACAAATCATCCTTCTTCCACCAACATTCTAGTCAATGTACAAGTAACGAGTCATTCCATTCAAGAAAGACCATGTCTGACAATATCAACCCATAACAAAATAAGGAGTATGCAGAATTTAGTGATTGTATCTTCCATTAGAACCACTTCATATGCACAGGTGATGAACATGCATATTTGCCTGAGCGCTATTGGGAGCTTACCCAACAACACATGTACTATTGTGAAAATCACAACAAATATATTTGTTGTTGGGTCTAGCTCTCAGTATTGCTTGGTCAAATATGCATGGTTTTCACCTGTGCATATACCTTCTATGATCAACTCTTATATGCACAAGTGATGAACATTCAGATTCTCCTAAGTAGTACTTTGAGTAGTCCTCCAACACATGTACTATTGTGAAAATCATCACAAGTCCATTTGTTGGAGGGCTACTCATAGTACACATGTTTGGAGGTCTGAAGGAAACAAGAGAATTTGAAGAGTCACGAGTCTTAAGATTGTACTTAATATAGCCAAGCTTCATTCAATGGTACATTCAAACATGAAACAAACCATTCTTAAACTAGATTAAACTTGTAAACCAAAGGACATACTGATTATAAGTAAACTAGTAAACCAAAGGACATGCTTTTACTACTAAGTCTCTGTTTGTTGGGCATACTGAGTATAAGTACTTGACAGATATCACAAATGTTGCTAATTAAGGTTGGCGGGATGATAACACCTATCCTAAAAAAAGGTTGTCAAATCATTATCCTTTGAATGGTTACTATGAATATGAATGATTTGATATAGCATATTTCTCATTTTACTTGAAGTTTGGAATAGCTTGTGCAAGGGTGAAAGTACTTTTGATCATTTTGGTCGTGACTGTTCCTCTACACAGTCAGCAAATGTAACTGTCTAATGATTATATGTAATGTTGAATGGAAAAAATGCTTTATTCTTGGTAGAATTGAATGGAAGGAATAGTGGTGGTGTTAGGTTTAATTTATTATTGAATTCAATGGTTTCCAAGATGTGTTTAGGAGATTTCTCCTTTTTTAATGTTAATTGTTCCTGCACAATCTGCTCATACAACAGTGAAATGCTATGTGATTGACAATTTCATACAACTGGTCCTTTGACGTGTTTTAAACAGAATAGAATTTTTAGCATATTATTACCATTCTATTTCTTTGTTGTAAATATGCCATTGGTTCAACATATTATTATCATTCTATTTCTTTGTTGTAAACATGCCATTGGTTCGGTTTTGTAAATTTCTTTTCGTGTTAAAATTTTTTTTCTATTTTTTCCATTTGATAACCACAGTTAACATTTCAAAATGGTGAATAACATCAAATAATGGAGATAAAGCATGGGCTAGGGCATGACACCAGTAGATTAAAATTGAACCAATGGCATGTTTACAACAAAGAAATAGAATGATAATAATACGTTGAAAATTCTATTCTGTTTAATACACGCCAAAGGACTAGTCCCAACAATTCTTGAATAATAAAGTATGTTTAAGAATTGTTGGGAGTATTTTTCAAACATTCATATTCACTTATTGAATGCTTTGGAAACTAGTGGTTTGACTGTCCATGCATTACCAGTGACTAAGATTCATTAAAGGATACAAAACCCTTCATTTTGGGTTATTATGTGTGGATTCAAATGTAGGTTTGATTTGGTTAATGTTTAGAAGAGATCAATAAACTATTTAAAGACAATCTTACATGTTTGGAGAGGTTCGAGAGGCACTTATCATGACTGTACCCTCACAAATAGCGGCATAGACTGGTTTTACTAAGTTTCTTTTCTCTATTTTGAGGTTCTCATTGCGAAAGTCACCAAAGACTATGTTAGGTTGATAAAATATGGGTATTCTCTTTACCGCTGCAAATCTTTGAAGGTTGCTGCACTTGGACAGATGTGGAATATGTGCAACCTTATTCTTTTACTACTAAGTCTCTATTTGTTGGGCATACTGATTATAAGTACTTGACATATATCACAAATGTTGCTAATTAAGGTTGGCAAGATGATTACGCCTATCATGAAAAAAGACTATCAAATAATTATGCTTTCAAATCAATTACCTATTGGCGTATCCCTTGTGAGGGAGAGAATCCAAACACATAAAGAACATGCACATAAACACGATAGCTGAAAAACTTAAATGGAATACGCCAAGAAGTACCAAATGATGAATTCTCAATTGTTGTAATGGCAAAGCACCAAAACTGTCCATTTGTAGAACTTGATTTTCTAGTCTAAATGATTGTTCTATAGTCGTAATGATTTTTCTAGAACTTGATTTTCTAGTCTTAATGATTTTTCTATAGTCTTAATGATTTTTCTTTCGTCCTAATGTTTGTTTCTCTTAATAAATTAGGCCTTGAATTTGAATTTCTATTCACTGTTTAACTTCAGCTTGATATATATTTTATTCATTTTTTATATACATAGAGACTACACATGCTGATAAAAAAATGAGCTATTTGATTTAGGTTAACTATTCATGATTGTAAATGGTCAATATTTTTGAAGGTACTCCTTGGTGTATTCCATTTTAAAACAATCATGTTTTTATGGCTATGATAAATGTCCCTTTGTGTTGAGAAAATTAGAGTTGAAAAAATGATTGTTCACTGTTTGTGTATCTGTAGGCTGCAAACAAATCATCCTTCTTCTAGCAACATTCTAGTCAATGTACAAGTAACAAGTCATTCCATTCAAAAAAGACCATGTCTGACAATATCAACACAGAACAAAATAAGGAGTATGCAGAATTTTATGATTGTATCTGCCATTAGAGCCACTTCATATGCACAGATGATGAACATGCATATTTGCCTGAGCGCTATTGGGAGCTTACTCAGCAACACATGTACTATTGTGAAAATCACCACAAATCTATTTGTTGTTGGGTCTAGCTCCCAATATTGCTTGGTCAAATATGTATGTTTTTGACCTATGCATATACCTTCTATGATCAACTCTTATATGCACAGGTGATGAACATTCAGATTGGCCTAAGCAATACTATGAGATTTCCTTCCAACACATGTACTATTGTGAAAATCATCACAAGTCCATTTTTTGGAGGAAGTCTCACAGTACACATGTTTGAAGGTCTAAAGGAAACAAGAGAATTTGAAGAGTCACGAGTCTTAGGATTGTGGTATATTTGGAAAATGAAGAGTGGAAAGAAGATGATATTCCTAAGATCATGGATGGACACAATGTTGCAGACTTTATTGATCCAGATATCTTGTAGAGGCTTGAAGAACTAGAGAGGGAAGAAGGGCTTAGGATGGAAGCCGAGGGTGATGAGGATGATGAGATGGGGGAAGTGGAGTTGAATCCTGATGAAAAGGGAGCTTTGGCTGCAATTAGGAAGAAGAAGAAGATGCTTATCGTCAATGATGCAGGAGCATCCTGGGTGTAAGAGCAATCTTGCATCACCCAAAAATATTTCTATTTTTGTATTCAATAAGGGCTATCTTGTGCAGAGCTGCTATTTATGGAAAGTTACTATTTTTGGTAATTTTTTGTATGTGCTCAGAATGATCTGATTTCTTTCTTGGAGGTTCATTTTGGTCATATAAGTCTGCCAGCAAAGTTCCATGGCTAGATCAGGTGTAGTTTTGAAGATATTGAAGATTTTCGGTATTGGCAGCAGGGTACAGAAACTTTGAACTCAGTTTTGAAGGCTTTAGAGGCCCCGGATGAGGTCGAATTTTGGGCTGAATGAAGCTTGCTTAATTCAAGCGTTGTAGAGCTCCTCGCGCCCTTTCTGAAATGGGGTTACAATAGTCAATCGGGTCAACTGGTGATGACTTATGGTCTTCGGAAGTTGGGTCACCTGAAATGGCGGAAAATGATTTTTCTTCAAAATTTCTGTTCGGGTTTCAAAATTTATTTTGAGTCGACTATGATGTAATGAAATGTAAAATAAAAATAATTCTAAGTTTGGTCGGCCTTATTGGCTAAAATTCTGGAACCTTCCCAAGCGGTGAAAAATTGCCTATATAAGGAAGGCTGTATTATTGTCTTAGGCAGTTCAGAATAGTTCTGGGTAGTAGATCTGGGTATTGATTCGAGGCTTTGTCCTACAGAATATTGTAAGGGAATGCCCATGTGGCTTTGCATATTGTAATTCTGAAAGTTTGTAATTCCACATTTGTGGAGATAATAAGAAGCCAATTTTCTGTTCTTGCATTTTGTTGTTGTTTCTCTATATCTGTTATGTGTTTGTGGTATTAAGGGGAGCACCCTTCATCAGGTGGTATCAGAGCAGGAGTTCTTGAGTGTGTAAACAGATCGCCGACTGTGAGGCAGTTTGCACCAGGACCGTGGTTAGGGTTTCAACGCGCATCGCGAAAATGCCTCCACGAAGAGAACGTGGCGGAAGACCTGGTGCTGTGACACCTGAGGTTAGAGAGCTGCAGAGACAAGTGCGAGCATTGCAAGAAGAGATTCACAGAGGAATGAATCTTAATGTCAGAGACGAAAGCGAGGATGAAGCCGAAGAAGAATATCAAGAAGGAGAAGTTGAAATTGTGAACCAGGAGGAAGAAAGACTTTTTCAGGCGATTTCCAAGATTGGGAAAAGACCTAAGATTGAGGTTCCTACATTTTCTGAAAATCTTAACCCAGAGGAATTGATCGACTGGATCAATGAGTGTGAAGAATATTTTGAGTATGAAGATGTTGAGGATCCTGATAGGGTCAAATTTGCGAAGGCCAGACTGAAAGGTCATGCGAAGATATGGTGGCAAGAGATTCAGTTGGAGCGAAATAGAAGGGGAAAGGAGAAAATCACGAGATGGGATCGGATGGTGGATAAATTGAAGCGACAGTTCATTCCTGTTGATTATGAGCTTGACCTACTGAAGAAAATTCAGAGTTTGAAGCAAGCAGGAAGATCTGTTCAGGAGTATACAGAGGAGTTCTATCGACTTCTCATCAGAACAGGCCATGCAGAAGCTGATAAGGAGAAAGTTGCCCGATACCTTAATGGGTTAAGACCAAGCATTCAGGAGGAGCTGAATCTGGTTCGAATGAATAGTATTGAAGAGGCATACCAGTTTGCCCTAAAAGTAGAGGAAAAGCTGAACAAGAAGTTTGAGAGCAGACAAAACGGAAGAGGTCGCGGTGGATGATCTGGTGGACGGTCATATGGTGGCCGAAATGAAGATCCGAAAAAGAAGGATGAGGCCAGTAGCAGTCAGAATCAGCGAGGAAATAATTCCAATCGCTTCCAGGATCAGAATAATAGAGATCAAAGAGGAAGAGGAAGAGGACAAGGATCTGGAAGAGGTGGCTTCCGTGGAACATGTTTTCACTGTGGAGAAGAAGGTCATAGGGCATTTGAATGTCCTCAGCGCCAAGGTAGAACAGACAGGAGAAATGAAGGCCAGGCCAGAATTGCACATGTAGATGAAGATGCCAAATCATCAAATTCTGAAGATGCTGAAAGAGGAGAAACGTTGATTAACAGAAGAGTCCTGTTGAGTGGTGAGAATGACCCTGAGCAAAGGAGGAGCCTGTTTCGCACCAGGTGCAAGTGTGAAGGTAAATGTTGTGATGTGATCATTGATAGTGGAAGCACTGACAATTTGGTGTCAGAAGAGATGGTGACAAAGTTGAAGCTCAAGAGACAGAAACACCCACATCCATATCGGATTGCCTGGGTACAGGATGACCACAAGGTCATGGTCAATGAACAATGCCTAGTAAAGTTCAAGGTTGGCGGATACCAAGATGAGGTATTGTGTGATATCATATCTACGGATGCATGTCATATGTTGTTGGGTAGACCATGGCAGTTTGACAGATGTGCTGTACATGATGGTCGTGCGAATACCTATTCTCTGACAAAGGATGGAGTGTGACATAAGCTAAAACCATTGAAGGAGACCGAAGAAAAGGTATGTGGTAATGCAAGGATAACTTTTGTTGATGGAAGAAATTTCCTAGATGGTATGAGGCTTGAGCATGTATGTTTTGCTTTAATTCCAAAAGTTGGTAAAGAGGAAGTAGAAGATGTTCCTGTAGAAGTTGCAGATTTGTTGAATGAGTTTCAAGATATTGTATCCGATAACGTGCCTGATGGATTACCACCGGGCAGGAAGATCAGTCATCAGATGGACTTGATCCCAGGAGCGAGTTTGCCGAACAAGGCAGCACACAGAATGACACCTGCAGCAAGTGAGGAGTTGAACAGACAAGTACATGAGTTGTTACAGAGAGGATTGATCCGTGAGAGTTTGAGTCCCTGTGCTGTACCAGCAGTATTAGCACCAAAGAAGAATGGAGAATGGAGGATGTGTACAGATTCTAGGGCAATAAACAAGATCACAATCAAGTACAGGTTTCCATTGCCACGAATGGATGATATTATGGACTGTTTGAGTGGAGCTGTGTATTTTTCAAAGATAGATCTAAAAAGTGGATATCATCAGATTCGGATCAGAGAAGGAGATGAATGGAAGACTGCCTTCAAGACAAAGGAAGGACTGTATGAGTGGTTAGTCATGCCTTTTGGGCTAACCAATGCACCGAGCACTTTCATGCGGCTCATGAATGAGGTTCTGAAAGAATTTCTGGGTAAGTTTGTCATTGTTTACCTAGATGATATTTTGATTTTTAGCAAGACATTGGAGGAACATATGATGCATATTCGTATGGTGTTTGAGAAGTTGGGAGATGAGAAATTGTTGATTAATTTGAAGAAGTGCAGTTTTGTGAAGAAAGAGTTAGTGTATTTGGGATTTGTAGTTTCAGCAGAAGGTCTAAAAATGGACCCAGAGAAGGTACAGGCTATTCTTGAATGGCCTACTCCGAGGAGTGCTACTGAGGTGAGATCTTTTCATGGTCTAGCTAGCTTTTACAGAAAGTTTATCAGAAATTTTAGCAGTATTTGTGGACCCTTGACTAAAACAATGAGAGGGGATAGAAAAGAGTTTAAGTGGACTAATGGGGCAGAAAAGAGTTTTCAATTGTTGAAACAAAAAGTTACAGAACAACCTGTTTTAGCACTTCCAGATTTTAATAAGGTGTTTCAAGTAGATTGTGATGCTAGTGGTACTGCAATAGGAGCTGTTATGAGCCAAGAAGGTAAACCTGTTGCTTATTTCAGTGAAAAGTTAAATGATGCCAAGAGGAAATATTCTGTTTATGATCAGGAATTTTATGCTATAGTTCAGGCATTAAAGAAGTGGAGACATTATCTACTTCCTAAGGAGTTTGTTTTGTATACTGATCATCAAGCTTTGCAATATTTGAATAGTCAAGGAAAGTTGAATCAGAGGCATTTGAAATGGGTTGAGTTTTTACAGAGTTATACATTTGTTTTGAAACATAGGAGTGGAAAGTCTAATAGGGTTACAGATGCTCTTAGCAGAAGGCAACTATTGCTGACAGAAATGCAGATTGAAGTGGTTGGGTTCAAGGAACTCAAGAATTTGTATCCAGAGGATCCTGATTTTGGTGAAACTTGGAAAGCTTGTACAAAACCTGTTACTCTAGACAGGACGAAATGGTTGGATTTCATCATCCAGGATGATATGCTATTTAGAGGGAGTCAGTTGTGCATTCCATGAAGTTCTATGAGGGAGAATCTCATCAAGGAGAAGCATAGTGGAGGATTGGCTGGACATTTTGGTCGTGACAAAACCCTTGGTTTGGTTAGTGAGAATTATTATTGGCCACAGTTGCAGCAAGATGTGAAGAAGTTTGTACAGAGTTGTAGAGTATGTCAGATGGCGAAAGGAGTGAAGCAGAATACAGGGTTGTATCAGCCATTACCTATACCAGAGAAGCCTTGGGAGGATATCAGCATGGACTTTGTTCTTGGTTTACCCAGGACACAGCGGGGATACGATTCAATTTTTGTGGTAGTTGATAGATTTTCAAAGATGGCACATTTCATTCCCTGCAGGAAGACTAATGATGCTGTTCATGTAGCAGAATTGTTTTTCAGAGAAGTAGTGAGACTTCATGGTTTGCCAAACACCATAGTTTCAGATCGGGACACTAAGTTTGTTGGATATTTCTGGCGTACATTGTGGAAGAAGTTGAAGACAGATTTGAAGTTTAGTTCATCACATCATCCACAGACTGATGGACAGACAGAGGTGGTGAATAGGAGTTTGGGAAATTTGCTGAGATGTTTGGTTGGAGATAAGCCAACAGGATGGGATTTGATTTTACCACAGGCAGAATTTGCATACAATAATTCTGTCAACAGGAGCACTGGTAAATCACCATTCCAGATTGTATATGGAAGTAGTCCAAGAAATGCATTTGAATTGAGGAAGATAGATAAAGGAGAAATAAGTAGTGCTGAAGCTGAAGATTTTGCAGAACACTTGAAGAACATCCATGAAGAGGTGAGGAAGCATATTACCAAGATGAACGCACAGTATAAGGCTAAGGCAGATGAGAAAAGGAGGTATAAGGAATTTCAGGTTGGTGATGAAGTCATGGTTCATTTGCGGAAGGAGCGGTTTCCAGTTGGTACATATAACAAGCTGAAAATGAAGAAGTTTGGACCATGTAGGATACTGAAGAAGCATGATTCAGGAAATGCATATGAGGTAGAATTGCCTAGTGAGCTGAATATTTCACCAGTGTTTAACATTTCAGATCTGACAGAGTATCATGAAGGAGGTGTTGAAGATGAGATCACAACAGCACAGTGGAGTATTCCAGCAACTAGTTCAGACACTAAGGAGGTCGAAGACATACTGGACAGTCGTGTTGGTAGAAGCACAAGGAATAGGACATATGAAGAGTATTTGGTCAAATGGAAAGGACGACCTGTAGAAGATTCATCGTGGCTAACAAAGGAGGAGGTTAACCGTCTTGGTTTTCCTCTGCACACCTGAGTCGTGACAGGGTCACTTCTCAAATTACCCCGGGTGTCTGATGCAGGAGCATCCTGGGTGTAAGAGCAATCTTGCATCACCCAAAAATATTTCTATTTTTGTATTCAATAAGGGCTATCTTGTGCAGAGCTGCTATTTATGGAAAGTTACTATTTTTGGTAATTTTTTGTATGTGCTCAGAATGATCTGATTTCTTTCTTGGAGGTTCATTTTGGTCATATAAGTCTGCCAGCAAAGTTCCATGGCTAGATCAGGTGTAGTTTTGAAGATATTGAAGATTTTCGGTATTGGCAGCAGGGTACAGAAACTTTGAACTCAGTTTTGAAGGCTTTAGAGGCCCCGGATGAGGTCGAATTTTGGGCTGAATGAAGCTTGCTTGATTCAAGCGTTGTAGAGCTCCTCGCGCCCTTTCCGAAATGGGGTTACAATAGTCAATCGGGTCAACTGGTGATGACTTATGGTCTTCGGAAGTTGGGTCACCTGAAATGGCGGAAAATGATTTTTCTTCAAAATTTCTGTTCGGGTTTCAAAATTTATTTTGAGCCGACTATGATGTAATGAAATGTAAAATAAAAATAATTCTAAGTTTGGTCGGCCTTATTGGCTAAAATTCTGGAACCTTCCCAGGCGGTGAAAAATTGCCTATATAAGGAAGGCTGTATTATTGTCTTAGGCAGTTCAGAATAGTTCTGGGTAGTAGATCTGGGTATTGATTCGAGGCTTTGTCCTACAGAATATTGTAAGGGAATGCCCATGTGGCTTTGCATATTGTAATTCTGAAAGTTTGTAATTCCACATTTGTGGAGATAATAAGAAGCCAATTTTCTGTTCTTGCATTTTGTTGTTGTTTCTCTATATCTGTTATGTGTTTGTGGTATTAAGGGGAGCACCCTTCATCAGTCAAACACAAGTTGAAGAAGAGTACTGCAAAGAGCACGCCTATTGTACTAAGGAAGTTTGACAAGAACAAGGAATATGGCTTAAACAGAATGGGAAGACATCTTTCTAGCCCGAGCTTGGATCCTTTGAAGTTTGGTCATTGTGGATAAAATATACAGATCTGTCTAGTGATGCAAAATTAACTTCTTTAAGCCTTACCCTTGTTGTTTCAAATATATCATTTGGGTACGCACAGAGGGCATAGGAATTGGGGTACACATAGTTCATTTATGGGATTTTTCTTGGGAAGCTAATTGCTCATCTGCCATCTACATTATTATGAAGCTAATTGCCAAAGGATCCAGGCCCAGGCTAGAAAGATGTCTTCCCAAACACTTAAAAACATGCACATAAACATGATAGCTGAGAAACATAAATGTAGATTTCACAATAGCTTAGAAACATAATTGTAGGCATCATGGTCACAATTTTTTGGAGACAGTGTAATTGAGTTGTATACCCAAGCGATGGAGAGCAACTTCTACACCTCCAATTCCAAATTGAATACATTTGTGTTGGAGGACCTTGTATTCATGAGCAAAAGATGTAGTCAACTTAGAATCGGAGGTGCGGGAGTTTCTCTCCATTGTTTGGGTATACAACATAATTGAGTTGTATACCCAAACGATGCAAAGCAACTACTACTCCTCTAATTCCAAAGGAGTAGTGGTTGCTTTGCATTGTCTGGGTATACCACTCAATTATGTTGTCTCCAAAAATTGTGACCATGTTGCCTACATTTATGTTTCTCAGCTATTGTGTCTTAGGACCCTTTACGACCCCTAAGAATACACATCTTAGAGGTCTTAAAATGTCATAAAGGGTCATAAGAGGCTCCTAGGAGGGGCCAGATGAGCTTTCACCTTCACATGGTTGGCCCTGTTAAGTAGAGAATGTTAAACTATTCTCAAAACAAAGAGAAGCTCAATAATTTAAGGTCTCAGTCCATGAAGATGGTGAAAAATGACGGGAATCAATGCTAGAGAGTTTTTAGATACTGAGAAGATGTATATGCAGTTGAGGCCAGAAGGGATTTTTGTGGAGATTTGCTAGAGAGGGTTTCCAGATTGAGTACCAGTGTAGAGATGATAATTCAGTACTGCATCTATAAAACCTTCACAAATATCCCTTTTTTAGCCTCCACTCATACCTCTTCTCAGAATCTAGAAACTTTGGATACTGTTTCTCATCCATGCACAAAATGTGCTAGTGATCGTATAAAATTAATTTTGTGAGACTGGGATCAATTATGAGAAGGTAAACAACAAGATAATTTTATTGAATCTTTCATTTCTTTTATCCATTCATTTTTTCTACCTTCTCTTATATTGGATACTATGTAGTGTACATAAAGGCAAGGCGGTGATTATTCTCAATGATCAACAGGTATGAGTCTTCCAGCCCTTACCCAGTAGCTAGGACTAAAGATAGCAAAGCTCAAGAGACCATCATAGTTGGTCTTTGTCCTTGGTCCATATACTGACAAAATATTTTACATTTTGTTAGCTCATCAAATGCGGTGATTTGAAAGAATTTAATGGATGATATTTTCATGTATAACGTATATTATTTTAGTTTGACGATGAACAAATTTATCTACTTCACGCACTTGTATACATCAAGCACATCCATAAAGAAGAATCCCCTCCTGTGGCTTAGGTAATCTAGGCCATGGGAGGACATGCTTCTTTATGGCTATGCTCATAGTATACAAGTGCACGGAGTTGATAAATTCATGCAATGTCAACTTAAATAATATATGTTATCATGAAAATATTCTATTAAATTCTTTCAAATCCCCTCATTTGATGAGCTAACGAAATGTAAAATGTTTTGTCAGTATATGGACCAAAGATAGAGACCAACTATGATGGTCACTTGAGCTTTGTTATTTTTACTATGCTAATCCGTCGGTTTTTTGACATGTAGTAATCCTTTTCCGACAGAAGAGCTATTCCTCCGAGGGCTACTTGTGTTGGAACTTGATTACCTATCGTCGAACATTCCACAGGTAACCGTTGGCAGGACCCCAATCTGATAGATGGTTGCGACAGTACAACTATACCTCTGACAAGTACTCCTATTGGAGATCTACTAAATATCCATCACCTTTTCGACTGAAAAAATATTGTAAGAAGAATTTTTTGACAGATCAGTCACATAGTAAAATTGCTATTTATGTGGCTAATTCTGACAGGTAGTGATGTCAGAATACTGACAATTATCACTTATGTCACCATTTCCAACGCAAAAATGCCAACAGACAAATGTGTCATAGTTTTGATAAATGGTCGTTGAAAATATGACAAATGGCCATCAGAATTTGGCCTCAAATGTACTAGTGCCACCCCTATTCGTAGTGAGTGGGTGTTGCGTTAATCGCGTGTCCCACCCACTATGGTAACATAGTGGAGCATGGCCAAAGTCAGCCCACTGTGTTACCACAGTGGGTGGAGGGCTCAGCGTCTCCGCTCGACCCCCTCCCCTGCGTGCATCCCCTTTTCCCACCTCTCAACCTTGCGTAAATACTAGCGTGGGAGACGTAAGAAAAAAAATGTAGTGATGTATGTTTTCTTTCCTTTCGTTAATGTTTTCTAGATTAATGTTATAATTTCGGTATTAAGTAATTTTGGGGTTTGGTAAATTTGTTTATTAAATTAGTTTAGGTTAAATTAAATGTAAGAAACATTTGTATTAAATCATAAGTATTAAATTGTATTTTTTTTAGATGTGCATTAAATAGGATTATTGGATATTCGTTTTAAGTTTAGAATTTGTATTAGAAAAAAAGAAGCTTAGCATGGTTAAGGATTGAATTTTCATTAAATTGAAATATTTATTAAATTTAAGGTTGATTTAATTAGTGTATTATTATTGCATATGGATTTATTTATTCACAGAAAGATATGTTAAATTTTATTAGAAAAGCATGTTTATTTCAATAAATCTTTTAGGAGATTTAAATAGGATGATAATCTTATTATGATAGATTTAATTTCAATTTCAATTAAGTGTGTAATAGATTAAATTAAATCTTATATGTTTAATTGGGTCATTTAACATTGGATAAGGATATATTAGAATAAACTTATTCAAGTTATTTTAGCTTAAAATATGTTTTAACCCTTAGGTTAAAACCATATTTAGTCATTACGTGTTATAGCTTAATTTCTTTTACGAATGTTAAATTAATAAACTTAAACGTTTGTATCAACTTTATGGTTCAATTAGAAAACATTATAGTCATCCTGGATCATTATGACACTTTAATGTCTTGATGATCATTTTTCGTGCAAGTTGACTTTTAGTCAAACCTAGGTCAAACACCTCAGTTTGCATGCATAGATCTTTCCTAACATGATTTAAACCTTAGATGTTTATCATTGGTCTTTTTTTGTACAATTAACTTTTCAATCAACCCTCGGTCAACCCTAGGGCACTTGCCTCAGTTTGCATTCACAAATAGTCCACTCTATGTTTTGAACCTTTTTAGCTTGGTTGCATGTATTTTGGTGCAAGGTTGACTTTTGGTCAACTTTGGCTGACTTTAGTCAACTACCTCAATTTGTGTGTCAGTCGAAGCTTGCAGTCTAGGGAACCCTATAGGATCATTTGGAGACTATTCCATGAAGTTTGACTTTTGGTCAAACTTGGTCAAACTTGGTCAACCTTTTCTGGTCGAACCCTTGTGTTTCTAGACCACTTAGACTTTTTCTGTTATTCGATTCTCTCTACACCATTTTGTGTGCACATGGAATCTTGTGTCAGTTAGTATTTTACTTCTTAGTTGTGTATGTATGTATGTTTGGGGTTGGATAGTAGGTTTTAGAAAAAAAATTGTAGTTGTGTTTTGCTCACTTTTTGGGCATCACACCTTTATACTAGTGTGTTGTTTATATTTTGTATTTTCTAGCACTTTCACTATTTGTGTGTTGTTGAACACCTTTTTCGCCTCTGTGTTGTGGTTGTGTAAGGATCAACACCCTTGTTATGCTATCGATTTTAATAAAAGAAATATTCCAATTTATTGGTTGTTGACACTCTTGGGATTAAGAGTCTTAGATTATGAAAATACCTCATACTTATCTTATATTTTATGCATCCAAGAGATTATCCCCAATTTTGTTGCATAAGTTGGGACTTTATCCTTTAGATACATTTAATGGAAATATTTGTAAGAGAATTATGACATCAGTTATAATTATATTCTGAGACATTTATACAGAGTTATCAACTGATCAACTCAAATTTTATTTAAATATTACATAAGAATATACAAGTTAAAGAGTAAAACTAAATATAAGATATAAATATTTTTCTCCTCTATAATTTTTTAGAATAAATAAATAATATTAAAAAATAAATCTTTATTGATGGATTATGCTATTGCAAATTACTAGAATTACATTATGAGCGATTGACAAAAAATAATTCATAAAGAAGTAATAAAAAGAGTATCATCTTATAAAAGATAGGAAGATTGATAGGAAGACAGTGATTTGGCAGTCCCCTCAGCAAGTGTGGATGAAATTAAATTTCGATGGAGCTAGCAGAGGTAACCTAGGAAGGAGTGGCATAAGAGCAATCATTTAGAATGTAGAAGGTGTAGTGATCAGAGTTTTGGTGGGGTCACTACCAACAATGTGGCAGAAATCTCTACCTTGGAGGTCGGTCTCAACTGGTGTGTATCAAATGGTATCAACAAACTCATCATCAAAGGTGAGTCTCAGGTCATCATTAATGGAATTGCGAAATCAGATTTTCAATCTTGGAGGTAGCAGACTGGATCCTAAGAATTATAGAGCATTTGAAAAGACTCAGCGATTATCAACTACAACATGTATATCGAGAAGGAAATAGGGCAGTGAATTATCTGGAAAATTTGGGGATTGAAAATAATTCAGACATTGGAGTTGAACATATCAATTCACTGTCGAAGGATCTGCAGGAGATCATTACGGAAGAGCAAGTTACAATCCTGAGAGGAGGTATAAGATAATGACAGGGATTTTTCGGCACATCCAGAGGAAGTTGTGTAGCCCATGAGTGGCAAAGGAGCACGCTTTTGAGTACACAAGATCCTTGCAAGATCGACATGATGATTTTAACAGAGACAAGTCAAGATTCATTGATCGGATCCAATTTATTTAAAGCCTTTTTTGCTATTCCATTTAGCAGAGAAGAGATGGAGACTCATCTGTAAATTCATTATGGGTGCACCAAAGGAGTAGCATTGGATGAGCTGTCGGAGAGCCAGATTGTGCACATTTTCAAGAGGGTGATAGATATTATAGTTGATTTGATTCATGAAGTCACTGGATTATCTAAAACTGGAGCTATTCCTTTTAATGAGAAAAACATGAGGAAGATAGTGATTGACAACACAAATTCATCCTATAATGGTAGAGGAATTGTGATTAGTAAGATCAAACAAGATGATGTGAGATACTTATGCAAGATCCTAACTACTAAGTTTTGTGAAAATTCAAGAGAGGATGACATGGTAGTTGGAATGGTACATGCAGCCTATCTAATGTGTGTTGACAAGGTACCAGTTGATATGTGTGAAATTTTGAGAATTCAATTGTTTGAGAACTTGGAGATGTTAGAAACAGGGAATACTGAGAGGGGGGGGTGAATTAGTATTCTACAAACTTTATCTTTTGCCCAATTATGGATATAATAGATTATCTTTATCCATGCATAACATAAGAAGCTAAACAACATGCATAACAATAAAGAACTCATAACACATTATTTGTTCTTGAGGAAACCCTGGCCAAGGGAAAACCCCAGTGGGGATGGTACCCACAAAGATCCACTAATCAAAAGTATCTTGTTAAGGATGTTGACCATGTTAGGATTCTATTACAAGCATATAGTGTATCCATCTTGATTAAGGGACTATAGGCCTTGTTAGAAGCCTCAACCCTATTAGGAGTTGTAGTACAGAATGTGATTACTAGATAAGCCCACTGCCCAAACAAGTAATGTACAATATACACTGTTTACAAAATAGGTTAAGGTACATAACCTTATGCTGATTGCATCAATATCTCTTCACTGCTCTTTCACTATTTTTATTACATATGCTTCATATACTTTGCAAAATATCACTTCACTATACATCAAAATGTTCACTATATCTTTTCGTATATATCCTTTACAATTACAATTACAATTATATTTATACCAATAGCTTTAACCAAGAGTTAACATCTAGGATGTCATCCCTTTATATTGTTAAGTCATTATTTTGATAAACAAAATAATCCCTTAACTCTTTACTAGTTCAGTCTTCATATTCTGTCCTATTGGCTTCACACTGTCTTCAGTAAAACTATCATAAATTATTCCGTACATGCTGTACTGACTTGCAATATGAGATGGGTGATCAATAGACATCATAGAGTCTATGTTCAATTGCATAAGCATCTAACGTACTCCAGTCAATGTCGCAAAGAAAAATTGTGTCCAGGTTCACTCGTAAAACACTGTCTCACACTTAGATAAATTTGTAATGCGCTCTATCATACTTGCTCTCTGACTTGTGTGATCTTCATATGGATCATATGTTGCCATAATGACAACATCTATGCAATCAACTCAGCCAAATTTCCAACAATCTCCCCCTTTGTCATTGGTGGCAACATATGAGAAAATTGGCTAAGTGTACAACTCAAAATCTCAAAATTGCTCAAAATTGTGGCCATAGTATAAAATATATACTATCCTTATAACTCCTAAAAAATTATTGTCTCTAATATAGTACTCCCCCTAAGAGTAACAAACCTTATCATATACTATCAATTTTCTTCTATATATCTCTCCCCCTTTGACAAAAATTATAAAAAAAAAGGTAGGGAGGATTACAAAATTGTATCACAAAAAGTTATACCTGAATTCATTTATTGCAAAGCCAGTAGGCTTGCAACACAATTTGCAAAATCTATCTTCATGGATTCTATTTCCTTCTCCCATGATTTCCTAATGGAATCTACCACATTGAGTAGTGCGCTCAGTCCATAAGAAGCTATTTCACATTGCTTGGAGGTTTTCAAAGTTAAACTTCTAAAAAGATTTCTTAGCTGAAAGACATTCTTCCAACTGCTCTTCAATAATGCTCAACTTCATAGAAGCATGCTCTCTCAAAAGAGTGTATCTCCTCAATTTCCTGTCTCTCTCATCTTGCACAACTCTGATTTCATCATAAAATTTCCTAACTTTCTTCTCAACATCATATACCTTCACATTGGGGCTAGACAAAAGGTTTGTTTCATTCATAATTTTTGCTTCATTTAACTTTATCTTCTGATCTTCTTCTACTGTCAAAGTCTCTGATTTTGTATACTATATGTACAAAGATTTTCCTATCTCCAAATGCTTTCTCAAGTCCTTGATACAGATATCAAGAGTGTTGATATCATTTCTGATATTTTGACTGATGTTCAAAAGCATTCTAGCCTCATAGGTTGCTTGTGATTTCATTTTTGCAATATCAGACAAGTTTGTGAATTGATTATCAAAGGTGCTCATTACCTTCTTTGCTTTCTCCATAGGTTCTACTTCTGCAATTTGTGTAGTTACAGTACTTTGTAACTTCTCAGTTAGTTCCTTTAGACACCCTTCAAGACTCTTCACTTTCTTATTCTTACCAATGATTTTATTCAAGGATGTGATCAATTCCAACTGATCATCATCATCTACTTCTTTTCCCAAATGCTCAATCATAGATCCAATTTGAGTTTTCTTTCCAGTCTCAGGAGTAAGACTCATATCTTCTTTGGTGGGAATGGGATCTTGTTCCTCTGTTACTAGTGGTTCTACAACTGTGGTTTCTATCATCTCTTCTTCTTTTGTAGCTTCCGATTCTTCAAAGGCCGAATTGTCAACAATGTTCTCCAAATTCTTGAATACATTTTCATTAGTATCCAAGGTGATGTTTGTACCTTCTAAATTCATTGTTTCATCTTCAATATTAATACCTAGAGAAGAGAGAATGTCCTCTTGTACTTTCTCACCTGATTGCTCTGTTGCAACCGATGATTCTCCAACATATTCTTCCATAAGCTTGATAATAGCCTATTCTGTCTCAGAATTGATTTCTTCATACCTACCTCCCATAGTCTGAATTGTTCTCCTTTTGGTTCTCAAATGGGTGCCAAGGGCTTTCATGATCTATTTGAAATGTGTTTCGTCTCTTATTTCACAAAGCTTCCTCACAAGCTTTTCTCTGATAGCTGTCTCTTCCTCTGATGCTCTCTTCTTTTGATCTCCTTGACACTTGAATTCACTTTGATGATCAAATAATACCAATCATAACCTTTTATTAATTCAATCTCACTTAGATCTGACATCACATTCAATTCTTTTGCCACTTCTTTCCAAAAAGCTGTCTCTGCTAACCTGCAAAACTTAAAACTTCTTGCAATCTCGCAAAACATAATATTTTTCTTTTCACTCTTAACCATAGCATTAGAACATCATAAACTACCTTGCATTAACTGCGCAAAACTCAATTCATCATATATCTACTTATACACTAAATCTAAGCTCCTATTCTACTGCAATTTACATAAATTAAGTACTTTGAGATAGGCTAGGTAAAGATTCATTCTTACCTTTCAATACTTCACCTTCTGATTACCTTCAATGTTGAATATGTCTCCTTGATCTGTGCTTTTGATAAACTTCAGTTCATCTGAATTACTACAACATCCTTTCTAACTTTTATTTGCATCTTCATTTCTTCTTGCATGATTTCTGGGGTTAGGATTAGGATGAAAAACTCTATTGTTCATTCTGCAAAACCTTGATGTATGTCCAATTTTGTTGCATATCTGACAAACAATTCCATATTTTCCATATCTTGGTCCAGGTTGATTGATTTGTGATCTGCAGTTTCTAGCAATGTGTCCAACCTTGTTGCATCTAAAACATATAACTCCATTTCTTCTATTCATATCTTTAGTAGGTTTCTTATCTGCATTGTTAGTATTGCTAAACATTCTACTACCATCATTATTTTTAATAAATTTAGGTTTCCTACATTCAATATCTCTATGTCCAAAACTATGACAATTGTAACAATAACCATTAAGAGGTTTAAATTATTTACCTATGCAATTTCTCTTCATATGACCAATAGTATTACAAGTAAAACATCTACCTTTGAATTCTCTTTGCATACCTTTGGGTGATTCCTCTTGCTTCGGTGATTCTTCTTCTTTAGGTGTATCTTCAGATTTGTTGATCTCATTAGGCTTCTTCTCATCTATGCTTTCAGATATCTTCAGATTTGGTTCCTTGCCTTCATCATTTGCTTTAAAAGTGTTGAATCCAAGACCAGTCTTATCATAGAATGGTTTCTGATAAGATATTTGTTCATCAATCTTCTCACTAGTTGAATATAGCCTTTCAAGTTGTTGTTTGGATTGAGTCAGTTCACCTTTCACAATCTTATTGTATTTCTCAAGTTCATCATACTGCAAATTGACTTTCTCAAGTTCAGATGTTACTTTACAAAGTTTAGATTTTAGTCCTTCATTTTCAGTCTTTAGACTTTCATTCTCAGATTTCAAATTTACTTCATTTTTTCCATTTCCATCTTTCAAACTAAGCTTCAAATTTGCTATCTTTAGTTCATGCTTAAGGATCTCATTTTCTTTTTCCAAAATGTCATCACAATCTTCAATAAGAACTTCGGATTCCTTTTTAGATCTCAGATCTTCCAATTTGTTTTTCAATTTTTCAATGAGGTTCTTTGCATCATCATACTTTATTTTCAAAGTATCTTTTTCAATAGTAAGCAAGTCAATCTATTCAAGAGCTTCTTCATGATTCTTCTGTAGTTGATCCATATCCATACAGATCTTACTCAAGCTGCTAGGCTTTCCTTGAATGATTCTTTTCCGAGTAACTAAGCTCTGATACCAATTGTTAGAAATAGGGAATACTGAGAGGGGGGGTGAATCAGTATTCTACAAACTTTATCTTTTGCCAAATTATGGATATAACATATTATCTTTATACATGCATAACATAAGAAGCTAAACAACATGCATAACAATAAAAAACTCATAAAACATTATTTATTCTCGAGGAAACCATGGCCTAGGGAAAACCTTGGTGGGGATGGTACCCACAAAGATCCACTAATAAAAAGTATCTTGTTAAGGATGTTGAGCCTGGTAGGAGTCTATTACAAGCATATAGTGTATCAATCTTGATTAAGGGACTATAGGCCTTGTTAGAAGCCTCAACCTTGTTAGGAGTTGTAGTACAAAATGTGATTACCAGATAAGCCCACTACCCAAACAAGTAATGTACAATCTACAATGATTAAAAAATAGGTTAAGGTACATAACCTTATGTTGCTTGCATCAATATCTCTTCATTGCTCTTTCACTATCGTTATTACATATGCTTCATATACTTTGCATCATATCACTTCACTATACATCAAAATGTTCACTATATCTTTTCATATATATCCTTTACAATTACAATTACAATTATATTTATACCAATAGATTTAACCAAGAGTTAACATCTAGTATGTCATCCCTTTATATTGTTCAATCATTATTTTGATAAACAAAATAATCCCTTAACTCTTTACTAGTTTTGTCTTCATATTCTGTCCTATCGGCTTCACACTGTCTTCGGTAAAACTGTCATAACTTATTCCGTACATGCTATAATGACTTGTGCTTTGAGATGGGTGATCAATAGACATCATAGAGTCTATTTTCATGTGCACAAGCACTGAATGTACTCTAGTCAACATCACAAACAAAAACCATGTCCAGGTTCACTGGTAAAACATTGTCTCACACTTAGACAAATTTGCAATGCACTCTGTCATACTTGATCTTTGACCTCTACAATATTCATGTGGATCATATGTTTCCATAATGAAAACATCTATGCAATCAACTCAGCCAAATTTCCAATAGGAGAAGATCAAGAAAACTAAGTATACACAGTTTAGGTTCACATCCCTAATCACATATATGTTTTTTCATCTATTGAGGAGATTTCCTTACACCATAGGAAATGACTGGAATGATGGAAAAAATACATTGGAAAGGATTAACCTAGTGTATAGAAGACATGTTATTGATAGTGTTAATGAGAGTGCAGTACTTGTTATTAAGACATTTCAGAATATTGTGTCTAGCAGATCAAGGATCCCTAAGTCTCTTATTGAAAAATATAAAGATAATATATGTTTTATGGTGGATACTGACTTTACCTATATTGAAGTAGTAGAGCCTAGAATAGAGTTCATAGACCCTCTTGGCTATGAGATATCTATGGTAGAGACTGAAGAGTATGTTAGCAGATTACTTAAGTGTAAGTTGGACACTCAGTGTAACAGGTTTGGAACCTTTGAGGAGAACTTCAACTCCGTAAAGATTCTAATTGAAGAAAAGAAGTCTAAGAAGAGAGTTGAGAGAACTATAAAGAAAATCCTAAAAGATACAAGAATGACAGAACATAAGTTTTTGGTAGAAAAGTAGACAACAGCAGCAATCAGAGATATTGTACAAAAAGAAGTTTTGTATATCCCTCCTTTATCATCAATTGCAGTACAATAGGAAGAACCACAAGTGAAGGTGAAAGTGGAAGTTACTGAGAAGGATATAGAAGAAAAGATGTCTACTAGATCCTCTTCCTCCACACCTAGAAAAAGAGTAAAGGAAAGTGCTACTAGACCAGGAAAGAGACATAAGACTCTAGTGCAACCAGTTCCAAGAAAGATAGCAGAAGTAAAAGATGATGTCACTACTAAGAAGAAAGATTGGAAACCAAAAGTTGAAAAGCTTAATGAGCAGATCATTGAGAATGGTGACTTTGCAAGAATGAACAAATACTATGATCTTTATGATTATATTGACAGACTTAATCTGGAAAATGTAGTTGTGAAGTATATGATTTTGACTGACAAGAAGTTTGATACAATTCAGGGATAGATACCTGATGACTTATATAACAAACTTGTAAATAGGAAGAAGAGAGCATCAGATGAAGACACAACTATTAGAGAAAATCTTGTGAGGAAGCTTTGTGAAATAAGAGATGAAACACATTTCAATCAGATCATGAAAGCCCTAAGCACCCATCTGAGAACCAAAAGAAGATCTATTCAGATTATGGGAGGCAGGTATGAAGAAATCAATTCTAAGACAGAGCAAACTATTATCAAAGTTATGGCAGAAAATGTTGGAGAATCATTAGTTGTAGCTAAGCAAGTAGGTGAGAAAGAAAAAGATGACATTCCCTCCTCTCAAGCTATTAATATTGAAGATGAAACAATGAATGTAGAAGGTAAAAAAATCACCTTGGATACTGATGAAAATGTATTCAAGAATTTGGAGAACATTGTTGACAATTCGGCCTTTGAAGAACAGGAAGATACAAAAGAAGAAGAGATGACAGAGACTACAGTTATGGAACCACTAGTAACATAGGAACAAGTGCTCATTCTCACCAAATAAGATATCAGTCTTACTCCTAAGACTGGAAAGAAGACTCAAATTAGATCTATGATTGAGCATTTGAAAAAAGAAGTAGATGATGATGATTAGTTGGAATTGATCACATCCTTGAATAAAATCATTGGTAAGAATAAGAAAGTGAAGAGTCTTGAAGGATGTCTGAAGGAACTAACTGAGAAGTTACAAAGCACTGTAACTACACAAATTGCAGAAGCAGACCCTATGGAGAAAGCAAAGAAGGTAATGAGCACCTTTGATAATGAATTCACAAACCTATCTGATATTGCAAAAGTGAAAGCACAAGCAGCCTATGAGGCTAGAATGCTTTTCAACATCAGTCAAAACATCAAGAATGATATCAACACTCTTGATATCTATATCAAGGACTTGAGAAAGCATTTGGAGACAGGTAAATCTTTGTACATACAGTGTACAAAATTGGAGACCTTAACAACAGAAGAAGTTCAAAAGATGAAGTTGAAGGAAGCAGAAATTCTGAATGAAAAAAACCTTCTGTCTAGCCCCAATGTGAAGGTATGTGATGTTGAGAAGAAAGTTCAGAAGCTTTATGATGAAATCATAGTTGTGCAAGATAAGAGAGATAAAAAACTAAGAAGATACACTCTTTTGAGAGAGAATGCTTCTATGAACTTGAGCATTATTGAAGAGCAGTTGGAAGAATGTCTATTAGCTAAGACATCTTTTTAGAAGTTTAACTTTGAAAACCTCCAAGCATGTGAAATAGCTTCTTATGGACTGAGCGCACTACTTAATGTGGCAGATTCCATTAAGAAATCATGGGAGAAGGAGATAGAACTCATGAAGATAGATTTTATAGATTGTGTTGCAAGCCTACCGGCTTTGCAATAATTGAATTAAGGTATAATCTTTTTGTGATATAATTTTGTAACCCTCCCTACCTTATTTTTTCATTGTTGTCAAAGGGGGAGAGATATATAGTAGAAAATTGATAGTATACGATAAGGATTGATACTCTTAGGGGGAATAATATATTAGAGATAATAATTTTTTTGAGGAGTTATAAGGATAGTATATATTTTATACTATGGCCACAATTTTGAAATTTTTTGAGATTTTGAGTTGTATACTTAGCCAATTTTCTCATATGTTGCCACCAATGACAAAGGGGGAGATTGTTGGCAATTTGGCTGAGTTGATTACATAGATGTTTTCATTATGGAAACATATGATCCACATGAAGATCACACAAGTCAGAGAGAAAGCATGACAAAGCGCATTGCAAATTTGTCCAAGTGTGAGATAGTATTTTTGGTAGTGAACCTGGACACAATTTTTGTTTGCGACATTGACTAGAGTAAGTTTAGTGCTTTCACACTTGAACATAGACTCTATGATGTCTATTGATCACCCATGTCAGAGTGCAAGTCAGTACGACATGTACGGAATAAGTTATTACTATTTTACCGAAGACAGTGTGAAGCTGACAGGACAGAGTATGAAAATAGAACTAGTAAAGAGTTAAGGGATTATTTTGTTTATCAAAATAATGACTTAATAATATAAAGGGATGACATCTTAGATGTTTACTCTTGGATAAAGCTATTGGTATAAATGTAAATGTAATTGTAATAAGAAATTGTAGCAAGTGTGAAGAACACAATAGTATGAACAAGTGAGATTATGCAAAATATACGAAGCATATGTAATAGCGATAGTGAAAGAGGAACGAAGAGATATTGATGCAAGAAACATAAGGTTATGTTCCTTAACCTTAACTTGTTTGGGTAGTGGGCTCACCTGGTAATCACATTTTTTACTAACAACTCCTAACAGGGTTGAGGTTTCTAACAAGGCCTATAGTCTCTTAATCAGGACTGATAATGCTTGTAATAGACTTCTAACAGGGTCAACATCCTTAACAAGATACTTTTGATTAGTGGATCTTTGTGGGTACCAACCCCACTGGGGTTTTCCCTTGGCTAGGGTTTCCTCGAGAACAAATAATGTGTTATGAGTTCTTTATTGTTATGCATGTTGTTTAGCTTCGTATGTTATGCATGTACAAAGATAATCTGTTATATCCATAATTAGGAAAAAGCTAAAGTTTGTAGAATACTAATTCACCCCCCCTTCTCAGTATTCCCTATTTCTAATAGTCCATTCAGTGTCGAGACGAATGGTTTGGAAGAAAGCCATTGGTGCAACTTTCAACTGACCCTCACTACAAGTTTTGGCATCGAGAAAAACTGGAGCGCCAAATTCAAATACATTTGAATCTCTAAGAATGGAGAGAGGTTATTGTAGGTCTCAGAAACATGGTCCTATAGCATCTCACAGATCACTGATACCTCTCACGGAGTCTGAGAATTGAGCTTCAAAAGTTCACTCTCTAATCGTGCTTAGTGTACCTTGGGGACATTTTGGTCCAGCATGGTCCGGAACATTCTACTAACTCAGTGGTCAAAACAAGGTTGTTCCTAGCATTTACCCTCCCAATTGAAGCTAATGACATAGTCCATTTGGTGCCGGAATGAACGGTTTGGAAGAAACCCATTGGTGCAACTTTCAACTGACCCTCACTGCAAGTTTTGACATCGAGCGAGACTGGCGTGCCAAATTAAAAAAAATTTAAATCTCCTAGAATGGAGAGAGGTTATTGTAGGTCTCAGAAACACAGTCTTGTAGCATCTTATGGATCAGCGATACCTCTCACGGAGTCCAAGAATCGAGCCTCAAAAGTTCTCTACCCAATCATGCTTAGTGCACCTTGGAGACACTTTGGTCCGACATGGTCCGAAACATTCTACTGACTCAATGGTCAAAACAAGGTTGTTCCTAGTATTTACCTACCCAATCAGAGCTAATGACACAATCCATTCGGTGTTGGGATGAACAGTTTGGAAGAAACCCATTGGGGCAACTTTCAACTGACCCTCACTGCAAGTTTTGGCATCGAGCGAGACTAGCGCGCCAAATTCAAAAAAAATTGAATCTCCTAGAATGGAGAGAGGTTATTGTTGGAAAAATAGTCAGCACTCCCCTCGGGATTCATGACATGGCTTAACCATCTCCTGTGTCTTCTATAAGTCTAGTGGTTGTATCAGGCATTAACAAGTCGATATTTTGGTGCAACGATAGCCACTACTTGTAACAAGTGGTATCAGAGCTTGGTCACAGGTTTGAATCCCCTCAAGTAATGTTGAGGGGGAGATTGTGGGAAAAATAGTCAGCGCTTCCCTTGGGATTCATGACATGGCTTAACTGCCTCCTGTGTCTTCTATAAGTCTAGTGGTTGTATCGGGCATTAACATGTTGATCTTTTGGTGCAACGGCAGCCACTACTTGTAATAGTTATTGTGGGTCTCAGAAATGTGGTCCTATAGCATCTCATGGATCATTGATACCTCTTACGGAGTCTAAGAACCGAGCTTCAAAAGTTCACTGCCCAATCGTGCTTAGTGCACCTTGGAGACACTTTGGTCCAGTATGGTCCGGAATGTTCTACTAACTTAGTGGTTGAAACAGGGTTGTTCCTAGCATTTACCTACCCAACCAGAGCTAATGGAAAAGTGCATTCGGTGTCAGCAATCTCATGGAATGTGAGGGTTTCAAAGTATGCACCAAATGGACTTGTTGAAAATGGCATGTTCAAGTCGATGCAATTGGCAGGTGCTAAGTGGTGCTCTTATGTGAGCATGTAAGCAGCCGACAAAATGGTGATCCACACATTATGTATGGAGACAACAAGTCCATCTCATATGTCTATTTCTAAGTCCTATGACAAGCCTAATCAGCAGTTCATAGTTTAGTCCATAAACCTTTCAGTAGTGGGCTTTTGTGTGACAACTAGGAGAGGAATGATTGCTCTGACAAATATATATGGCCACCCAGCTAGCACCTCTTCCTATTGGCTACCTTCTATGCATTCTAACAGAGGACTGTGTGAGAAAGGGAGTTGGCTCCCTATGTAAGAAGCATGGGGCTGGTCAAACCACAAAGGGGAAAGCTCATGCAAAGAAATAGAAATTGGAGGCTGCCAATGGGGAAGCCTCATGCAACAAAGAGAAAGGACTTACGTTAGAGTCTAGAGAAAGCCCACACAAGTGGAATGATGGAGGCCTAGGCAGATCCAAGGAAGGGGCTCACATGTGCATCGAGAGATAGCCCATGCACAAATAGAGCACAGAGAAATGTGCCAAGGAGTATTACGCAAGGTGAAGGATGAAGATGGAGCCTCATGCTAGATGCATAAGAGCTCACGTAAGATGCCAGTATGAGGAGGCTCCCTGCGTAAGAAGCATGGGGCTGGTATTCCACATGGGTGCCCATGCAAATGACAAGGATACTCACGCAAGCACAAGTTAGTGGAGTGTCTACCAGCATAGACAAGGACTTGCGCAAGTCATGATGAAGGTTGTCTGTAGGTAATGGACAAGCAGCAAATGAAACAAAGCTAGCGTGAATGATATGATGCCTGGTGTAATTGTGGAGGACCTACGTGAGGAAGGGCAATGGTTTCCAGTTAAACAGGGAGGCCCATACATTGTTTAGAGGTTGTCGGTTGCATGAGTTTGCAACTAGTTTGTTGTGAGACTCACGCTCCATGCAAGAGTATGGGCTCACACTTATCGAGTGGCCAACAAAAATAAAGTGGAGGGCTGCCAGTGCACAATAAAAAATGATGAAGAGAGGTTACTAGTCCATAAAAAAATGGTTTACGTAAATGAAGGATGCCAGTCCATTAGATTTGGGAGTTGCTTAATACATGAGTCCTTTGCATGAATATGGTGTGGAGGCAGGCGTGAAAGATGAGAGGGTTGCCATCGATTAGCAATTAGTAGGTCACATATGATGTGTGGGCTTGCGTAACACATGGAGAAGCCTGCGTGAGTATGTAGATGGACGCCTGTAGGTTTTGAAATGCATTAATAGGTATATCCCACATGTAGTGGAAATGGGATTTTTGTAACATTTAAATGCAACAACACTCCAATGCATTGTAAACAAAGAGCCAAGAGGCTCTTGGTGGGCCCTCTTGGCTGGAGGTCTCTGTGCACAATGGGTCCCACTGATTTTGAACTAGAATGCAAAGGAAGTCTTTAAAACCTCAAAACTATTATCCCACATTGACCCTGAAATGGGTCTTTGTGGTGTTTATAAGTAAATCCACACGCAGAATGAAATAGAAAGAAGACTGGAGGCTATGCCCGCGTGACCATGTGAGGGTGCCTCAATTTTTGTGCCAGCGGGCCCACCCAGGTAAGTAAATTTTGCAAAATAGGTGGTGCGATGGTGACGAGGACAAAGAAGGACACATGTCAAGCATTCGTTGAGTCGCATGATCAGACTAAGGGTTAGGAGATGACCGTGAGATTTAGCAGGCGGTCAGCTAACTGCTAGTCGCTAGGTTGCCAGATCCTGGCAGTTAAGCCCGAACCGTTCCATGATTCGGTGAGCCTTCAGTCGCAAGATCTTCGAATGGCTAGTGGTAAAATAGTTTCATTTTGAGATTGTGAGATTAGATTTGGTTGCTAGGTCTCCAAATGTAACCCAAGGTCAAAGCAAAATCTAGAGAATTGGAGAATGGCTATTTCGCATGGTTGCCGAGTTTAACTACAATTAAGGAATTTATTCAGAGATTCAGAGATGCTAGCCATTTGCCAGATCTCCAAATGAGGGTGGTCAACCTGAGGTCAAGTCGGAGCACCCAATTAGCATGTGACAAGTGACACTTTCTGGTGTTTCCTGAGGATAAAGTGCAGAAAATGGTTTAAAATGCAGATTTCAAAAGGATTTAAAAAATGATATAGTCTGGACTATAGAGAAAAATCCAAAAATTTAAATGATAGAACATGCTCACAAATTAATGTCCTGGAAATTCATTTTTTATCAGAATATACAAGTGTCATATGTTTCCAGAAACAGGAAAAGACAAGGAATCCAATGGTAGTGATTATTTTCAATTTCATTGAAATGGGAAGGAGCAGTTTGAGTTTGAAATCCAAGGATCAAAATTAGAATCAATTTGTTGATGAAATGATTGCACATAGTGGATCAGTTTGGAGAATCAGTTGCAGAGCAAAGTGTGAGAAAACCTAGAGATATTTTCATGCCAAAGATGGAGAGCTGTTAGTTAGTTTTCAACTAACTCTCATTTGCTATATCTCAGTTTTTCTCTCATTTGTAAAGGATGTTGAAAATTTATGCTACTGGGATAGTTTCTAAGATTTTGAGTCTTATATTTTGTGTTCATAGTCTTGCAATGTACAGTTTCAGATGAATTTTAATGAAAACAATGGAATCCCTGTTCAGTTCTTGTTTGATGTCTCTGTATGCATTGTCTTAATTCTTGTGTATTAACTTGTAAGGCATGTTAATATACCAGTTATAAGGTATATGTGGGTTTGGATTTAAGTTTCTTTCAAGGAGAGAGTAAGTCTTGATTTTAGATTATGAGAATTTTAGGTTTGCATATGAATTTGACGTCTAGATATTGAAATGAGAAGAATGGCCTGCAAGGCATTTCATTCAGGTTTTTGAGTTTGGAGTTGGGGTTCTCTGGGATTGTACATTTGTTTGACTTTTCTGCCCAATAGATAAGGCATTGGTTTTTTCTTGACTAACACTTTTCTTCATCAATCTTTAAATCAATTCACTTTACATTTCCTGTTTAAGAACATTAATGTTTGTAAATTGCATTAAATAGTGCAAATGCTTTTGGTGATTCCTTGTAGAAGTGAATCTGATAGGTTAGCCTGCCTGAGCCTCTAGGTTTGAAGAGAAGAAGGGTGAATATCCTTGTTACTATCCATTGATTTTCATGTCTGCATAAACGGTTTTAGTGAGAGAGTGTTCATATATGCTAATTTAGTTTGTTTACGGTACACCCGCTTGGGTTTGTGGAGCCCAAATTGTAGGAGTTTCTCCTTGTCAATTAGTCTTTTCTTGCTTGAGTCAGGAGTCTAGGAATCAAAGAATTCTATCTAAGAATTCAGGGTCATGTTCTAGGATTCAGCAAGAAAAATCACTAACACAGAGCTAATGGCATAGTCCATTCGGTGTCAGGACAAACGGTTTGGAAGAAACTCATTGGTGCAACTTTCAACTGACCCTCACTACAAGTTTTGGCATCGAGCAAGATTGGCGTGCCAAATTCAAAAAAATATGAATCTCCTAGAATGGAGAGAGATTATTGTATGCGTCAGAAATGTGGTCTAGTGGCATCTCATGGATCGTCGATACCTCTCATGAAGTCTGAGAACTGAGCCTTGAAAGTTCGCTACCCAATCATGCTTAGTGCACCTTGGGGACACTTTGGTCTGGCATGGTCTGGAACATTCTACTGAATTAGTGGTCAAAATAGGGCTATTCCTAACATTTACCTGCCCAATTGAAGCTAATGGCACAATCTATTCAGTACCAGGATGAATGGTTTGGAAGAAACCCATTGGTGCAACTTTTAACTAACCCTCACTGCAAGTTTTGGCATCGAGCGAGATTGGTGCGCCAAATTCAAATATTTTTGAATCTCCCAGAATAGAGAGAGGTTATTGTAGGCCTCAAAAATGTGGTCTTGTAGCATCACATGGATTGCTGATACCTCTCATGGAGTCTGAGAACCGAGCCTTGAAAGTTCGCGACCCAATTTTGCTTAGTGCAACTTGGGGACACATTGGTTTGTCATGGTCTGGAATGTTCTATTGACTCAGTGGTCGAAATGGGGTTGTTCTTGGTGCTTACCCACCCAACTAGAGCTAATGGCATAGTCCATTCGGTGCCTCAGAAACACTATCCCATAGCATTGCATATATCATCGATACCTCTCATAGATCTGAGAATCAAGCCTCGAAATTTTGCTGCCCAATCATGCTTAGTGTACCTTAGGGACACTTTGGTCCTGCATGGTTCGGAACGTTCTACTGACTCAGTGGTTGAAATGGGATTGCTCCTAGCATTTACCCACCCAACTGGAGCTAATGGAATAGTCCATTTGGTGCTAGGATGCAATCCTTGAACACTATCCCTTCACCCCAGGGAATCATCATTTTACTTTGGACTCATTTGACCAATTTTGACTCAATGACTCCAACTATTACATCATTTGACGATACAAATGTACATGGAATTAAGACAATACAAATGTAAGGATACAAAATTAAGATGATACAAATTATATAAGGATATAACATTCATAGTAAGGAAACACATTTTTTGCACTTTACATGGCATTAAGACGATACAAATGTGGGCTTTTAATATTTGCAAATCAACCCCATGGGCTCTTTTATATTTCAAATTTTGCATGTAATTTTGCATCAAATTTTTTATATACAAAATTTGGCATCTAAATATGCACATTACATTCCATTGTTGTTTTTATATACAAAATTTGGCATTTAAATATGCACATTACGTTCGATTATTATTTTTATATACAAAATTTGGCATCTAACTATGCACATTACATTCGATTGTTGGATATATATACAAAAATTGGCATTTAAATATGAAAATTACACAACTATATATAAAAAGAAAGTGTCCTTTTCGCTCCATTCCCTGCATTCGGAAGGCAGAAGAAAAGTTAATAGAGAATATAATAAGTTTATATAGGTTTGAGAAAAAATTATGAACATGTATAAGTAATTAAATGAACCAAAGAACATGACTAGACAATGCATAGTGAATTTTACCATCATAAAAGATGGTCTAATCAAATGCACACCTCAATCTTCTATATCTATCATATATGTATCCAACTACATTTACAATCCACATACAAAACCAACTTTATTGGCTCAAACAAATAAAGCAAAAAACTACAATTAATTTATTGAACGTAATCATAATAAACATGGAAAACCTTTCAACTTGAGTTGAACTTATCTACTGAAGTGTGCCTAAAGGGCCATTTCTATTCTTGAGAGTATTCAATATTACTTCATGATCAGCAGTACTAATAGTCCAAAGTTCCTTTCTCTTTAGTTTTCCTTGATGTTTCAACAACTTAACATTGGTTGCTATAACAAGGTGTGAATACATGAGAATGGTTTTGTGCTTCTCATAGTCCTCAAACACGAGAATTCCATTATTTCTAATCATATATGTGCGCAACCATGTTCCTGCAACAACATGTGATCCTATTGGATATGTGAACATATCATCATTTGTCTTCTGTTGTGCAAGTTTTTGCTTTCCTTGTACACAATGTGCTAACTAGTAATCTGATCTCTCATCATTCCCTTCTGGTGCAATCAATGAAAAAATATGTCCTGGCTATAGAAGATCTGAAAGATGGTCATAGTGAAGTGAACAATCCATGTCATCATTTATTATAGAGACTGTGAGAGATAAAGGAGTAAGATAATGTGGAACCCATGTATCAACCCACTGACTTGACTCACACTGAAGACAACTTAGACAATAACTAGCCAACTCTCATGTCTAAATGGTCCATGTACTAGCATCTGAGCTTCAAAATGAATGCATTTTTGAAGAATCTTTCATAGTTTGACAATCCAACCTATCTCCTATTGTGCCCAACTGAACCAACCAAAAGTATCTGTGCATTGGTGAATCAAGAGTCCCCCTTGTGACAATGCTGAAGTACACCAATCAACAATATAACAGGCATGAATGATTTCTGCACCTGAAATCCTCAGTTGCTCCTTAACTAGAGCTCTCTTTACGCATGCACCTACTCCATCATGCTCCCCTTTTCCATGACCAGCCTAAAAAAAACTCCAAATATGAAGTACACCTCTCTCTACATGCATTCTACATAACCAATAAAACATATGAGCATTTTTTAATTGACCCATGTAGTTATCTAACCAAATGAGCTGTCTATCCATAGAAATATTATTTTCCCACACCCACTCAAAATAATTCTCAAAGTAATGTTCGACAAACTTAGATGAGTGCAATCTATCATCGCTCATATAAAAATGGTACTATCTGATTATCTTCTAGTCATCTTCTGTACTATCAGGGGAATGTCTATATGTTATGTGCACAAAAATAGAAACCTGAATAGAATTGTAATATTGAGCTTGCAACTTGTTTTGGGGCTGCAATGTATAGTTCTCTGCAAAGTCAACAACTGATATAATAGTGCCAATCAGGAAAGTGTCCTTACACATCCTGAATTGTTGATCCAACTACTAAGACTTGTGACTATGCCTTGCATACTTGTAAAAAAGATTCTTCCTAAAATCTGAAATAAAATCAGCTACATTGCATTCTTTAGTAACCAACTCACATCTAGAGCCTTCACCTCCACTTTTTAATGTATATTTAACGGTTTCATATACCTTTTTATGGATAATTTTCTTTCCAAAATCATGTTCGTAGCCCTCATGAAAACATTCAACAAACTTCACTAGCCCATCACACTCTGAGAACTTGTTATTTAAGAAATCTTTTCTATAAAAGAAACATCCTTCATCTCTAGGACATTAAAAATGATCTAGCAAGTCTCTTGATGATTTTGGAAGAGCACTTGCACCAAACTCCAACATTTCATTACTATGAAAAGTAGAATGAATGGATCGTAACAATTCATGGTGCATTGAAAAATCCACATGATATTTGCAACAACAAGTATTTTGAATCTTAAGAGGCACACAAAAAAAGGCTTCAGGGCTTCAAAAGCTCTTTGTGATATTTTCAATGTTGGATGTGTCTCAAAAATTTTTTTGAGCAACATTGTTTGTATCACATCCAAATAATGTTTGGGATGCAGGGTGCGGTCTCGAATGCCAATTCTCAACTTCAAGACATCCTTCACATTTGGTGACACTCTTGATTTAGATTGCCAAAATAGTTGAATTTGATCCTTCACAGCATTGGTAAGCTTCTTATTACAACGTGAAAATCTCCCACCATAAGACCATGTATCATTTTGAAGAGGATCATCAAGTCTTTTTCTTCTTGCAAGTGCTCTATCCAAAGTTTTATGATTTAGATTCAAGTCAACACAAGTTTGTCTCATCAAACGAGCCTTTCTCAAATGATGAATTACTAAGGAGGTTGTAATAACCCTCCTAGCGGCTCTTTTATTTTTTCCTTGGTAGTCTTCCCAATGGAATTTAGAGCACTAAAAAGATTTCTCACAATAATAGAATTCTACACCTTTTTATTGTTCACACTAATCTTCAATTTGACTAGTATATGTCTCATATTCTGCATCTTTAACAATTGCACAAACATTTAACATTGCTCAACCAACATCTTGTGGCTAAAAGATTGATCAAAAAATTTTGAAACCCACAACCGAATGGTTCTTTCCAATCTCTTTCCATCGAAAATGCTCATTATGTTCTAATCAATTTCAAGTAACCATTTAGTTCTTCTTGAAGGTCTCAATTTTGAAGTTTGTCTTTCTTCCTCCGAAGGGACTTCATTTCTCATATAATTTGGAGACGTGTCACATTGATTTGGTACTGCACCATTATCATTGTCAATTCCTTCATATTCAATTGGTGGATTATCATTGACAATGTCCACACTTCCATTGGCCACATCTACATGTTCATTTTCAAAGCCTACATTTTCATCTTCAAAACCTACATTTTCATCTTCAAAACCTAAATTCTCATTTTCAAAACCTACATTTTCATCTTCAAATTCATGTTCTTCACTTGAAACCACATTCAAAGGTGGGTCTATGCTGACATCTTCATTAATATTTAACATACCTTGTCTCTTGTTCCAATGGGCAACCCTATCCATTTCTCTATACACTTCAACATCTTCATTTGTGAGTCTCCTCTTCCGTTTATGCTTTCGACGACTACTACTCCCCATAGTTAGACCAAAAAGGTGATGCAAATACCTTTGGTAATAGAGAAAATCACCCCAAAAGTGGATTTTTGTCTTCTCTAGAGACAAAACATGATTCGCTGCAACTCGAATACCGTAATTCAGGAAAAAAATGTGACTCTCTAGAGGGACCAAGAGAATCTTGTTTTTACTTTACACCAGTAACCAGAATCAGATATCCGATAATATCAGATATCTGAAACTATAGGATATCTGATATTATTAGATATCCCACCAAAATTTTGGCAAAATCTATCTCTCTCCCTCTCTAACCTTTCTCTCTCCTCTCTTTCTCTCCTCTCTCCTCTCTCTCTCTCACACCTTTATCTCTCATCTCTCCTCTCTCTCTCTAACCTTTCTCTCTCCTCTCTTTCTCTCCTCTCTCCTCTCTCTCTAACATTTCTCTCTCTCTCTCTCTCTCTCAGGTATAATATTGAACATATAATATAAATATTTAATAAGTTAATATTATACTATGATACAATAGAGAAATAAATAATAATAATATAATACATGCTATTATAAAAATTTATATTATAATAGTAATGCTCTGTAATGAAACCCTAAAGCTGATCTACCACCAGAAGTCTGAAGAAGGATTTGTCCGGTTGTCAAAATCTCTTAAGGAGGTCGTTAAGACAGGTAAATATTATAGTTTTGAGTTCTCATTATTAAATGCTATGCTATTATTATTTAATATTAATATTAAAAATAATAATTGATAATATATAACTTAAAATTGAAAAAAATACTCAATTGAATTAATATTAACATAAAAAGAATACAATTTAATATAACACAATTAATATTACTATTAAAAAAATAAATTCATTATGAAACTTGAATTTGGGAAAAGTGGGGCAATTGAAATTTCAAAAAAGGCGGGCATTTTTGGATATTTGATATTGTCGAATATCCAAAAATATTGGATATCTGATTAGGCTTAGTATTTGCTTCAAAAATACCAAACGTGGGTGGTCAACCCTTTAGGCATGTTTCAGGAGACAGTTTCTGATATTGAGACTTCAACCATGTAGCTGATGACTATTGTTTCACCCGAAATTGATGAAACAAAAAGGGTTTCTTAAAGACATTATCAGCTTTCCATGAATATAATTGTTGTCAAATTTTGAGTTCGGTAAGAAATTATTACTTATTTTTTAATTGAGTTATCTTTAAAGTCGTAATTGACATACTGATTGAAAAACAACTATAAATTTCAAACCATTTAACCTTTTTGAAATCCGAAACATGAATCACATTCTATTTCGGCTACTATAAGGAAAAAAATTAATTTTGTAAAGTTTAGAATTAGTTAAGGTGGTCAGTCATGAGAGTTTTTTTATTCTGAAAAAGTTGTAGCATAAAATTCATAATTAATTATTTATTTGGAAAAAAATTACAAAAAAATATGCGTGACATCCATGAATGAGTCTACTACTTATATCTAGAATCTTGGAAAAATATATCATCATTTGATTGTGATTAAGGTGGTCAGACATACACATACTTTTTATCTTTTCCCTAAAATTTTCATACTATTGCATTGGAATCTAAAATTTTCTACAATCAAATAAAAAAAATTTCAGACAAGGGCTAGTAGGTTAGAAACTACATTCAATTTCCTACAGATTCTATTGTTACAACTTTTTCACAGAAGGTTCATAAGATGTTCAACTTTTTACATCAATTTGACTAACCCTGATTTTTTTATTTTTCATTGCCACTTAAGGCCATAGTTTGGTATACCATGATCCTGCACATACCCTAAGATTCATAGTAAGATTACATTGAAGCCTTGTGCATTTATATTTGTGTTGTAGACATGTTTATGGAGCTATGTTCATGGACGCGAAGTTATTTGTGTAGTACAAGTTGAGTTATGATGTTTGTATTTGCAAGTTACAGTTTCCTGAGATTGTCTCATGGAGCCGACAGTGTTTATATTGTTTTAGCAGTTGCACCTATCATTTTGGTATGTGTGAAGTGATGCATCTACTCATATTGGGTTGGGTGGTCTCTTATTGTGTTGTGTGCTTAGGATAGCTATTGGAGATATTTTTGGAGAGTTATATTGTTTCTCTAATATGACTTCAATAAGGTTCTAACAGGCTAACTTGATTATATCATTTGGAGGAAGATAGTTATAGCCAGTTAGTTGTGATTGCTAAACATGATTGAGAGAGAAAAGAAAAAGATGTGAATGTATTGAGACAATCAGTCATCAGTTGAGGATCTATGTGAAGAAGAAGAGAGTATATGCTATTCATTAGAATTGATCAAGACAGTAGGTCTACTTTCCACTTCACCAAGATACATATATAGTTTGTATCTATTATGTAGAAGGTGGAAGCCTTCTTGATTTGAGAAGTGTGCTCTCGAATAGTGTGTCCTCACCCCTAACAGGGTTATTTGTAAAAGACTCCTAGCAGGGTTTGACCTTTGACCAAATCACTGCACTTCATGTATTGTAAAGATCAACTCTTAACAATGTTGAAAGATCTTCTAATAGGGATCATTATACTCTAGTGCAGTTTATAGTGAGGTGTTGTGTTAAGTTTTATCTTATTGTGTTTGTGCTTAATGTTATTCTATAGTTAATTGGATGAAGAATTGAATCTTGTAGATAACTGATTCCACCCCCCTTCTCAGTTATCTCTTGGGACTATTCCTAACAATTCATATCAGAGGAAAGTGCCTTAGAGAGAAAGTTTAATAGCTTGAGCTTGATCAGATGGTGTTCTTTAGAAAATAAAGTCCTATGTTTGATGGAGAGAATTATCTAGAATGGAAGAACAAAATGACAACACATTTGTAGTGCATTGGTTTTGAGATTTTTGAAGTAGCTACTCAAGAAGTTCAGATTCCTTCTCTGAAAGATCTTGCAAAAGATGATGCAACTATAAAGAAAAAGGAATTGTTCAATCAAAATGCAATTGCCAAAGAAGCCCTTATAAGTGCCTTATCTGACAGTGAGTTTTCAAAGATCAAGAAAGTAGATAGAGCCTACAAAATATGGAAGTATGTTGAAGATATGTGTGAAGGTGATATCCAAGCCAAGAATGCTCATAGAAAGACATGGAAGAAAATATATAATAATTTGGAGATGCTACCTAATGAGAACATTAGATCCTACAATAAAAGAATTAATGAAGCAGTTACAGGAATGATAAACAATGGTGGAGTAATCTCAGAAGAAATCATAATGGATAAGTTGATGACTATTCTAATAGAAGAATATGAGAGAAAGATAAACATCCTAGATGAGACTATGTAGTTTTCAAAAGACTTCAAAAGAGAGACCTTAATTAGCAAAATTTTAGCATTTGAGATATCAAGATTAAAGACATAGCCCAAAAGTGAAATAGTATTCAAAGCCTTAGTCCATGGTAAGAAATCCTTAAACACTTCTAGTAATTTTGATAATGAAGATAAGGATAGAGAACTAGATGATTGCATTCCTATGATTGCTGAGAAATAAAGAAAAGGAAAAGAAAAATATGAAGGTCAGTTACCAATAAAATGCTTTTCATGTAACAAGATTGGTCATTTTGCATCTAAGTGCCCTACAAGAGTCAAGAAGTTCAAAACAAATTACAAGCCTAAGTATACAAAAGAATGTTACTATGGAGTATCGGATGAAGATTCAGTAGAAGAAAAAATTGGATTCATTGCTATTGAAGATATGGAAAAAATGTTTGATGAAATGGATATTGAAGATGAAAAGAAATCACAATAGATAACATTGATTTCACAAGAAGACATTAGAATAGACTAGATCATTCATAGTGGTTGTTCACATCACATGACAAGAGACAAAGATAGATTTGTACATTTGGATAAGTACAAAGGCAACATGGTTAGATTTGGAGACAACACTCCTAAACCTATCATAGGTAGAGGAGCTATCACTTTGGATGGAAAGAATAACATTGATGATGTTCTATATGTTGATGGTTTGCAGCATAACTTACTAAGTGTTGGTCAATTTCTTGACAAAGGATATTAGTTGGAATTCAAGAACAATAAGTGTATCATTAATAACAAATAATAAGTAATGATTGCATTAGGTTCAAAGACAAAAGGTAATATTTTCAGCTTATTTTTGAAGTAATTTGTTTTAATGCTAAAGTAGATGACAGTTGGTTATGGGATAAAAGACTATGTCACATCAATTTTGACAATATAATAAAGATAAGCAATGTAAAGGCATTAAGAGACCTCCCTAGTATTGCAAAACCAATTGATACAATATGAAGTGAATGTGTGATAGGAAAATGGTGCAGGGAACCTCCCACCTTGCTGATTTAATGAGTGTTTTAGGGGTCTTAGGAGTTTGTGGTAGTTTTTTATGAGTTTGGAATAAGATCCATTGGATTGGATCCCTTCATATGTTTGTAAGAGCCAAATGAGTTCAAGTGGTCCATTTGGTCTAAATGGCCTCAAGAATCTCTAGGTGATGGATTTGGTTTGGAGTGGCCTAAATAAGGTCTTAGGACCTTAAATGTCTTGATTTATGACTTAGGAGTCCTTACTAAACATTTGAGTAGTTCTAATAGGCCAAATGGGATTTTGGCAAAAAGTTGCTCGAGTAACTTTTGCAACATTTTGAAAAGTTGCTCATATGGTGCTTAGATTGGTTGTAACCACTCATGCTTAGTATATTAGCATGAGGATGATGAATTTCAAAGGTTAATGAATCTTTGGTCTAAATTCCATGATTTAGTACTTTATGTATGGACGCCATGTGTTAACTCTCACTGTTTGTAGGTTTTCTCTGTGTATTGTACGACCTGTATGGATTGATTGGAGTGATCAAAATCCATGGTGGTTTAGTTTAGTTTTTTCTCTTCACTCTACATTGATTCTTTTGTTTGTGAGTTAGAGGAGTGAGATTTGGAAAGCTTTTCAAGCCACTAGTCTGTAAAACCAATTTGCATAGCCACCATGCTTGAAATGGCTCTAACCTAAACATCCATAGGTGGAAATGGCTAAAACCATAGGGGATGTTAGGTTAGAGTTTTTACAGATATATATATTTTTCATTTGTGTGGTGGCATCAAGGCTTCATGGTCAGAATGGAAGCCCTATGGCTGACTATTGAAGACATGTGAGCTAGGACAGGGTATAGAAAGATTTGGCACATGTGCCCATGATCTAGTGGAGAACACTTAGTGGAATTTGTGGAAAGTGCTAAGAGCCTCCTTGAAGATTTAGGAGGTTTGGGAAATTGAATAGTAGTTTGGTGACCAATTTGATGGTCTTTTGTACAGACAGGTCCAGAGGCCTAATTAATAGGCTTAAAACTAGGGCCTGCTAGTAAGTAGGGTTGTGTGTGTGTCCAGAAGCTTAAACTTTGGATATAGAAGGGGTTGATAGATAACTTGAATAATTTAAAGTTATTGTATGTGGTTTTTTGGGGTTTTTGGGAGCTTGAAGCAAAAAAAAGTGAAAATAGGCCTAATAGGAATTGAGCCAATTAGGCCTCATATTTATTTGATACTTTTTGACTAGGTAGAGTAGCCAGAAGTGCATGGAAGGGTTCCTAGTGATGTTGAAGGGTCAAGGAACTAGTGGGAAGATCCTAAGAAAGGGTTTTGGGTTCTAGAGGGGAAGTCCTAGTTTAGAAGCCTAGGAAATTAAAAGCCTAATTGGTCTTGGAAGTAGTGTATCTTCTAGATACCAACTATACCTTAGAGGAGAAGTTGGTGAAGAGGATATTGGAGATAAAAAGTGGTGAAGATACACTAAAATTAACCATTGGATGGTTAGAGGAGGTTAGGAAGCTTGGAGGAAACATTAGAACCCAAACCCTTTGCATTAGAGTGGTATCAGAGTGGGAAATTCTTGAAGTTTGTGTATGTCTGAAGAGGAGTAGAGCTAAGAGGTTCATAACATGCCTCCAAAGGAAATGAGTAGGGGGACCATAGTGTACTTGGTCCAAGAGGTATTGGAAAAGGCCAACTTGATAGATTCAAAGAGAAAGAGAATCACTGAGTGGGGTGATGAGAGTGAAGATGAAACTGAAAGTCAAATAGGGGAGACATCTAGAAAGGGTAAAGAAATAGTTGATGATAAGGACAAGGTGTTATTTGATGCATTCAAATCCATTAACAAGGATATCATGGATCACATTCCTTTCTATAGTGGTAGTTTGAATGGTGAGGAGTTGTTGGATTGACTAGAAGCCATTGATAACCAATTTGATTACAAGGAAGTGGCAGAGGAAAAGAGAGTCAGCTATGCTAAATCTAAGCTCAAGGGATCTACATTTGTATGGTGGAACATGATGCTAGATGATAGGATAGCTAATGGGAAGAAGAAGATAGTTTCATGGGAGAGGATGAAAATCAAATTGAGGGCACAATTCTTGTTTACAGATTATGAAATTCAGATGTACCAAAAGTTGCAGAACTTAAGACAAAAGGAGATGATAGTGAGTTCTTATATATAGGAGTTCTGTAAACAAAGCCTAAGGGCTAGAAGACAATAAGTTGAAGTGGAGAAGGTGGCAAGGTACCTTAATGGGATAAGACAAGGGATACAAGATGAGATTAGCATGATGGCTCCTGATAGTATACACAAGTGTTTTCAGTTAGCCTTGAGAGTAGAGGATAAGGCTAGGAGGAGGAATGACTTCCAACAAAGAGGAAGAGGTGGAAACAGTAATAGGGGTTTCAGAGGCAAGAACAACTATGGAAGAGGATAGAGCCCTAATAGAAAAGAAGATAATCAGTCTATGGATAATAGTGGTGGCAATCAGTTTAGAGGATCTTTTCAAAGAAGGGGATATAGAGGAAGAGAGCCTCCTAGAGGTAGATTTCAGTCACAAGAGAGGACCAATTCAGTCTTCACCGGTAGATGCTACAATTACAATCAAGTGGGACACAACATGGGTAGATGTCTTGCAAAAGGTTCTACATCCCCAATGGGAGAGAGGAGAAATAAGTTGGTATAAGAGGAGGACACTCAAAGTGTCACTTCACCCATCTCCAAGGTAGGGCCAATGTTGGATGGAGAGAATCTGATGTTAAGAAGGACATTATTGAAGGTTCGTAACACTGTGGAACCACCCCAAAGAAAGAACCTGTTTAAAACTACTTGTAGGGCACATGGTAAGATATGCAAGGTGATAGTGGACTCCGAATCCATTAAGAACATAGTATCCATAGAGATGGTTGATAAACTAAAGCTTAGGAGGATACCTCATACCACTCCCTACAAGGTATCTTGGCTTAATAACGAACAACAAATAGTTGTTGATGAACAAACTATGGTTGAGTTTGAGATTGGATACTACAAGGACAAGGTCCTATGTGACATATTGCCCATGGATGCATGTCACCTACTTCTAAGATGTCCATGGCAATATGATGTGAAGGCCATACATGATGGTGAGATGAATAGTTACTTAATCACCAAACTAGGCAAGAAGTTTCAAATGGATCCATTGCAAGAATCTAATGAGGAGAAGCATGTGGGAACTATGGATATACTCTTGAGTGGGAAAGAGTTTCTTAAGGTTATGAATAAGGAGAAAGAGGTCTATTGTGCAGTGGTGGTGAAGCCACAAGAGGAGGATAAGGAGAAGGATAGAATACCCTTAGAGGTACAAACATTGTTGGATAAGTATCATGAGATAGTGGACAATGGGTTGCCAAGTGCATTGCCACCCATGAGAGAGATAATTCATCAAATAGACCTCATTCCTGGATTAAACTTACCAAAAAAGTTAGCATATAAGATGACACCAAGCCAAAATGAAGAGATAGGCAAGAAAATTCAGGATTTGTTGGATAAAGGGTTGATAAGGAAGATTTTTAGACCTTGTGTTGTACCTACTATCCTTGCACCAAAGAAAGGAGGTACATGGAGAATGTGCATTGATTCAAGGGCCATCAACAAGATCACCATTAGGTACAGATTTCCAATGCTAAGGAGTGAAGACTTGTTGGACAATTTGGGAAGTTCATGCTATTTCTCTAAGGTGGATTTGAAGTCAGGTTACCATCAAATCAGAGTTAGGCCTGGTGATGAATGGAAGACAACCTTCAAAACAAATGAAGGGTTGTATTAGTGGCTTGTGATGCCCTTTGGTCTCACAAATGCTCCTAGCACATTCATGAGGCTCATGAATGAAGTGTTGGTAGACTTCATAGGTAAGTTTGTTATAGTTTATCTTGATGACATTTTGATTTTTAGCAGGTCTAAGGAGGAACACATGGAGCATTTGGAGCAGGTCTTAAGGAGGATGCACAAGGAGAAGTTGATGATCAAACAGGAAAAGTGTGAGTTCTTGAAAACTGAATTATTTTACTTTGGTTTTGTGGTTTCTAATGGTTGCATGAAGATGGATCATGATAAAGTCAAGGTAATCTTGGATTGGCCTACACCTAAGTCCATAGGAGATGTTAGAAGTTTTCATGGTTTGGCATCATACTATAGGAAGTTTGTGAGGAATTTCAGTCATCTATGTGTACCTATCCTCAACACCATTAAAGCTGGAATAAAATGTTAATTCAAGTGGACTGAGGTTTGAAATGTTGAAGAAGAGGATTACAAAGCTACCTACCTTTAGGTTCCTTGATTTCAATTAGTTGTTTGTAGTTGAATGTGATGCTGTCAAGCTAGCCATTGGAGTAGTGCTAAGCCAAGAAGGACATCCTATGGCATTCTTCTTTGAGAAGTTGAATGATGCCAAGAAAAAGTACTCCACCTATGAGTTGGAGTTATATGCAATGGTGCAAGCACTCAAAAAGTGGAGAAATTATCTCCTACCAAAGGAATTTGTGGTCTACATAGATAATCATGCCCTTAGCTTCTTGAATGGGAAAGATAAGTTGAACCAAAGACATCTTAAGTGGGTTGAATCCTTACAAGCCTACACCTTTGTGATCAAGCATAAGAAGGGGGTGAGTAATAAGGTTGTTGATGCTCTTAGTAGAAGAGTGTTAACTATTCAGGAAATTTAGTTGCAAAGTGAGAATGGAAGACTTGCAGGGTCTCTATAAGGAGGACAAAGACTTCAAGGATGCCTATGACGCATGTGAAAGGTTTAGGAAGGGATTGAAGGTGGATTTTAGTGAGTTTATGTTGTAGGAAGGCCTATTGTTTAAAGGTCACCTTATGTGTATACCTCAGTACTCAATGAGGGAAAACATTATGAAGGAGAAACACCAAGGAAGTTTGGGAGGCCAATTTGGAGTGGATAAAACCTTAGAGCAAGTGAATAGGCATTATTATTTCCCTAAAATGTAATAAAATGTAAGGAGATTTGTGGAGCAATGTCAGGTCTGTCAGAGGGCTAAAGGAAAGAGCAGCAATAGTGGACTGTACCAACCCTTATCCATACCTCAAAGGCCTTGGGAGGGCTTGAGTATGGACTTTGTTTTGGGGTTGCCAAAGAAACCTAGAGGACATGATAGTGTATTTGTGGTGGTGGACCATTTTAGCAAGATGGAACACTTCATACCATGCAAACAAACCAATGATGCTTCACAAATTGCAGGACTATTTTTCAGAAACATTGTTAGAATCCATGGCTTACCACTAAACATAGTAAGTGACCGGGATAGTAAGTTTGTGGGCCACTTTTGGAGGACCCTATGCAAGATGCTAGGCACAAATTTATCATTCTCTTTATCCTACCATCCACAATCTGATGGCTGAACAGAGGTATTGAATAGGTCACTAGGTAATTTGTAAAGATGTTTGACTAAGAAGAATGGCAAGTCATGGGATCATATCATTGGGCAAGCATAATTTGCCTACAATGACTCCATTAATAGGAGTATAGGTAAGAGCCCCTTTGAGATATTCTATGGGACTCATCCTAGGGGAATCTTGGAGTTAAGAGATCTCAATTTGTAGGATAAGAGAAGTGCTCAAGGAGAAACATTTGCAGAGAAAATGAAGGAGTTTCATGAGAAGGTCAAGAGGACCTTACAAAAATAGGGAGAGAAGTACAAAGCTAAGGAAGATCAGTCTAGGAGGGATTTTCAATTCAAGGTTGGGGATGTAGTCCTTTCCTATCTCGGGAAGGAGAGATTACCCAATGGTCAACCTACAAAGTTTCTTATGAAGAAGATAGGACCCTTCAAGATTTTGCACAAGTATGGTAACAGTGCTTATGAAGTGGAGTTGCAACCTGATTTGGGCATTTCACCAATCTTCAATGTGTGTGACTTGTATCCTTATAAGGGATCAGCTATAGACACAAGTCCCACTATACTTTCAGATATGGGAGATGATGATTGGGTTAAGGATATGCCAAGCCCAATCCCACTGAAGTTGGAGTGTATCTTGGATACTAAGGTCATTAATAAAATAAGGAAATGCACTTACAAGGAGTATCTTGTTAAATGGTAGGGGTTACCTGATGCTAAAGCTATATGGATGACAGAGCTGGACATCTTGCAGCATGGAGTCACCATTGAAGACCTACTAACTGAAGGGACTTGAGTTCTTTGTCCTAGGGGAGTATGGTGCAGGGCACCTCCCACCTTGCTGAGTTAATGAGTTTTTTAGGGGTCTTAGGAGTTTGTGGTAGTTTTTTACGAGTTTGGAATAAGATCCATTGGATTGGATTCCTTGATATGTTTTTAAGAGCCAAATGAGCTCAAGTGGTCCATTTGGTCTAAATGGCATCAAGAATCTCTAGGTGATGGATTTGGTTAGGAATGGTTTGAATAAGGTCTTAGGACCTTAAATGTCTTGATATAGGACTTAGGAGTCCTTACTAAACCTTTGAGTAGGTCTAATAGGCCAAATGGGATTTTGGCAAAAAGTTGCTAAGCAACTTTGCAAAGTTGCTAGAGCAACTTTTGCAACTTTTTGAAAAGTTGCTCATATGGTGGTTAGATTGGTTGTAACCGCTCATGCTCAGTATATTAGCATGAGGATGATGAATTTCAAAGGTTAATGAATCTTTGGTCTGAATTCCATGATTTAGTACTTTCTGTATGGACGCCATGTGTTAACTCTCACAGTTTGTAGGTTTTCTCTATGTATTGTGCAACCTGTACGGATTGATTGGAGTGATCCAAATCCATAGTGGTTTAGTTTAGTGTCTTCTCTTCACTTTGCATTGATTCTTTTGTTTGTGAGTTAGAAGAGTGATATTTGGCAAGCTTTTCAAGCCACTGGTATGTAAAACCAATTTGCATAGCCACCATGCTTGAAATGTCTCTAACCTAAACATCCACTGGTAGAAATGGCTGAAACCATAGGGGATGTTAGGTTAGAGTTTGTACATATAGGTTTTTTTTCATTTGTGTGGTGGCATCAAGGCTTCATGGTTAGAATGGAAGCCCTATATCTGGTGGCACGTGGGCCCATGATCTAGTGGAGAACACTTAGTGGCATTTGTGGAAATCCCTAAGAGTCCCCTTGAAGATTCAGGAGGTTTGGGAAAGTGAATATTAGTTTGGTGACCAATTTGATGGTCTTTTGTATAGACAGGTCCAGATGCCTAATTAATAGGCTTAAAACTAGGGCCTACTAGTAAGTAGGGTTGTGGGTGCATTCGGAAGCTTAAAATTTGTATTTAGAAGGGGTTGATAGATACCTTGAAGAATTTCAAGGTCTTCTATGTGGTTTTTTGTGGTTTTTGGGATCTTGAAGCCAAAAAAAATGAAAATAGGCCTAATAGGAATTGAGTCAATTAGGCCTCCTATGCATTTGATACTTTTTGACTAGGTAGAGTGGCCAAAAGTGCATGGAAGGGTTCCTAATGATGTTGAAGGGTCAAGGAAGTAGTTGGAAGTAAGGATGAAGTGTGGGAATATCCTAAGAAAGGGTTTGGGGTTCTAGAGGGGAAGTCCTAATGTAAAAGCCTAGGAAATTGAAGGCCTAATTGGTCTTGGAAGTAGTGTATCTTCTAGATACCAGCTATACCTTGGAGGAGAAGTTGGTGAAGAGGATCTTGGAGATCCAAAGTGGTGAAGATAAAACTAAGATTAACCATTGGATGGTTAGAGAAGGTTAGGAACCTTGGAGGAAACATTATATCCCAAACCCTCTACATTAGAAAACATATAAAGAATTCATTTAGAACCAAGCATAATTCAACAAAGAATAAATTGGATCTAGTGAATACAGACTTATTTGGACCTACTCAAACAAGATCATACTATGGTGAAATGTAATTTATTTTATTTGTTGATGATTATTCTAGAATGATGTGGGTTGCATTCTTAAAAGATAAATCTGAAGCATTTGAGAAATTGAAGATATTCAAAGCTAAAGTAGAAAATGAGTCTGTATTAAAGATAAAATTTCTAAGATTAGATAGAGGAGGAGAATTCACCTCTGACAGATTTTATGAGTATTTTGAAGAAAATGGGATAAAGAGACAACTAAGTGAACCTAGAACCCCTCAGTAGAATGGAATTGCAGAAAGAAGAAATAGGATCATACTTGACACAGTGCACAATATCATGATTGAAGGAAAAGTTGCACACACCTATTGGAGAGATGCAGTTAGTACTGTAGTCTATACTATCAACAGAATTCAATTAAGGCCAGGTGTAGACAAGAAACCTTATGAGCTATGGTTTGGAAATGTACCTACAGTAAAATACTTTAGAATCTTTGGAAGAAAGTGTTATATCAAGAGAGATGAAGCCATTGGAAAGTTTGATTCAAGAAGTGATGAAGGTATTTTTCTTGGTTACTCTACTAAAAGAAAAGCTTATATATGTTTTAACTTAAGATTGAAGAAGATCATTGAAAGTGCACATGTAAAGATTGATGAAAATTTTATGATTCAAGAGAGATATCATGATTATGCACCTATGATTGAAGAAGAACCTAGTCCTACCAGTAAAGAAATAGTTGTTGAAGAAATGTTTGACAGCATTGATGTATTATTCAATGATCCTGAAACAAGTGAAGAAGAAACACAAAAAATAGATGAGAGAGTCACACCTAATGTTCCAAAATTTACATCTAGATACCATTCAAAATAAGATATCATTCGAGATCAAAATAGAAAAGTCATGACAAGATCAAAAGAAAAAAGTTCCACAGTTGATGAATCGGTATGTTTACTTTCACAAATTGAACCTTTAAGTGTTGAAGATGCTTGTATTGATTTAGATTGGCATAAAAAAATGAAAGAAGAATTAGTTCAGATAATTAAGAATGATACATGGGAATTGGTCCCCAGGCCTAGTGATAAAAATGTGATTGGAACCAAGTGGATATTTAGAAACAATATGAATGAAGATGGAATAGTAGTAAGAAACAAAGCAATACTAGTATGTAAAGGATATGTGCAGAGAGAAGGAATTGATTATTCTGATACATTTTCCCCTGTAAGAAGATTGGAAGCCATAAAGTTATTTCTAGCCTATGAAACATTCAAATACTTTAAAGTATATTAGATGGATGTCAAGTTAGAATTTCTAAAAGGATAGCTAGAGGAAGAAGTCTACATAGAGCAGCCTGAAAGATTTACTTTATCAGACAAACCAGATATGGTATGCAGACTAAAGAAAGCCCTCTACAGACTTAAATAACCCCCTAGAGCATGGTATGAAAGACTAGATGGTTACTTAACAAAGATTGGATTCAATAAAGGAGCAACAAATTGTAACTTATTCATAAGAGAGACACCTGATGGATTATTACTAGTTGCTATTTTTGTTGATGACATTATTTTTGGTGGTAATGACAAGCTTAGTGCAGAATTTTCTGAAGAGATGCAGAGAAAATTTGAAATGAGCATGATTGGACCTATCAAGTACTTTTTGGGATTGAATGTGTAGCAGATAGACAAAGGTATTTTCATTAATTAATCTAAGTATGTAAAGGAAATATTAAATAAGTTCAAGATGGATGATTGCAAGCCAGTAAGTACCCCTATGATAACAAGAAGCACTTATGATGATTTTACAATAGTAGACAAGACCCTATATAAGTCTATGATTGGTAAACTCATATATCTTACTCAATCTAGACCAGATATTGCTAATACAGTTGGTATTGTTGGAAGATTTGCAGCAGAACCTAAACAAAGTCATCTCATGGTAGCAAAAAGGATATTCAGATATTTGAGAGGAACTATAGAATATGGTTTATGGTATCCTAATTCAGAGAATGTAGAACTTCATTTGTATACATATGCAGATTGGGTAGGTTGCATTGATGACAGAAAGAGAATCTCAGGAGGAGCAATATTTATTGGAGATAAACTAGTTACTTGGACAAGGAAGAAGCAGAATTGTATTTATCAATCCACAGTAGAAGCTTAATATGTAGTAGCAACATTAAATTGTTCTACAATTATGTAGATCAAGTAGATGATAAAGGATTTTAAAATTCATATTGATTACCCTATTGTTATTGATTGTGACAACACTGGCACTATCAATATGTCAAAGAACCCTGTGATGCATGCAAAGATAAAACACATTGAAATAAAATATCACTTCCTAAGAGAGAAATTTGCAGAGAAAGAATTAAAATTGGACTATGTGAGTACAAAAGAATAGCTAGCTGACATTTTCAAAAAGCCTTTACCGAATGATACTTTTTAGTATCTCAGGGAGAAGCTGGGAGTAATTCCCTTCCCTGGATCTTCTTAGAGTTTGTAGTAGTGCATCAATCCTAAGTGATTGATGAATGGTTGAATACTCTACTTCAGGAGTAGTACCTGTACTTATTTTTTTTGGTGCCCTTTACCATTGATCTCAAAGGGGGATTTTATAATCATGAAAAATAAAAGAGTTGTTTCAATCTAGAAAGGGGGAGTATATAGTAGCAAAAAATGAGTATACTGTAAGAAGTTGTAGCAGTTGATATTCAGAGCATTCAGAAGTAGATGGAGGATTCATCCTTGGGGGAGTTTTCTTGAGGAAATGGATAATGTTATAAAATAATTGTGCATTTGGATTGGTGGTGTTTTTCATTCCATATGTTGCCATCAATACCAAAGGAGGAGATTGTTGGAGATTTTCCATCAAGCCAGTGTTGAATGTATGTTTGTCATTGATGAAAACATATGGTAAGTAGCATAGATTGTAGTTCTATTTAGTGATCCTTGAGCATATATTGTATGGATATGTTATCTACATGATATCATAGACGCAAAGGTTTATTCTGAGTACAAACAGTTGTGTAGTTGATTGTAATAGTAGTGTTCCTAACATTGTTACGGGCAGATTTTTATATGAGATTCACTGTAAGATTATGTTGGAGCCTTACATATTTATATTTGTGTTGTATACATGTTTTTGGAGCTATGTTCATGGACACAGAGTTATTTGTGTTGTACAAGTTGAGTTATGATATTTCTATTTGCCAATTGCAATTTCCTGAGATTGTCTGATGGACCCGATAGTGTTTATATTGTTTTAGCAGTTGCGCCTATAATTTTGGTATGCATGTTTGGTTTAATGTTTTTTGATGAGTTAAAAATGTTTGGTTAAGAGCGCATACTATAATTCAACTTGAGAAGAAAGTTTTAGTTAATTTAGTGGATCTGACTGTGTGAAGTGACGCGTCTACTCATATTGGGTTGGGAGGTCCCTTTTTGTGTTCCATGCTTAGTATAGTCATTGGAGATGTTGGTCAAGAGTTATATTGTTTCTCTAATATGATTTCAAGAAGGGTCTAACAGGTCGACTTAACTATATCATTTGGAGGAAGATACTTATAGCCAGTCAATTTTGATTTCTAAGCGTGATTGAGAGAGTAGAGCAGAAGATGGGAATGTACTGAGACAATCAATCATCAATTGAAGATCTATGTGAAGAAGAAGAGATTATATTCTATTCATTGGAATTGATCAAGACAATAGGTCTACTTTCTAATTCACCAAGATCCAGATATAGTTTGTATCTGTTATGCAAAAGGTTACAGCCTTCACCATTTGAGCAGTGTTCTCTCAAATTGTGTGTCCTCACCCCTAACAGGGTTATTTGTAAAAGAATTCTAATAGGGTCTGACCTTTGACCAGGTCACTATACTTCATGCATTGTAAAGATCAACTACTAACAGTGTTGAAAGATCTTCTAAAGGGGATCATTATACTCTAGTGTAGTTTCTAGTGGGTGCTAATTCCCACCAGGGTTTTTACCTATTTGGGTTTCTTCGTAACCAAAATTGAGGTTTTGTGTTAAGTGTTTTCTTATTTTGTTTGTGCTTAATGTAATTCTATACTTAATTGGATGAATAATTTAATCTTTTAGATAAATGATTCACCCCCCCTCTTAGTTATCTCTTGTTACTATTCCTAACATGTCAGGACAAGATATGAATGGGATTCAAAGACAACTATCTATCTGACTCTACCTACAAGGCACCCCAATCTATTACATGAGTCTTAGCATAAACACACTTTGTCAAAATTGAAACATGAAACATATCATGGATGTGTGACAGGCTAGGTGGAAAAGCTAAATGGCAAGGAACTAGTTCTATCCTCTCAAAGATCTCAAAAGGTCCAACAAAACAAGGTGCTAGCTTAGAGCCCTTTCCAAAATGGATTGGAATCTTATGCGGTCACACTCTCAAAAAGACCCTATCTCCCACTAAGTAGGCTCGACCCATCCTCTTTGCATCATTATACTTATTCTGCCTATCGTGAGCCTCTCCAAGACACTACCTAATCAAGGTCACCTACTGCTCCATATCTATGACTAGCTCAGGACCAATAGAAACTATGTCCTCAATCCTATCCCAACTGAGTGGTATCCTACAAGGTCTATCATAAAGAGCCTGGTATGGAGGCATACCCTAGGATGTATGATACCCATTGTTATAGAAAACTCCATTAAGTGTAGGTATTCCTCCCACTGCGTTTGATGATCTATAACATACATGTGAAGTATGTCTTCTAACACCTGATTGAACCTTCTAGTCTGTCCATCTATCTCAGGATGATAGGTCATACTGAAGTTGAGCCTAGTACCCATTTCTGCCTATAGTTATCTCTAAAAGGATGAAGTGAAGAGAGAATCTCTATTTGAGATGATCTTACAAGGTATGCCATGCATTCTAACTATATCACACAAGAACACCTATTCCACTAATGGTGCCATAAATGTAGTATGCACTAGTAAAAAGTGAGCCATCTTGGTCAACTTGTCAACTATCACCATGATGGCATCATGATGATGAGATGACATAGGAAGACCAACAATGATGTCCATAGATATGGTGTTGCACTTCCACACTAGTATCTCATGGGGATGAAGTAGACCACCTGGATGTCGGTGTTTTTCTAACACCCTCTGGCATTCTAAGCACCTAGCTACAAACTTAGCAATATGCATTCTTAGGCCAGACCAATGATATAACTATCTCAAATCAACATGCATCTTCTTCACTTTGGGATAGGCTGCATAAGGGGCTCTATGGGCCTCTAGCATGAAAAACTCTCACAATCTTCAGGAACAAGGTATGTAGATGCATCCTTTATGATGTAAGAGTCCATCAGAATCCATGGTAAAATATATATACTTCCCCTCAAGGGGTCTCTAAGATCAAATCAACTCACTCACTTCTACATACAACTCATCATCATGTAAGTGATGAAGAATGTAATCTCTCAAATCTATGTCAGTGGACATAGAAGAAAGCTCATGTTGTCTCCTACTCAAGGCATCTGTGACAACATTTTCTTTCCCCTTGATTTAGTGAACGTAAAAATCATATTCATTCAAGAAATCCATCCATCTCCATTGCTTAGTTGGTTGAGTAAAGATGTACTATAGACTTTGATGGTCTGAATGAAGTTCAAACCAATGTCCTAAGAGAAAATGTCACCATCTCACTAAAGCATGCACCACTGCTGCAAGTTTGAGATCATAGGTAGGGTAGTTGATCTCATGAGTCTTTAGTTTCCTAGACTCATAGGCTATAGCTCATCCATCTGCATAAGAACTACCCCTAAACCATTTAAGGAAGCATCTATGCAAACTAAAAACTCCGCTGAAGGCTCTATCATAGGAAGAACGGGTGGACTGGTCAATGCTCTCTTTAGCTCCTGAAAATCTCTATCACACTTCTCAGTCCACTCAAACTTCTTTCTCTTTCACTGAAGAGAAGTAATAGGGTGTGCCACTCAAGAAAACCCTTCAAAAAATTATCTGTAATAACTGGCTAGACCCATGAAACTCCTCATTTCAGTCTCTAAGGTAGGTATTGGTTAATTCATAATGGCATCAATCTTTGATAGATCTACTAAGATCCCATCACCAGATATCACATGACCCAAATACTTGACCTCTAATTTTAAAAATGCACATTTTGATAAGCTTCCATAAATTTGATTGTCTCTAAGGCACTACAAAACTTGTCTCAGGTGCTCTTCATGTTCTCTCTCATCCTTTGAATAGATCAAGATATTGTCAAGGAATACCACCACAAACTTGTCAAAGAAATTAAGAAAAAATCCATTCATAAGACTCATGAATATAGCTGGAGCATTTGTAAGACTGAATAGAACCATGGTGAACTCATAGTGGCCATATTTGGTGTGGAATGTGGTCTTGTGGATATCACTATCCACTATCCTTAACTAGTGATATCCTGACTTAAGGTTAATCTTGGAAAACACTCTAGCACCCTGAAGCTGATCAAACAGGCCATCAATCCTAGGAAGTAGATACCGATTCTTGATGGTTACTTTTTTCAACTATCGGTAATCCATACACAACCTAAGAGATCCATCCTTCTTCTTCACGAAGATCACAAGCACACCCTAAGGAGAAACACTAGGATGAATATATCCTTTCTCTAACAGTTCCTCAAGTTGTAACTTGAGCTCACTAAGCTCATTAGTGGTCATCTTGTAAGGTGCTTTGGAAACTGATTCTATTCCTAGTACTAGATCTATGTGAAAGTATACTACCCTTCGAGGAGGCATACTAGGTAGCTTTGAAGGAAATACATCTGCATATTCCTACAGAATGGGATGCTCATCTAGTGAGGCTTCCTATTCCACAACTTCCCTATCATAGATGGTAATAGAAAACAACTGACATCCCTTTTGCATGCTTCACTTAAGCTACATAGAGGATATCACATAGAGGGATATAGGCCTCTAGATTCTAGATATCACAATGTCATTTCCATCATCATCCCAGCATTCAATCAAATTCTTATGACAATCTAGCTTTGCCTTGTGAGCATAAAGCCAATGCATGCCAAGAACTATTCCATAAGATCTAACATGAGTTACTCTTAGGTCTTCTATGGTTGTTAAGCCACCAATTTGAATCGGGAACTCCCTAACCATCGAGGTAATAGATACTCTATCTTCTGAAGCTAACTCAACCTCCCACCTAATATCTTTCCTAGCAGCCACTAGCCTACAATGCTCCATAACCAATGGAGAAACAAAGGAGTTAGTAGATCTAGTATAAAAAAGGATATAAACTGTACTACCTTTCATCGTACCTAAAGCCTCAATGATTATGGACTGATGTCCTACCTGGCAATTATCAATCACTGCAAAAGCCCTGTGGGACTTGCCCATGTCCCCAATTGTAGGTTTGGAAATTATTGTCCATTGACTGCCTCCCTGAGGAAATTCTCTAGCTATGTGCCCCATGGCTCCAAAACTATAGCATGGTGCTCATGCCTGAACCTGTACGCCCTGAGTTCTGGACTGCTGAGATCCTCCTCTCTATGTAGAACCACTATATCCCCCTTTATAGGGTTGTTGTGTCTTTTTTGGGGGTGTATAAGGGGCCTGAGATTTATGTCCCTTCTTAGGAACCTGAGAATGCCACTACTTGGGCTTTGAGTCCTGCTGTCCCTGAGCTGGTTTCAGTGCCTGGCTTTGCTAAGACTATTGAGGCTATTACTGCCGCTGAGATTGTGGGGCTTTGAAATTCCCTGAATTTTTCCTCTGATTCCATTTCGAAGGGTGCTAGAATGATTTTAGAATAACTGAGAGGGGGGGTGAATCAGTTATCCTCAGGTCTAGATACATACCAATTCAACTTTCTAGGTCTTCAACAATCTCAGATCTAATCATCTTTCAACTTAGTCTCTATAGAATATATCAACAACATAAAACTTGCAGTCCATTGTCCTAGAGTAATTAACTTGCATAATATAAAACTTTCAACATCATTCACATCAAATAAAATTCACACAAGTATACCACTTAGATTTATAGTGGAAACCCAATTTGGGAAAAACCACTTGTAACATGCTACTGATTTTCACTCTTCTAAAGTGAGCTTTGTGAAAAGCCAACCCAGTTAAAGGTTTACAATACACACTATTGGGTGTGACCTAGTTAAAGGATTTACTCACCCTATTAAGAGTGACCTTGTTAGAGGGCTTAAGAACATTCCATCAAAATTTCACCTTGATTAAAGGATTTATACAATGACTATTAAGTCAACCTTGATTAAAGGATTTAGACTAATACAATAATTATAAAGTAATACTAGGTTATGATCTGACAATATACAACTCACTTTTCAAATACAGTTCCACTTCTCTCATATGCTGATTTACTAACTGACCTTCATTTCCATCTCCATCTCTAATTTTCTTGAAATTTGCTTCAAGAAATCACAACTTTGTTCATCTCTTCACAACTTCACCTTCAACCTTCTACTTAGACTCATCATTCAATAACATAAACCTCTTCCACACTGTGTAAGCTCACAATTAGGTTATCCTTATACCTCCTTGATCAGGTAGATTAATCTTTTTCCACTTAATCTCTTCCGTAAATCTTAGGTTTAGGTTAGATTCTCGAATAGTTCCATCATTATGTTCTCCTTTTTCTTTCTAGATACATCTCCAAACATCTCTTTGAATCCATAATAAAATGATTTACCATGCATTAAATGCTTCATACCATTAATTAATAATGTCAACCCATTTTACATATCCCAAGAATTCAACTATGTTGGCTAGGATTCTCAATTCCTTCTCTAAATGTAAATTACTGACACTCAGTCAAATACTGTGTATCTCAGTCATCACTAACACTTTCCTTCTTGGTAAACACTTTGTTTGCTTGGTAATTATCTATCACTCAACAATTACTAATATTCAGCCCACACAAGATTTGTTGAACATATACTGGCATTCGGTTGACACTAACATCACTCGACTTAAACTAGATTTCATCTCTTTTTCTCGGTTAAGCCTATGTTTCCAATATTTATTCTTCACTTGATAGAAAATACATTACCTTGTCAATGTGCCAACTAATCAAGTAGCCATTGAAGTATCACATAATTCAACCTTTTCTTAGGTCTTCTTGTTATCTCCTCCTTTCAAATCCTCTTCATCAATCAAAAGATATGGTACTCTCCTAGATAGAAACTATCTTACCAGTTAAGGTTTGACATCAATGACAATATAAAAAATTGTTTCAATTGTAGTTTTCAACAATCTCCCTCTTTGGCATTAATGGAAACATCACATGAACATCACATGATTCACCATACAATCCAAAATTCTTTGTGCAACAGATCTTCATTAATATCCTTAGCTTCATTCTAATTCACATCCAACACATCCAAGTACGAGCTCCCTCTTGGATAAATTTGGCTTTGCCTATTCACTGAATCTTTTTCTTATTCAATCACTCCCTCTTTTCTTAGGGTCATTTAATTTCTCCATGCTCTATCTCTCTTAATCTTTCTCCCTCTGAATCTAATCTCCCTCAATTTTGGTTCATGGAATCTCTCCCTCTTTGACAACAATGCCAAAGAAACTTGTATCTGTCACTTACATCTTTACCATGTAGATATCTTCATGTCATGTTTGTATGTTGTTTAGTCCCTCTATCATCTTGCTTATGATTGATTATCATCTCTTCTTTACTTCTCACAACTCTAGGTAATCCCTAAAGTGTGACCTCTTCTGCATCAATTTACAAGATATTCTGATTAGCACATTTGATGCACTACTCCTATATGCTTCTAGGTAGCCTCAGTTAGGGGAATCACCCCCAATTTACCTCTAAGGTATTCATGAGAATATTTAGGTAATGCTTTTGTGAATATATTTGCTAATTCTTCCTTTGTATTCACATATGATGCAGGAGCATGCTAGGATTCTTGGCAATCCCGTATCAACCAAAACTATGTTGGTCTTTGAAGGTAGATTGTTAGTTTGATCTTGGTTTGGTGGAGTAATTGCTCAATTTGGGAGACTGGTTTCTTGGTTTATGTGGTTACCAGGGTGCTTAGTATCTGAAGAATGCTCGATAACTAAAGGCGTCAATTGCTTCTAGCACTCGGTGATAACTAAATTCCTCGATCATGCTTGGCATGGTCAGTGTCTAGCGCTTGATTATTTACTCTGTTGCTCGGTGATCTTGCTCGCCGACTTGGTTTTTTTGGATGGATCAGCTTGGCTGACTGGTGCATTTAATTTGGGTCACACTCCTCGAGTTATGGATTGACCATTGGATGTGTGAGGACCTAGATCTGGTGTGTTTCATTCTTCGATGAGGATCTAATGACCATTTGTGGCCATCTTGTAGAGTTTATTTTATTTGTAAGGCTATTTGAGAGCCGACTGATGTTTTAGCATTTAATATTTGTTTGTAAGGGTTAATCGTTTCATCAGCTAACTTGTGGCTAGGAATCAATATTTATAGGATGCTTGGGTAGTTGTTTAGGTAGCAGATTTTGGGAAAGAGAAGTTAGTAGCCTGTGAGCTTAGGAACGGGAAGATTGCTTGGAAGTTTGAGTACAAGTTTAGATCTTTCCTAGGTGCCTACCAGTGTGCTGTGTGTTGCAGACCTAGGCTAGCTGAATACTAATGTTGTGGAAAAGATTTGGATCTTGTGAGATCTTGTAGACTATTACTTGCTTTGTATCTAGTCGTAACCGAGAAGGCCTTACAGCCTAACACATTGCATGTAATCGGTGATTTGATGAATAAAGAATTTTGTTTTATTTTAGATCTATTTTTTTTGTTGTGTATTTTTGCTACATATTGGTTTGGCTTCAAGTTTAGCCAATCCTTAATTGGATCCACTGGCCTTGACTGCATCAAATGGTATTAGAGTGAAGTTTGTTCCTATTTGATCAAAGTTTGTTCCCATTGGAGCTGAGTTGATCTTCTATGTTTGCATCTAGATCTTGATTTGAAGATGCCTCTGAGGAGAAATCATGAGATCTCAAAGGAAGAGGAAGCTACTAGAGAATTCAATCTTGATGATTTTAGGGCTTTGTAGAAGCAAGAGAAGGATCTACAAGAAGAATTGAGAAAGAAGAAGCCTACCTTGAAAGAGGATAGTGATGATGAATCTGAGCAAGATCATTTTAAAGAAGTTGTAGGAGAAGCTAGAGATCCCAAGGAGAATCAAATTTAGAAAGCTATGTCTAAGATTGGGAAAAGACCTAAGGTTGAAGTTTTTGTATTTGTTGGAAGCCTCAGGTGAGAAGAGTTGATTGATTGGATTAATGAGATTGATGAGTACTTTGAGTATGAAGAAATAGAAGATCCTGATCGAGTTAGATTTGCAAAGACTAATTTGAAAGGTCATGCAAATATTTGGTGTAGAGAAGTTCAGTTGGAAAGAGGTAGAAGAGGAAAAGAAAAGATCACTAAGTGGAACCAAATGGTTGACAAGTTAAAAAAGAAATTCATTTTGGTGGATTATGAATTGGACATGTTTAAGAAGATGCAAGCTTTGAAGTAGACTAACAAATTGGTACAAGAGTATACCGAGGAGTTTACAGAATCATCATTAGGACTGGTCATTCTGAAGCTAATAAAGAGAAGGTTGCTAGGTATGTCTATGGTTTGAGGCCTAGTATTCAGGAAGAGTTACTTACTATGCGGATGACAACAATTGGTGATGCTTATAAGATGGCATTAAAGATTGAAGAGAAGCTGAATAAGAAGTTTGAAGGAAGACAGAACAATAGGAACCAAGGTGGTAAAATTGGTGAGACAATTGCTGAGAGTAATGTGACAGAGAATCCTAACTCTGATGTGGGATCTAGTAGTGGTCAAGTTACTAAGAATGCTAGACAGAGAGGAAGGTGGAAGAATGAGTTCACTGGTACTTGTTATAACTGTGGTGAAGCTGGTCATAGAAGTTTTTATTGTCCTAAGAAAAGGGTGGCACTGACTGTTGAAGAAGATATTGTGAATGTGGTAGAAAAAGGTGAGACACTTATAACTAGGAGATTATTTGCACGTGTCATTAAACTGGTGCAAAGAAGGAATTTGTTCAAAACCAGATGTAAGTGCAAGAATAAGGTATGTAATGTCATAGTTGATGGTGATTGATCTGAGAACTTTGTTTCACATGAAATGGTTAGTAAGTTGAATTTGGAAAGAAGGAAACATCCTAATCCTTATTAGATTAGTTGGATACAAGATGTTTCTAAGGTTAGAGTTGAAGAACAATGCTTGGTTAGTTTTCAGATTGGATCTTACTAGGATGAGATATTGTGTGATGTATTTCCTATGGATGCTTGTCATAACCTATGTGATTAGGAATGAAGGAGCTCAGCATAAGCTGATACCTTTACAAGAAATAGGGGTGAAGGGATGTGGAGTTATTAGGTGTTGTCCTTATGCAAAACCTCAGATGCACAGGGTTGATGAACCTATTCCTGCGAAGTCTAGTTTGAAAGAGAAGGAGAATGATATATATGAAGAGTTTGTTGATGTTAAGAGGCAGATGATCTTGCTGATAGAGATGGTACAGTAGATGGTAACATTTTGACATAGATAGATGCAGATGATATTGAGTTGATTGAGGAGTCTGGAGAAGATGAACCTTACCGAGGCACTGATGTGATCGGTAGTGGTTAGAGTCGGTTGCTATCAGTTGCCGACCGGAGGGATAAGAAAAGTGGAAAGAAGAAGAACTTGCTACAAGGAGAAATGATTGAATTAAAGACAACTCAGGATGAATGACAAGAGGAGATATGGGTTAAGAACATATTTGGCATACCTATTCTGATTCCCTCGAGACGTTCCTGATTTCCTTATGAGAAAATATTTCTTACCTGGGGTGTCTGATGCAGGAGCATCCTAGGATTCTTCACAATCCTGTATCAACCAAAAATATGTTTTTCTTTGAAGGTAGATTGTTAGTTTTATCTTGGTTTTGTGGAGTACTTGCTGGGTTTGGGAGACTAGTTGCTCAGTTTCCTTGGTTACTGGGGTGCTCAATCTTTGAAGAATGCTTGGTAACTGAAGGCATCATTTGCTTCTAGTGCTCGATGATAACTACATTCCTCGATCATGCTTGGCATGGTCGGTGTCTAGCACTTAGTTATTTCCTATGTTTCTTAGTGATCTTTCTTTCCGACTTGGTTTGTTTGGATGGATCTATTAGGAATGGGAACACTGAGAGGGGGGGTGAATTAATGTTCACTGTATTTTATCTTTTTACTTTAATCTTTAACTAAAGTTAAATTCTTAAGTACTAAAATGAACATTTACATAAACATGAAACATGAAATGAACACATGATGCCAATATGGTTATGGGGAAACCCAAATAGGTAAAAACCCCAGTGGGAATTGACACCCACTAATATTTTGTACTAGTGTTTTGTGATCCTTGTTAGAAGATCCTTAACCCTGTTAGGAGTTTCTTTACAATGTATTAAGTATAGTAGAATTGGTCAAGGGTCAGACCTTGTTAGGAGTCTTTTACAATAGTCCCTATTAGGGGAGTGGACACACTTTCCTAGAGCTCACTTCTCAAGTGGTGAAGGCTACAACCTTCTAATCTCAGATACACACTATATCTACTGGATGAACTGTCTCTGTGACACTACTTATCAGATCAGTTCCTTTGATATGCTGATGCTTTGAACTCTTGCAAAGCTCTACTACATCTTAATGTCTCTTTGCATACTTCTTCTTTTCTTATCTCAACTCTCTTACAACTTCCATGTGAATTACAATGGGCGCATATCATATTTATATGTGCATACAAAATAAGCTACTAGGTCGACCCTTAGACCTATTACATTCAATGCTTCCAAATGAATTGGCTCAAGAATGTTAAAAAACAAACATATATACATGTCATAAACCTAATTAAAATAGGTGCATATCCTTTACATCATTAGAATATAACCATAACTCATAATGATAATAGTCGGTTGCTTACTCTGTTCTTCACTGGCACACATTGGCTGTGTAACTTCAACTGTCTAAATCTTCCACATACTTGCATATTTGATCATGCGCTCATAGACTAAGCATGAATATAGTCTAACCAACTTAACTTCCAGGGCACACACAATAACTCAATTGTACACATGTGCGTTGATTGTCTGAGCTACAGGAACTCTGTGCAATGTCCAATCTTCAACACAACCGATTTTTGATCTTCTCATTAAGTGCGCTGACTCCAAACTTCTATATGACTTTGTTTCCATAATGAAAACACTATATTAAGTCATATACATCAGTATAGCCAACTTTCCAACAATCTCCCCCTTTTTCATTGATGGCAACAAAGGAATATGGAAAAGTTACTAACTGTCACTTAATACAAAAACTTTTGTCTTATATACAAACTTTTATCTTATAACTCCCTATACATATATATAATCCATATTCTATACATACTCCCCCTTTGACATTAATGAAAAAGGTGTGTCAAAAATAAATATTCAAAAACTTACTATGATAGTACATCCGGATATGCAACCTGCAATTTTTGGATCTCCTTCTTTGAAAATGTTATCAAAGAATTTACAATCTGTAGATGGGCGCATAAGCATATTGTAGATTCTCCATCTTCTCTAGTTTAGTGCTAGGACCTTGATCATATGTCACCATAGTGGCATCGATCTCCTTGATATTCTGATTTAGTATGTCTAATGAGGGTGCAAGAGCATTCCTTAGTTGAGTTTGTCTAGCCCTTATCTTGGTCATATCTTTTTCTACCTTCTCAATCTTGTTTAACTGACCTTGGTAGACATTTTTGCACATGTTTATATCAATAGATGGATCTTCCATAGATTTCTTGATGCTGTCTATCATGGCTTCTACCTCTTGTACCTTTTTGTATAGATCACCAGTCAACTTGTCCTAGTTCATACATCTAGTAATGATCTTTCTTCCCTTTACTGCAAACTCCTTCATGGATTCTTGACCAAACTTTAGTGAGTTTAGGTCAAGTGTATAGTTGCTGATAAATTCACCGAGCCTCTTCTTCATATACTTATCTTCTACAACTAAGGATGTAGATAATTCCAGGCTAGAGAAATTGCTCTTGAACTATGAAATGACTGAACTAACATCATCAGCTGAGTGTACTTTGGACACTTTATTTTTTGCAAGCAACAAGTTGTTCAAGATTTTCACTGATTCTACCAGGAGGGGATTCCTCATCACTTATTTCTCCTTGCCCTTATGCATAGCTAGGACGCTGAACTTAATCAAGTCTTCTTCTCCCCATGAATCCAAACTAGTTGTGTCAGGTGTCAAACTTGACAATAATGTTACTGAGGGGGTGATGGGAGTGCTATCCATCACTTCTTGTTTCACCTTGATTAGTTCTATTGATGTTCCATCTTTTTGCTCACTTCCTTTTCTCTCTTCTTCTTTCTTTTGTTTATCAGCTTCTTTTCATTCTTTCTTTTCTTCCATATTTTCTTCTTCTTTCTTCTTTGTTATATCCTCAATCAATATTTATTCTTGATGAGTACGAGGAGTGTTGCTACATAAGTTTTCTACTTCTTGAGTTCTTACAAAGGCCTCTTCAAACTTATCCAATTCAGTGTCAGTGGCTGCCATGGCTATCTCTATATTATCAATGATAATGGTACTATCCTTTAGTGTCTCTGTCATGGGTGTAGACTTATCTGCCTCTATTTGTGTTTTCACTGTAGGCCCTGAATCCTAAGGACCTGTCACTGATGCATTAGTGGGCTCTTCCATCTTGACTTCCTTTGAGGGTGCTTAAGCTTTAGGCACAGTAGGTGGATACATGTGCCTATTCATAAAGACCTTCTCAAAGGCTTTCTCTATTTCTTTGGCAACTAATTCAAAGTTTTTATCCATTATATTCAATGTTCTTGTCTTGGTCCTGAGGTGAGGCTTCACCAAATCTAATAATAACTTTTTCTCTTCTAGCTCGCATATAGGAAGGGTTTCATCTAAAATATTCTCTCTTATCCTTAGATCTTCTTCAATAGCTTGTCTCTTTTGGAATTCTAGGATGTTCCACACATTGTCAGGGATCATAGTCTTAAGTTCCAAGACTATTTTCTTGAACTTCGGCATGTGTTTGACTATCATACCATGTATCTCAGATTTGTCTATCTCACTATATTTTCCATAAAACTTTCCTACTTGATCAATTCTTCCCTCATCAATTATTCTTGCACTTAGCACACTAAGACTAAGTTTGAAACTTACTTCAGGAGGTGCTTGAGTGTTCCTTCGGTTTCTTGTTACTCTCAAGGATGGATGACTGGTGCCAACCTCCTTCTTCCTCCTAGCTATTGTCTTATACTCAGGAGAAGTAGTAAGATCAATAGTTACTATGGGTGTAGAAGGAGTAACATCAGTTTTACCCTTTTGTTTGTTAGGAATAATGTGTCTCAACCTTGGATAATTCCTATTCTTATTATTTGTTTTGTAAAATATATTTCTTGAAAATAATGTAATTAAGTGTGAGTGTACATGTCTAGTTGGCATGTTGATGTGTCACTCCACTTGATGTGTTAGCATCTTGAATTGTGTGTAAGGAGATCATGGGTGAAATGGTTATGACGGATTCCTATGACATGTAAGAGCTATGTCTAGAAGATTCAATGATGGCTGAAGACATGTGGCAACTGATAAAGTTGAGTACTGTACACTCTTCCTATTTTCTCAGAGAATGGTAAAACCCTAATACGACTATCTTTGGAAGTTGCCCTAAAAAGGGAAGCACATGATATAAGCATTTTTAGGGTTGCAAAGATAGGAGAAGTTAGTGTATTGTTGGAATGTTTTATGCTACTACGATTTGTCTTCAAGAGTTGGAAAATCTTCTAAAAGAACTTGCATTGCAAGTGTATTGTAAACTGTAATAGTTTTGATTAATCCACTGTGCAGGTTTTGGAGTGCTGGGGTTTTTACCGAAAGGTTTCCCCAAGGTAAATCATTGTGTCATTCTCTATTTTCTATATGCATGGTATATGGCTGCAATATCATTGTTAAAGTAGTTAACAAATCTAAAATTGTAAGGATTTAAAAGAATTTGCACAAAACTTTCCTTTAGAGATTAGTGTAGGAAGTTGTTTCCGCACTTGAGTTTCCTTACATTGTTCATTAGATTTTTCAATCTTCACCTTCTTTAACTTGGAATCATCTGATTCTACCTTTGCTACATTTGTGCTCTCAATTTACAAAGCAATCTTTTATTCCCTTGCTTTATCTAGGTCTGCTTGAGATACTCCATGAATTATTAAGATCTTAGAGGTGACCTTGGCAACTTTCCTCTTTGTTGCTATGCTGTTTAGTTTAGCATCTATCTCTCTTGTCTTTTCCTCATAGGTTCCCCATCTTAGCTCATTGGGGTCTTTAGGTGCTGCTAAAATAATTTGAGCATAAGCCTCTAGAATAGGCTCTTCCACTTCATATCCTAGTGGATGAATCCACTTTGTTCTTGGTTAAACTGCATCCATGCATGTCGTATGTATTTCAACCATGAAGCAAATAGTGTCCTTGTACTTTTCCACTATCTTCTCTGGTATCCTATACCTCATATGCATCTTAGCCGTGAATGTTTTTAGCTCCAATGTCATGTAATCCTTAAAGGTTCTCTCAGTACATGCCTTGAGATATATCTAAGGCATTGTGGGAATGGATTTGTCTAGATACAAATCTGATACTTTTCCAATAATGTGAAAGTACATATAGATGATCAAAGACCCAAATCTGAATATTTTGGTCTTATCATGCTTGATTTCCTTAATGTTATCAATAAGGTATGCCCACAAGATTTCACACAGGTTGAACTCTCCATTTTCATTAACAATTCTTATGGCTGCAAGAATTGTCGCCGCAGACACACTGTTCACTCTTCTAGTGTGTTGAAACCTATATCCAAGTATCATAGACATCAACTTGATGTCATTTTTCTCTATAGGCTCTATGGTCATACCACGCCTATCACTCCTTGATTTGTAAATTTGTTCAACAATATTTCTCACATCTTTTCCCACTGGAAGGATGACACCTGTCTTTGAGAGACCTATCATCTCATGAATTAGGTCACTGGTTATTCTGACTGAAACTTCACCTATCCAAAATAGCTCATCATGAATTCTACTCAGTAGAATCTTGATCCATTATGATTCATAAAAATCATATGCCATAGCATATTCAATTATAGGATGATTCTCCCATCACACATACTCATCCAAGAAGGTTTTGTCTAGTTTCAACATAGTTTCTATGTGCACCCTTAATTTGTCCAATCCTACTGGTTCTTGATGAACTACAACTGATTTAGAAGATGAATGGAGAATTTGTAATTCAAGATTACTAAGAAGTTGTTGATTAGATATGCAAGATGGTTAACTTACTATTATGTTGTCATTGATGTTAACTAGCTTGAATGTACTTATCTTGTAAGTTACTATACCGACACATCTGAAGAAAGGTGAAAGTGATGAAGAACAAAAATATCTACATGAGGAAGATGTATATGTCAGATGAGGATAAGGAATACACTGAGTAACTTTTTGATGAGTCTATGACTTGATGATATCCAATTTATTATGTTTCATTCATCTATGATGAAGAATAGAGTTGAAAAACATAAAGCAGTGTTGTTGGTAAATGAAGCATTCTAGTATACACCAATGGAGTATAGTGTATACCGAGCACAGTGTTAACCGAGCTTGTGCTCACCAACACATTTATTTGTTAACCATGTAGAATAGAAAGGAATTAAATGATCAGTTTAGCCGATGAAGTGATGAGCCAAAAAGTGTATGATATCAAGGTAACATATAAGGTTTGTTATGAAGATCGACGGCTAACATAATTCAAGGAAGATCTAATGGAGTAGATTGAAATGTGTTATTGACACATTAGCCGAGGAAGCTTAAAGAAACAAAATCTATGAATATGATTAAGAGGCAAAATCTGATGGAGGAAAAGAAAATGATTTACACGTCTATATAAGAAACATTGGTTTCATTGTTGAAAGATGCCAGAAGAAGAAGATATTGTAGAATTATTGCATGAAGGAGTTTTCATGCATTCTGATCATACTAGTTAGTAAGAATTGAGCTGTAGAACAATTACTGAGCTACAGAGAGTAATTACCGACAGATAATAAGTAGATATAGTATTGAATCCAAAGTGATATATTGATCAGAAAGATTTGAATGAGCTGAACATTGATCTGTAAACTGTAATTGAATTTGTTTCATGGTAGATCATCTACTATTACATATTTAACCATTGTACACAGTCAAGTCTCTTAACCGAGTGGACTATGAAAGTCTTTTGATGTTTCATTCATAGAGTGAACATTGTTATCTTGTCAACCCCAGAGTGACTTCTGGTTGGATGATAACTTCTGGTCTAAAATCCTCTAACAAGGTCACATCTAACAGTGTGTTTGTAACCTTTAATAGGGTTGGGTCTTCACCGACCTCACTTCAGAAGAGTGAACAATTTTGGGTTGCCTGTCCCAGGTGGTTTTTCCATTCATAGGATTTCCATGTTAAATCTCTTATGTTATGTGTTGATTGTGATATTTTCTTGTTATCATACTTTGCATATTACATGTTAGATTTGATCGGTAACTACTATAAGTTTTTAGATTGACAATCGGTAAAAACACAGACAGTGAAAGTATTTTATGTTTACCGAGTAGCAGAAGTTGACGAATTTGTTTTGGATTATACATTTTATTTTGGGACACTGGATAACTGATTCACCCCCCCTCTTAGTTATTCCAACAATTGGTATCAGAGCTGTGGTTTCTTAAAATAGAGTTTTATGGACTCCAGCACAAAGGTCTCAAGATGTATAAGAGGGAAGTGCCAAAGCTAAACAAAGATAACTTCGCAGTATGGAAAAGCTGAATGATGTTGCACATATCTGGAATTGGGAACTCAGCACTAGAACTGATGAAGAATGGCTACATTGAACCAACACCAGGTCCCTTGACACTTGATCAACTAAAGGATAGGCATGAACACAATATTACTATGATGGAACTTTCTACTACCTGTACCAATGCTGAATTTGAAGACATCAAGGGTTGTGATACTGCTAAGAAGATGTGGGACAAGCTAAATCTAATATACAGTGGAGATTTGAATGTTAAGAGAGCCCAAAATGAAAGCCTAAGAGACAGATTCGATGATATGAAGATGAAGGAAGGTGATAACATTGTGCAATACACAAATAGACTGAAAGAGGTAGTACATTCTATTAGAGCATTTGATGGAGTTATTGATGATGAAACAGTGATAAGTAAGATTCTCAGAACTTTGCTGCCAGTTTATGCGATCATGATGTGTACAATTCATGAAACAAGAGCTACATCTAATCTTACTCTTGACACACTGATCGGTAAGATTACAACCTTTGAATTGAATAATTTTGACAACAGTGTTGTCCCTTTTGTTGAATCTGCTTTCATGTCTTCTTTGAAGATTGGTAAGTCTAGTAGCAGGAATAATAAGAATAATGATAGTGATAGTAATACCGATGATGAACTTGATGAACTTGAAGCTCTTATGGCCAAAATATTTCCCAAAGGTAAAGGAAGCTATAGAGGCATGCTACCTTTAGCATGTTTTAATTGTAAAGAAGTTGGCCACATCGTCGCTAGATGTTCGAATAAGAAAGATGATGATAGATCCAGAGACTAATTCGAAGGAAACTATGGGAGAAGAGTCAACAGAGGCTACTGACATAATAATAGAGATAACCGAGATAGCTATGACAAAGGGAAAAAGGTATGTTACATAGCCAAAGATTTTGAATCTAAATCTGACACTGACGATGATGTAGAAGTAGTATTTGTTGCTATGAAAGATGATTCAGAGGAAGAAGAGAAACATGAAGAAACAACACTAATCTCTAAAGTAAGAAGAAATGATACATAGATCATAGATAGTGGCTGTACACATCATATGACTGGTGATATAGAGAAATTTGATCTACTTGATGATTATGATGGAGGATCTGTAAGGATGGGAAATGATGCACCTTGTATGGTGAGAGGTAAAGGTTCACTAATGATTAATGATAGAATAAAATGTGAAAATGCATATTGGGTAGATGGACTGAACTATAATTTTTTAAGCATGGCACAGTTGAATAAGTCAGGCCACCGAATTTCTTTTGGGAGCGGAAAGGTAAAAATCTATGATAATGGAGGAAGACTTGTTAGAACCGGTACACAATCTAGAGGTAATCTATTTTATCTTGATATTGATCAGTATTCTTGTTTGTTAATGAAGGATGAAGATGCATGGTTGTGGCATAAAAGGTTATGTCATGTGAATTTTGATAACATGATCAAGATTAGTAAGAAGAAAAGAGTTAGAGGGTTGCCTAACTTGTCAAAACTAGATCATGCTATGTGCCATGAATGTCAGAAAGGTAAGATGACTAAGTCTAGTTTTAAAAGCAAAGACTACTCAACAAAGAAGATACTTGAGTTGGTTCATACCGACCTCTATGGTCCTATGAGAACTCAGAGTTATTATGGGGATAGCTACTTTATTCTTTTTGTTGATGACTATACTAGACTAATGACTGTTATGTTCTTGAAAGAGAAATCTGAAGCTTTTAAGATGTTTAAGTGGTATAAGGAAAAGGTAGATAAAGAGATTAGAAAAGAATTAAAATGCTTAAGATCTGATAGAGGAGGTGAATTTGTCTCTGATGAATTTACTAATTTCTGTAATGAGCATGGTATTAAGAGACAAGTCTCTGCACCGAGGACACCTCAGTAGAAAGGGATTGTTGAAAGAAGGAACAAGTCAATCATTGATTGTGCAAGGACACTGATGATACAAAAGAATATTTCTTAGACATATTGGAGGGAAGCTATCAGCATAGCTGTATATGTGCTTAACCGAGTACAACTAAAGAAGGACACCAACTGGACACCTTATGAGCTATGGTTTGCACACAAACCTACTGTAAGTTATTTCAGGATTTTTGGAAGCAAATGTTTTATTCTGAAAGATGAGAGAAATGGGAAATTTGATTCTAAAGGTGATGAAGGAATATTCTTGGGATATTCTACTAAGAGTAAAGCATACAAATGTCTAAATAAGGTTAAAAATAAGATAATTAAAAATACTAATGTCTATGTTGATGAGTTTGATGACAAGAACACAAAGGAAAGAAAGGAATAGGAAGAATATGGTAGATTCACTTACATTAAACTTCCTGACTATCTACCAAAGTCACAACCTGTGATAACTGGTCAACAGGAAAATAACCCTGAGGAACAGGAAAGGGAAACTGACGAACAAGATGGTTCTATCGAGCAAGCACATAAACTTGAACAGGATGAACAAGAAAGAAGAAATTGAGTATTGGCTAGTTTTGTCAGAAGACATCATCCTAAGACAAATTATTGGAGATAGACAAGCTAGCATGCAGACAAGAAGCAAAGCAAGACAAGGTACATGTCTAGTTTGTGAATTTGAACCAAAAAATGTGAAAGTTGTGTTAGAGAATGAAGAATGGGTTAATACAATGAAAGAGGAAATAGAGAAAATAGAGAAAAAAAAAACCTTGAGCTTAGTACCTTGACCAAAGGACAAGAATGTTATCGGTACTAAATGGATATTCAAGAACAAACTGAATGAAAATGGTGAAGTGACAAGAAATAAAGTGAGATTGGTATGCAAGGGATATGCACAGGAAGAAGGCATTGACTATGGTGAGACATTTGCACCTGTTGCTAGATTGGAAGGTGTTAGAATGCTACTTGCATATGCTACATAAAAGAAATTTAAGGTTTATCAAATGGATGTGAAGTCAGCATTTATGAATGGCATACTTGAAGAAGAGGTCTACATAGAACAACCTGAAGGATTCATTGATCCAAACAACAAAGACATGGTATGTAGATTACACAAAGCTTTATATGGTTTGAAGCAAGCACCGAGAGCATGGTATGAAAGGATGCATACTTACTTGTTAAGTATTGGATTTGTAAGAACTAGTGAGAACAACAATTTGTACATGAAAGGCGATATTGATGACAATATTATTATTGCTGAAATTTTTGTTGATGACATTATTTTTGGAGGTCAAGATCATGTATGTAAATATTTTGCTGATGACATGAGGAATGAGTTTAAAATGTCTATGTTCGGAGAGATTAAATTTTTTCTAGGATTACAAGTGATTCAGTAGAGTGATGGGATATTCATCACACAGTCCAAGTACATAAATGAAGTCTTGAAGACATTTGGCATGGAAGATGCTAAACCTGTGGGAACACCGATGGCTACTGGAAGTAAATTGACAAAGGAAGATGAAACTACAAAGGTAAGCCAAATACTTTACTGATCCATGATTGGTAAACTAATGTATATAGTTCACAGTAGACCAGATATAGCACATGCTATGGGAATTATTGCTAGATATTCTGCTAATCCTAGAGAATCACACATGAATTCTACTAAAAGGATCTTAAGATACCTGAAAAAGATAGAGGATTATGGATTATGGTATCCTAAGGAAGGTAAGTTTGAATTGAAGGTTTATACCGATGCTGATTGGGCTGGAAATGTGGATGACAGAAAAAGCACCACCGAAGGAGCATTTTTCTTTGGTGAAAGACTTGTAACTTGGACAAGTAAAAAGTAGGCTTGTATTTATCAGTCTACAGTTGAAGCAGAGTATGTTGCTACTGCTACTAATTGTTCAAACATTACATATCTAATTGCTCAAACATTGCATATGTTGCTACTACTACTAATTGCTCAAACATTGCATATATCAAACAAGTGTTAGAAGGAATGAATGAGGTAATCACTGACCTAATGATTATATACTGTGACAACACAAGTGCTATTAATATTTCAAAGAATCTAGTGATGCACTCTAAGACAAAGCATATATCAATTAAGTATCATTACTTAAGAGAACAAGTGCAAGAGAAGCAAGTGAAGTTAGAATTTGTTACATCTAAAGAATAACTTGTAGATATCTTTACAAAGCCTCTATCGAAGGACACATTTGAATATTTGAGGACTAGACTTGGGGTTCATCCCTTGTCTATCAGTCACTAATGTGATCTGGATGTTGCATTAGCCTAATCTTATCAGAAGATCATTCATGTTGATGTATCATAGCTCACACTTTGGATCATGTTCAAGGTTGTGATTAAGTTTGGAAAATTGAAACAGATTGGGATATCAGTATACTAAGATACAGAGAATGTAATGGACAATAGAGAGTCACTTAGATACCGAAGAGCTGTATGTTTATTTTTTTCTTTGGCATTGTTGTCAAAGGGAGAGATATATAATATGAAAAGGAAAGGGAGAGATATGCACCGATGAGAACTATCTAAGGGAGAGATAATCTGAAAGAAATAGAAAACTGAAGATCTGTTACTGAAAATAGAAGAAGGAATCTGAAGAGCTGAAAAGATCATATTTGCAGAATGTCAAAGCTATATTTTTTTTTAATGATGTTTAGTAACATAGTGATTAAACATATTAAGCTAGGGAGAGCTTACACAACATTTGTTCACAAAGCTTTAGAATACATGTTTGGTATGTGTATGGTACACTTCATATTACTTGAGCTGCCATCAATGCCAAAGGGAGAGATTGATGAACTATAATTGATTTAGAACCTGAATAGAGAATCTATAATTCAAGATTACTGAGAATTTTCTGATTAGATATGCAAGATGGTTAAATCAGTATTATGTTTTCATTGATGTCAACTAGCTTGACTGTACTTATCTTGTAAGTTACTATACCGACACATCTGAAGAAAGGTGAAAGTGATGAAGAACAAAAATATCTACATGAGGAAGATGTATATGTCAAATGAGGATAAGGAATACACTAAGTAACTTTTTGATGAGTCTATGACTTGATGATATCAACTTTATTATGTTGCATTCATCTATGATGAAGAATAGAGCTGAAAAACACAAAGAAGTGTTTTCGATAAATGAAGCATTCCAGTATACACCGATAGAGTATAGTGTATACAAAGCACAGTGTTAACCAATCTTGTGTTCACTAACACATTTCTTTGTTAACCAAGTAGAATAGAAAGGAATTAAATGATCAGTTTAGCCGATGAAGTGATGAGTTGGAAAGTGTATGATATCAAGGTAATAGATAAGGTTTGTTATGAAGATTGATGACTAACATAATTCAAGGAACATCTAATGGAGCAGATTCAAATGTGTTATTGACACATCAACTAAGGAAGCTTAAAGAAACAAAATCTATGAATATGATTAAGAGGCAAAATTTGATGGAGGAAAAGAAAATGATTTACTCGTCTATATAAGAGACATTGGTTTCATTGTTGAAAGATGCCGGAAGAAGAAGATACTGTAGAATTATCACGTGAAGGAGTTTTCATGCATTTTGATCATATTGGTTAGTAAGAATTGAGCTGCAGAACAATTACCGAGCTATAGAGAGTAATTACTGACGGGCAGTAAGTTGATATAGTATTGAATCCGAAGTGATATATTGATTAGAAATATTTGAATGAGCTGAACATTGATCTATAAACTACAATTGAAGTTGTTTCATGATAGATCATCTACTATTACATATTTAACCATTGTAAATAGTCAAATCTCTTAACCGAGTTGAAAGTCTTTTGATGTTTCATTCATAGAGTGAACATTGTTATCCTGTCAACCCTAGAGTGACTACTGGTTTGATGATAAATTCTGGTCTAAAATCCTCTAACAAGGTCACACCTAACAATGTGTTTGTAACCTTTAACAGGGTTGGGTCTTCACTAACCTCACTTCAGAAGAGTGAACAATTTTGGGTTGCCGGTCCCAGGTGGTTTTTCCCTTCACAGGGTTTCCACGTTAAATCTCTTGTGTTATGTGTTGATTGTCATATTTTCTTTTTATCATACTTTTCATATTACATGTTAGATTTGATCGGTAACTACTATAAGTTTTTAGACTGACAATTGGTAAAAACACAGACAGTAAAAGTATTTTATGTTTACCGAGTAGCAGAAGTTGAAGAATTTGTTTTGGATTATACATTTTGTTTTAGGACACTAGATAACTGATTCACCCCCCCTCTTAGTTATTCTAACAGTTCTTTCTTACAGTAGATGTATTCCCTAATGTCCTCGACATGCATAACGCCCATAGGCATGTAGGAAAATGCCCCTCTAGGTCATCTAGTGTAGATTTAAATGGATGCCTCTTAAACACATATCTTTTCTTCTCTACAACATCAAATACTATAAGACACTAATACATTTGGGGTGAAATTGCGACGGCCATTTGCGACCGTAGGCAAATGTCATGCGGTTTTGCCCTTTTTTTTTCAAATATAGCCCGACACCGTCGCAATTTGTGACGACAATACATTTGTCACTGTCGCAATTGCGACATTGTCAGGATATAAGCGCAAAATTAAAAAGGAACGTTGTCATGTGTGTTTTCAACAGTGCCGTAACCCTCCGTGAAATCACATCAGGATATAAGGGAAAACAAAATAAGAATGTTGTCATTTGTGTTTTCAACAGCGCCGTAACCCTCCGCGAAATCACATCGGGATATAAGGGCAAAAAAAACAAGAACGTTGTCATTTGTGTTTTCAACAGCGTCGTAACCCTCCGTGAAATCACAGCTACAATTTCTGAGTACGTTGGGTTTATTTTTCTTTTGTCATTATTATGTAATCTGGTATTCAGCTGTTAGAGAGCTAAAATACCCAGAAATGAGGACATATCTATGTTGAATTTATTGTTAGCGGCTTTGGTTATTTAGAAGTTTAATTTTATTTTTTCATCTTTCAAGCACAAACATTTTGTGGACCGTAACGTCTTCATTGTTTCGGGTATGCAGTGAAATAGCCCTAACTTGCAATTGCGATGTTGTTGGGATATAAGGGCAAAAAAAAAAAGGAACGTTGTCATTTGTGTTTTCAACAACATCGTAACCCTCCGCGAAATCACATCGGGATATAAGGGCAAAAAAAACAAGAACGTTGTCATTTGTGTTTTCAACAGCGCCGAGAGAGATTCCCTCCGTGAAATCACAGCTACAATTTCTGAGTACGTTGGGTTTATTTTTCTTTTGTCATTATTATGCAATCTGGTATTCAGCTGTTAGAGAGCTAAAATACCCAGAAATGAGGACATATCTATGTTGAATTTATTGTTAGCGGCTTTGGTTATTTAGAAGTTTAATTTTATTTGTTCATCTTTCAAGCACAAACGTTTTGTGGACTGTAATGTCTTCATTGTTTCGGGTATGCAATGAAACAGCCCTAACTTGCGACTACCTTCACGGTACTTGTGTACATTATCATGTTGTCTTTACAGTGACTGTCCTCATTCAAGTGGCAATTACACAAGGGACAGTCACTGTGAGATGTCCTCATTTGTGACAAGGACAGTCACACTTAGGACATCTCATAGTGATATTCCCTTGTGTAATTTCCACTTGAATGTATTGCTATTGAACCACATTAATGCTTTTCTTCTTCAACAAATGAGGACAGTCACTGTAAAGACAACATGATAATGTACACAATTACCAAAAAATGATCTTGTTAATTGATGTAACACTTTGTCTTGCTCACTCCCTATCCTTCACTAGGGTCTCTTTAGGCCAATGTTTTGACTTGATAGGGTACTTAACTATCCCTACACTCTTTAGGTATCTCTACCCAAGATCCCACTCCTTCAACTAGTGCACACCAACAAGAAATACAACGAACTCTGCTCAATACCAATCTAGCTACTAGGACACTCCTAGTCTTGTCTTCACAAATTGAAACACATTCAACTAGAACTTTACTCCATGGAGAGGCTGGCCACTAGGACCTCTATTGGTTTCAATATTACTCCTTCACCTATACTTTTCATCAGTACTTCAATCCGGTTCATCAAACCATGCCAATTGCACCCAAAAATAGGCTGCTAGCAATTAGGCCTTTGTCAAGCCTTTTTGTTTATATTAAGCCACCTAAAGGGCTTAGGATTCAGATGCCCTTTATTGAGAACTCCAAGATATCTAAGGTCTTCTCCTCCTAGATTTTTTGTACACCAACTGCTACAGCCATGCCTGAAAACAAGTATTTTGACACAACTTGGACAGTCTGACTAAGAGTTTGTTTTCTTAGCAGCCAAAGAAACTCACCCAATCTTCTAATTTGACTTGGGGCTTCTTTAGATGTGTGTCTACCTCTCCATGAGATTTTAGTTGAAGCAACCAATGCATTCAACTTGTTGTAATCTTCTTGTAATGATTTGTCATCCCTAACTGTGCTCAACTGACTCACCTAGGACATCATTGCAAACATAGAAAATGAGCTTCCCAGGGCCCCTCCTTCCAAACATATAGTACATGGAGTCTCCTCACCCATTCCAAGAGCCCGTACAAAATTGACAATGGAATGATGAGCTAAGACTCCATTTGTTCAACCTGTCTGGCTCAAACCAATGATAGGGTACTTAACAAAAGAATTAACAAACTAGTTGGAATGCTTCAAAACTCAAAAAAAACACAACACAGAATAAAAAAACAACTTGTACTAACTTTTCCAATAGACACTGCGAGCTATCTAATCCATTAATCAACTGAAAACAAAGAAACAAAAAAACTCAAGAATTCACTAAAACCGTGTTACTCTACAAATCTTCTTAATTCCAAATGTTTTTCCCCCCAACCTTTTGCACAGATCGATGGAGGCCTCTTATAGTTGATTTGATGCCTAATTCAATGGTTTCATATAGTTACATAACCATCTTACTCGAAAATGCTCCCTTGCACAAATGTTGTCAATGTTGTGAATGACAACATTGACAACTTGTTACAACCTTTGGGATTTTGGTTCAAAACTTATTGTTCAAACACCATAAGACCCTAACCATGACTTAGTTAGGCTATTTAGACCTCACATAGGCCACTTCTACACTTCTTTGCCCAATTTGACCCCTAAATGCTTCATTCCCACTTTTGCCACAATATTGGTAACTTGGGTACAAATTGGCACTTGCCTTCACAAAGGTCACACATGAGGACATCTCACAGTGATCGATTGTCCCTTGTGTAATTGCCACTTGAATGTATTGCTATTGAACCACATTAATTCTTTTCTTCTTCAACAAATGAGGACAGTCACTCTAAAGACAACATGATAATGTACACTCACTGTAAGGACAGTCACAAATGAGGACATCTCACAGTGACTGTCCCTTGTGTAATTGCCGCTTGAATGTATTGCTATTGAACCACATTAATGCTTTTCTTCTTCAACAAATGAGGACAGTCACTCTAAAGACAACATGATAATGTACACTCACTATAAGGATAGTCACAAATGAGGACATCTCACAGTGACTGTCCCTTGTGTAATTGCTGCTTGAATTACACAAGGGACAGTCATTGTGAGATGTCCTCATTTGTGACAAGGATAGTCACACATGAGGACATCTCACAGTGATTGTCCCTTGTGTAATTGCCACTTGAATGTATTGCTATTGAACCACATTAATGCTTTTCTTCTTCAACAAATGAGGACAGTCACTCTAAAGACAACATGATAATGTACACTCACTGTAAGGACAGTCACAAATGAGGACATCTCACAGTGACTGTCCCTTGTGTAATTTTTGCTTGAATTACATAAGGGACAGTCATTGTGAGATGTCCTCATTTGTGACAAGGATAGTCACACATGAGGACATCTCACAGTGATTGTCCCTTGTGTAATTGTCACTTGAATGTATTGCTATTGAACCACATTAATGCTTTTCTTCTTCAACAAATGAGGACAGTCACTCTAAAGACAACATGATAATGTACACTCACTGTAAGGACAGTCACAAATGAGGACATGTCACAGTGACTGTCCCTTGTGTAATTGCCGCTTGAATTACACAAGGGACAGTCATTGTGAGATGTCCTCATTTGTGACAAGGACAGTCACACATGAGGACATCTCACAGTGATTGTCTGTAATGTCCCCTTTTTGGCTAACTTGGAAAATAGGAACAATTACTCCACTTCTCAGACTTACTCTATCAGATACTTACAATTAAACTAAGTAATGGAGGTTACTTAAGATATCAACCGCTATTTCAGATTCAATCACAATATGTGTGCAAGATGATATTGATACCAATATGTTTAATAGCACTGTCAGATATAATGCTATGAAATATGCTATGAATATGATGTTTCCTATCACTTATAGTGATAGTATAATGATGGTATGTCTGATATAAACAATATCGATATACAATCAATAAGTATTGCTTACAGCAATGTATTTGCTGTGTCTGATATGATGATGTAATTATGCAAATGTGTAATATCGCTATGAGTGATATGTTGCTATTTCAGATTCTGAATTATATGCTTGCAACTTCAAATATTGATGCTGTTTCTGACTATCCTTTCTATCTGTGCAATCATGGTGTTGTCTCTGATCTGCAATGATAAACTTGAAACCAAACTGCCAAAGGCAGATGCTCTATTGAGTATATCCAAATATGGATAAGTAAATAAAGTTCTAATGATGCCTTGAGTGACTGACGAGAATGCATTCTTATATTGTCTTTAACAAATGAAGAGATGCTATGAATGAGACGTGTCTTGTTTCTTCCTCCATGTCCCTTTGTTAATCACACCTTTCCATAATCTGACAGTTCACATAATATTATTTCATTATTTTCTGATCATAGATAACTCCCAGATTGAAACAATATCAAATCTTTTTATGAAGGTAATCTTCCCTAATTGGTAGTGCAACCAGTAGTTAACATCCATTGTGTTTGTATTAGTTTGGTCTAACTATCATTAGTATTTAGTCAATCGATATTAACTCTTGCCTTATCCCATATTGTTATGATGATATCCAATCTTTCTACTCTGATATAAGTCGATATCATTTTCTGATAATTGTCCATTTATTGGTTGATTGCTGGTAATGGAGTTTGATCTTCAAATTGACTTCCATTCCTATTAATACTTAAGGATACATTGTACTTATTATCCATGACTGATGCCTCATTCATCAATAGCTTGTGATATAATCACTGATGCTTTTGTGTTTCTACAAGATGTGGTTTATCTCAGACAATCGATAATCTTTCAATCCTTTAGTCGATATCCTCCTATGTGGTGTCTATTGATATAGATAGTAGAATTCAATCTAGTTTATGTTATTGTCATGATAACATAGGAAGTGATGGTGCATATTTGCTAGCGGGTCTTCATGTTTGATATTGCTTTATCGGATATGTCATTGTCTAAACTTGTGCAATTAATGATTATTTATAATATATGAATGGTTATCCTTCTTGCTTATCAATACATCTTCTGAAACACATAGCGACCTATCCCTTATTCATATCATGTTGATCTTGACTTCATAGTATTTGGTTCATTAATCATCCTCTCATGGTATCGATGTGTAATGACTAGTGATTGTTGTATCACTTCTTCATTCCTCATCGTGATAGATAATGCAGATGTTTAATGTAGATGTATATCGATTACAGATATTCGATATTGCTTTAAACGTTATTATTATTATTATTATTATTAATGTTATTGTTATTATTAAATATTATAATTAATGATGTTAGTAATATTAATAATATTATAATAAATATTATTATAGTGATAACATATTGTTTTATATTGAGAGGTTTATTAATATTATTTATATATTAAAATTATTATATCAATAATTGATTTAATATTATTACTTAATATATTATTATAATATAATATATATAATTTATTAATAATTATTTATTATTAATTTATATTATAATTATAATCATAATTATATTATTTATTAATATTTTAATATTATTTAATTAACATATTACTTATTATGCTAACGATATATTATTATTATCTTTTGATAATAATTATATATTATTGTTATATACCGTTAATAATAGATTATTATATATCATCTAATCATTTTATTATTATACTAAGTTCAATATGTCACGGCTCATGACATTGTCCCTTGTGTAATTGCCACTTGAATGTATTGCTATTGAACCACATTAATGCTTTTCTTCTTCAACAAATGAGGACAGTCACTCTAAAGACAACATGATAATGTACACTCATTGTAAGGACAGTCACAAATGAGGACATCTCACAGTGACTGTCCCTTGTGTAATTGCCACTTGAATTACACAAGGGACAGTCATTGTGAGATGTCCTCATTTGTGACAAGGACAGTCACACATGAGGACATCTCACAGTGATTGTCCCTTGTGTAATTGCCACTTGAATGTATTGCTATTCAACCACATTAATGCTTTTCTTCTTCAACAAATGAGGACAGTCACTCTAAAGACACCATGATAATGTACACTCACTGTAAGGATAGTCACAAATGAGGACATCTCATAGTGACTGTCCCTTGTGTAATTGCCACTTGAATGTATTGCTATTCAGCCACATTAATGCTTTTCTTCTTCAACAAATGAGGATAGTCACTCTAAGGACAACATGATAATGTACACTCACTGTAAGTGTACATTATCATGTTGTATTACAAATGGACCTTATGTTGGTCGGGATATAAGTGCAAAAAAAAAAAGGAACGTTGTCATTTGTGTTTTCAACAGCGCCGAGAGAGATTCCCTCCGTGAAATCAAGCGGGTTATCATTTGTGTTTTGAACAAAGCGGGTTGTCATTTGTGTTTTGAACAGCACCGAGAGAGATTCCCTCCGCGAAATCAAGCGGGTTGTCATTTGTGTTTTCAACAGCGCCGAGAGAGATTCCCTCCGCAAAATCACAGCTACAATTTCTGAGTACGTTGGGTTTATTTTTCTTTTGTCATTATTATTTAATCTGGTATTCAGCTGTTAGAGAGCTAAAATACCCAGAAATGAGGACATATCTGTGTTGAATTTATTGTTAGCAGCTTTGGTTATTTAGAATGCTTCCCCACAATACTTAATTACACAAGGGACAGTCACTGTGAGATGTCCTCATTTGTGACAAGGACAGTCACACATGAGGACATCTCACAGTGACTGTCCCTTGTGTAATTGCCACTTGAATGTATTGCTATTCAACCACATTTATGGGCCCGTTTGGACCACGACACACAGTAGCATCTACAAAGAAGAATATCCCAGGTGTAACAAGTTGTAAGAATATACCAACAGTTCTAAGAAGTTCCCTAGCACGTAGTAGCATCTACAGAGAAGAATATACAACATGAGGGCAGCCACTGTAAAGACAACATGATAATGTACACTCATTGTATGTGTACATTATCATGTTGTCTTTACAGTGACTGACCTCATTCAAGTGGCAATTACACAAGGGACAGTCACACATGAGGATATCTCACAGTGACTGTCCCTTGTGTAAGCCACTTGAATGTATTGCTATTCAACCACATTTATGGGCCCGTTTGGACCACGGCACACAGTAGCATCTACAGAAAAGAATATCCCAGGTGTAACAAGTTGTAAGAATATACCAACAGTTCTAAGAAGTTCCCTAGCACATAGTAGCATCTTCTAATTGTCTATACCACTTCACAAGGTATTGTTTGCACACATTGTTTTTGGTTCTTTTGATGACCCTTGTTTTGAAATTGCTATTAGGCCTTGTAGCTTATATGTTTTGATTGCTGGAGAGCTTCTAAAGCTAAGCAAGAAGACCATTGCACGAGTTATAGCCGCGCGCTCAGGTTTGAAAATTGTATATTTTTTAATCTAATGTATATTTTAATCCTTTTGCCATGTCATGTAATATGTCTTGCCTTGTAGCTTATATGTTTTGAAATTGCTGTTAGGCCTTGTAGCTTATATGTTTTGATTGCTAGAGAGCTTCTAGAGCTAAGCAAGAAGACCATTGCACTAGTCGTAGCCGCGCGCTCAGGCATGAAAATTGTATATTTTTTAATCTAATGTATATTTTAACTAGACTTTTAAAATATTAAAGGATAGGTCTAAGAAGATTTGTGTACTTTTGACAATTTTTCTTAGTCACTGAAAGTTGTAGACCGAAGTTTTCATAGCCCAATTTTTGCTTCCTGCGAAGAACGATCATGTCAGATAATATAAGTGAAGAACAAAATAGGGAGACAATCGCTAGATTGTGGTCTAACTTGAAAAGAAAAGGTGATAGAAAATGTTATTGTCCCTGCAAAATTTGTAAGGGCTTAAACCGTAGAAGATTGCTAATCAAAACAGTTAAGAGACATTGTAGGGAGAATGGTCACATTGAAGGGGGGCATGACTATCATCCACTGGTAAGTTGTTCATTATATCATTTTAACAATTTATATACATATGAAATCACTTGATGATGAGTTGAAGATCATGGTTTATTTATGTTAATCAATTTTATATAGGTTGATCTCCCCAGGGAAGTACATGATATGGAGGAACATGGGGGTGCGAATATCCAAGGTGAAGATAATGATCCCATGGAAGATGATGATCATGCACCAGAAAACACAATTGAAGATGATGGTATAAATACATTGATCCATGACACATTTAGTCCAAGCGGATCTGATCATGATGATGATGATAGCCTTGATGTACCTCTACTTGAGAAGGCATACGAGCCCCTATACAAAGACTCCCAAACAACTCTTCTCTCTGCTGTATTGTTGTTGTTGAACTTGAAGGTTATGAATGGTTTATCCAACATAACAATGTCACGTATGTTAAGGTATGTCATATATGTCTTTATAGTTAACAAAGGGTGAATAATGTACCACTAATATTGTTTATATTAACAACTTGTATTTTTTGCTGTAGATTGATAGGCGAGTTTTTGTTACCACCATCAAATATTCTACCTCGCTCATATCAAGAATTATCTGCTATTATGAAAGATATTGGAATGGAGTATCAAGCAATACATGCTTGTCCCAATGATCATATTATATATTATAAAGAACATGAATTTGCAACACAATGCCCTGTATGTCATACGAGTAGATATCGAACAGATCGAATAACAAAAAAGGTGCCTCACAAAGTTCTTCGTTACATCCCCATTATTCCACGGATGCGACAATTATTCAGGTGTACTAGCTTGGCACAATTTATGGATTACCATGCACGCAATAGAAGTCGAGATGACATTATTCGAATCCCTGCAGATGGTTCAGCATTTATGCACATAGAGGAAAAGTGGCAACACTTCAAAGAAGAACCTCGTAATCTCAGGCTTTCATTGGCAGCGGATGGTGTCAATCCATTTGGAGAGATGAGATCTGTTTGCTCGGTGTGGCCTGTTTTTGTTATCAACAATAACATTCCTCCGTGGATGTCAATAAAGAGGGAGCACATTATGTTGGCAATGATTGTTCCAGGTATTTTATCATTTGATAGTTATTAATTTACATGTACTTACAAATCTTACAGTAAAATGGTCACAATAATTATGTAATGTTACTGTTCATTCAAGTAGGTAAATATCAAGTTAAAGATATGAATGTATATATTGAGCCTCTTATTGACGAGTTGGTGGAGTTATGGAACGGTGTCACTATGTATGACGTGTCTAGACCAATAGGACAAAGACAATTTCAATTCCATGCAATACTTGTATGGACAATACATGATGCCCCAGGGCTAACACATTTTTGTGGTATGTTATAGTGAATTCAAGTTGCGCATGATAATTCTAATTATAAAAATCAACATATTTAATAATCCAATTATATCATTATCTTGTAGGTCTTCAAACAAAGGGAAAATTTGCATGTCCAGTTTGTGGTCCAAAGATGAAATCTCGTCATTCAAAAAGTTTAGGAAAGCATGTGTTTGATGAGTACAGACACTTCCTCCACAGGAATCATAAGTATCGAAGTATGGAAAAACATCTTTTCAATGGGAAAGAAGAGACTACATCAAAGCCACGAAGAATGACACCTCGCCTATGGAAGTTGGAATATAATAGAATTAATCATCGAGGTAATGTCGTTCCACTTAATGGTTTATGTTTGTAATTTATATATTTCTATTGTGATTTTTGTTTACTAATTATGTAATTGATGATCGTGAAGGTCGTCAAGGCACTACTGACAACCTTCCAAAGGGACTAAAAAGCTATCCCAGACAATTTAGTAGGTTGCCCTACTACGAGGACCTACAAATTGTGCATTTGTTTGATCTTATGCATGTTGGAAAGAATATAACAGAGACATTGTGGAAAATACTGGATGGAAGGCGTGACAAAGAAAAAATTTTCAAAATTTGTAATGACATTCATGAATCCAATCATGCACTGAAGAATTTCATTCACTCAAATAGCAATAGAGATCAGATTAATATAAGTGCCCTTCCTTGGTTATTAACGGAGCAGCAAAGTGATGCCATAAAAGAAGTCATACGAAAAATTTGATTTCCCACAGGATTTGCTGGGAACATAAGCAATCTCATATCAAAGAAAAGTGAATTTGGGCCAGGGCTCAAAATGCATGATTGGCATACTTTCATCAAGGTAAGTTATGTTCTTCTGTATTTACAATATATTCATAAACTACGTGTACTATTCATTATGTTATGTTAGAAAATAATGAAATGATTGGTTTATAATTACTGCAGTACGTGCTACCTCTATCTCTCCCAGAGCACTTCAACAATAACATCAAACAAGTGATATATGATCTTGGAAAATACATGAGGTAAGCAGTAATATCTGTTCAATTTGTTGTATATATTTATTATATTCGCGATTTGTTTTTCTTGCTATGTAATCTATTGTATATTATTTTGTAAAGTCTCGTATTTATATATTTTTTGTGACTTGAATCTCTTAATGTAGGTGGTTTTCATCTAAAGAAATCCATAAAGAAGATATAAACTATTGGAAGAGAAGAATTCCTCATTTATTGTGTGAAATGCAAAAGTGTCTACCTCCAACTTTTTTCAATGCACAAGAACACTACCTCATACACCAAGTTGAGGAGATTGAATTGTGTGGACCTGCACACACTAGGTCAATGTGGATGGTTGAGAGGCACTTGAAATCTTTGAAGGCTTTGGTTCAACAAAGAGCACATCCTGAGGGTTCTATGGTAGAGGGATACATGGTATACCAGACTATGGTGTACATTACTGAATATCTTCCTAAGTTTGTTTCAAATATCCATGTAGATCGCATTTGGGATCTCGACCCTTTTAAAAAATTCAAAGGGGAGTACTTGATGGGGAAAGGTAGATTGAGGAAAGTGATAGGTAATAAATTATAAGATGTTATTGTAATAAATTATTTCTTAATCTTCAAAATAAATCGGTTGTAAGTCGTCTATTTTTTTTTTGTACAGTTGCTCGAGAGTGGGATGCACTACATTTGTATATTGCAAACAATCTTGATTGGATGACGGTATGGATTAAACGATGTCAACATTCTGGTCACACATTAACATGGGAAGGTGTATCTTCATTGGTTAAAGAAGCTCATCGTAATGGAGATTCTAATGTTACGCAAAGGGAAATAGATTTAGCATATGGTTTAAGAGATTTCCAGGTACGTACAAAATTATTAATCACCCGTATGTTTATCAACTCACGATATAATAATTTTGACATGTTTCACATATTATTGCAGGTTAAACACCACAAGGGTATGTTCTGTAATGGTCAAAAATTTCACCTCAAAGTGTTGGATGACACGAAGAAAACTTGTGATTCTGGAATAACTGCAGTCTTTCAAGTGACTAATATTTCATCTAGAAATGACTTAGATCCTCAAGAGTCTAAAAATCAATACTATGGCATTTTGGATGATATACTTGAGTGCGACTTTAGTTCCTTCAAATTAGTACTCTTCATTGTCAAATGGTACAGGCTACGACTTAATCCAAATGATCCTAATAGAACTGTTATTGAACATGATAATGGATTTACAATGGTTAATACAAGGTCATTTGAGCCAGTTGGGGATGAGCCCTATGTTCTTCCAAGCCAATGTGAGTAGGTATTTTACTCAGAGGTTTCACATAAACCGGGTTGGTCATTTGTTGTTAGACATGAACCGAGAGGAAGGCAGATAAAGTATAATGCGATGGAAGAAGAAGATACCGAAGAAGTAGAAGATGATGTAGATGATGATCACGATCGACAATTATTGGATGATGTTCCTGAGACAAATTTTCATGAAGAAGAAGAAGAAGATGATGCTACTACTGATGATGATGATGAAGATGATGTTGATGTTGATGATGATGATGTTGATGATGACGACAACGACGACAACGACGACGACGAGGATGATGATGATGACGACGATGATGAGGATGATGATGATGATGATGATGATGATGATGATGATGATGAGGATGATGATGATGAAATTTAAAGGTATGCCATCAATCCTTAATGTATTTAATATTCATTTCTTGATAGAAATATATTTGTCTTAAATGGTTACATAGTTTATTCATTATCTATTTAAAAGCTATAAGTGTTATAATGTGTACGTTTTAATGTTTTTAATTTTTATGTGATGCTTATGATGGATGTGATTATGATTATGATGTGATTATGCTCACGATAATTGAATTACATTTGCAGGAAATTGAACCCCTTTCAAGAGCATCCCGCACAGTCTCATGGATCGACAGGTATAAGTCAATACACCTTATAGAAAGTCTATTTAATACACTTATCAATAGTAAGATTGATGTCTTCTAAGATCTCTCCCATTTGCAGGTACCAGCAAATAGGTATTTGTCAGAAGTGTCTTCCTCGAGTGAGGGAAATATAGGAATAGAAGAGGAAAGTGAGACATGCAGTTTATCTAGAATAGGGAGATTAACTAGAGGTCAAAGGACTAGAAGGAAATTCAATAAACACATAAAATTTTTCCTTGCTCAAGGGGGGTCATGTTCTTATGATGATGAGATGAAAGGCGACATCGAGGTGCCCTTGAGGTACCAACATCTACAGAAACATTGGGTACCCAAGGAACTTCCTCCAATAAACACTGATTTTTGTGTTAATGAGAGGATATATCGCATAGCACCATCATCATTACATGGTTCGGGCCTATTTTCTATGGATGGCATAAAGATGTCTTACAACAAAGTTTCTGAATTGATGGAGTATGTTGGACCATGTTACGATTACAAAAGTTGGATGCATATTGTTCAATATAAAAAAAGTATGCGTAGGTATGCACTCTCGGCAAATTATATACAACAGCAAGACAATAATCAAAGTAAAAGTGTGGCTATATACATTGATGGAAGGCCAAAAGCAACAGGGAATATTGCGGGTTTTATAAATAGTACACGACCTGGGTCAACTATAAAGCAACCCAATTGCATATTTGAGGCACGCGAGGGAAATCGTGTATTCATCTGTGCGATAAAATCAATACGTGCAGGGGAAGAGCTACTTATTGATTACAATTTGAACCGCATAGATACAAACGAGGCTACTATCATGGGGGTGGTACATACTATTAAACCAACTTCTAATCAATGACTCCAACATACCATTTAGTTATTAAATTTTTGGCTAACATTTTTATACTTGATCTTTGACACAGGGGCACAATATGGAGCAACCGCCCGAAGGTGATGGTGATGATATTCCTAGCTCATCTACACATGAGCAGGTAAAACTCATTGTAATTGTGCAAACTAGATAGAAGCAAAATGTTATTTTTTTTAATGTTATTTTCTTCATTGTTTTGGAGTAATTTTGATAATACTAATACTATTGTTGTCACAGAGGGCCGGTGGTCGGAGAGAGGGAAAGCAACCTGCAGTCCCTCAGGAGTCCCCCCTTGTGGACCCTTTTTTTATTGATTTAGCAGAGACCGATGACCCGATCGGTTCCATTAAAAAGCTGCTAAAGAAAATTGGGAAAGAACTTCTACGTTTGGTATCCATACATCCTCAGACTCAGGAAATAAAAGACAGGGCAGCTGAGTTGTTGCGCACTTCTGAAAACTTTAAAGTAAGTATTAATGAAATTTTTAATTATTACAAGAGTTCAATAATGGTTTTTATGTTGTGCTCTTTTATGACATTAATTAAAATATGGATGCATTGTCTTTACAGAGTTATTTGCGTAATTTTGAACCCCATTCCCATGATGAGGCCGGTATTGCAAGTGGTTCAGGTAGATCACATGTTCCATTCCCCACTTGTGTTTTCCACTGAATATATATAGGAATGATCATAATCATTGACAATACATGCTCGAACAATCTTTTTTTTTAATGCTCTAACAATCTTGTCCATGCTAGTCCACGCGTTCTATATTTATGCATGCTCTAACAATTTTATTCTTCAGCTCCTTTCCATGATGATATGACAATGCCGCCTCCATCCAGGACAGCCACAAATGTCTTGCCGACTGCCATGTCAACAACACACAGCCTAAATGCACCAACTGTTGCACCATCTACTGGTACACAAATCCCTCTTTTTCTCTCTTTTGTTATGTGTTTAAGTGTTATGTGTTTACGATGTAGATCCCTTGATTGTGTTTGTGCCATGGGTGCTCTGCACCAATTTATTTCCCTTGAAGTATTATTTCTTGGAGGCATTTGATAATGGTTTTCATTTTTTGCAATAGGAGATGCAACAAGTCCCGATGCAACATCATTTCCTGGATGTTCCCGTGTTCCTAGTACGGGAATGGTGAAGGATTGCGTATTGATCATCAGCGATGATGAAGGCGTTCCCTTAAAAGTATCCAAACTTCCAGGTACTTTAAAGTTATTATTATTCTATAGTGATATAATAGTAATTTAGTTTTTGATCACTCTTCATCGACTAATGATCCCATGATTATTTTGTAGGGAATGATATTTTTTGGTGAAAACTTGGTGACGAGTGTTTGCGGATATTCGGGCCCACCATACGTACATGGTGGAACATCATATCCTAACTAAAACCCCAAACCACTATTTTGATTTCATATCATTGCTAGAATAGTTTTCCTTTTCATCAATTTCTTGAACTATATTAAAGGTAGCTTCTCTTCATTTATGAGTCTAACATGTTTTTTTTTACTTAAAAGGTGGAATAACCAAGATAAAAAGTTGAAGGATGATCTTGTACATAGTATGACCCATCTTTTTGGACCTCGTGCATTCGAGAGAAACAAGCTCCTTGAAAGAGCTGGTTTATGTTTGAAGTATATTAGGGACCAGTACAGGAAATATTTAGAGGTTAACCCAAGGCACGAGCGTCCGCCCTGTGTTCTTGAGGCTGAGTGGCAGGGTTTGATTTTGGATGGAAAGTATAAAGCCGACATGAAAAAAGGAATTACGCCAGTAGAGAGTAGAGCAAGGTATGTGATACTTTTGAGAATGTAATTATGTACTAATTAACCTCTAAATTTTTCCTATACTGGTCTCTAACATATTTCAAACTTTTCATAGATTGCCTGACACATCAAAGGCAACAAAGGCAAGATTAGAAAAGCACGGGACACACAAGCTCGGCTCTGGTGGTTTTTCCAAACTTCAAGCACGAGTTGTAAGTATTAGTAAATGAAAACTTGTATCAATTTTTTTATATATTGCAAGGAAATTTTTTTTGATCAAACAATGCAAGTAAAATTCACCATACCAAGAAAAAATGTAGGGGTCAGAGTTCAATAGATGCCTCACAGAAGAGGACAAGAGAATTGGCTTCCAACAAGGCTATAGAGCCGTGGCTGAACGGCTATGAGCTGAAATCAGTGTGCAAGGTTCAAATAATGATGCATCTGAGCCACAGGTAAATAAGCTAAATGAAATTTATTTCAAATTGAATACTTTACCAATTAGTCTATTTGATGTTAAGTTCTAATATAAAGTGAGTATATCTGTTTTAAGAAAGCAATGATAACAATGTGTAGGATATTGGAATGCAGCCTGACAATCCTTCTACACAATCTATGCATAATGAAGGTTCGCATGATGTGCATCCTAGTGGTGGAGGTATACATTTGCTATTAAAATTTTTATATGTAATTACAATTGGTGTTTGGATTAATGTAACATTTTGTATAGCAACTGTAGAGGATCGAGGGGTCGGTGCTCATGAGCATGTTGAGGTTGAGTCTAGACAAAATGATGTGGCCAGATCAGGTAATTAAAGAGCGCCACAGTTATGTTCTTTAAAATAATTAAATACTTGTAACAATTATAATTAAATATTTTAAATTTAACTCTTTTATTTGTTATTGTAGAGGACCCCCCCCTTTGCAGCAGCATAGGAATTTGAGATCATCAAGAACAAAGAACAAAACAACTGATGAGGGGGGTATTGATGATAACACTGATGCTCCTCTTAGAGCTTACATAGAAAAAAAAATTAGAAAGAGAAAAAAGAAATGATTGTCATCTAAATACCTTAATTGATAATGACTGAATTTTATGTCTCAATGAATTTAATTATGTGCTAATGAATGTTCATGAATTATGTGTTTATTTTCATATTGATGAATGTTGTGTGTTAATGAATCTAATGTGTTAATGAATGTTATCATGTGATATTGATTGAATGTTACATTTTATTAATAATTGAAAGAATGAATGAATGTTAGATGTTAACGGGGAATGTAGAGTGATGTTAGGGGGAGGGGGGTGGGGCCAAATGAGCTTCCACCTTCACGTGGTTGGCCCTGTTTAGTAGAGAATATTAAACTATATTCTCGAAACAAAGTGAAGCTCAATAAGATACTAAATGAGTCAAAATGGTTATCAAGGTCCTCTATCCATAAGATACTTGTAGTCAAAATGGTTATTAATAAGATACTTGTAGTCAAAATGGTTATCTAGGTCCTCTATCCATTCCATAAGTTCTTCACCATTCAAACTTCCTCCATAATAAGGAATGTGCTCTAGGTTAGTCATGAAGCCTAGCATGGACTCTCTGTCAGATAGAGCCACTATTTCAGAGCCTTTTTTGTGCATTTCCTTCAAGCACTGTACAGTGTACGGATGTGAAAGGGAGGGCAGACCAGTGTGGAAGTTAGAGTATTTATATCTTATGCTTTGAGAGTTTATTTGGTAGATTCAAGACACCTTATATCAAAGTTATTCCTTTTTCTTATCTGTTGTTTTGTCAAACCCTCATTTTTTGGGTTATTGCATTCAAATGGCCTTAACTTGCAAATAAACCATAGGATATCCTCTGTTCTTTGTAAAATGCAAGTTAAGGGGGTTTATTTTCATATTTTAAAAGCTTTGGAACAGGATACTAAGCCAGAGAATTTCAAGAGCAAGCCCTAGGTCAAGAATCTCAATGTTCTTGACTAGGAGTTGATGGATTATGCAAGATCAGAGGGTAGCGGCAAGTAAAGGACCTCAAACCTTGTTGAATCTAGATCTTTAGAGCATGGTGGACATCTTCAAACTCTGATCTTGGTTTCATGCACCCATTTTCAATGCCTTGTTTTGGAACCCACACCCAAAGGCATGCATTAGGTCTGCGGACTCAATAAGGACATTGATATGCTGGAGTGGAGTCAAGGTCTGGGAGTTGGAGGATTGTTAGAACATCAAAAAGGGTACTCAAAAAACATATAAGTTCATAAGGTCCTTTGTCAAATTGAAGAGCTATTGCTGCAGAACAGGTTTTGGAGACCTACTAGAGTCACTAGGTCTATTTGGACCCGTTTGGACCACGACACACAGTAGCATCTATAGAGAAGAAGTTTGGTATGCAATGGTCTTGAAACCTCCTGATAAATTCTTGGTATGCATTTGTGTGGTGCAAAAGCTTCGTTGAAAGAGAAAAAGAAGAAAAGAATAGAAATGATTTTTTTTCTTTTTATGTCATATACTGTAACCAGCTACTTATAACTTGAAAAAATTATTATAACCATTTGAAATTGAAACTTAGTTTAATGTGAAACTGAGAACTACTTTATTAGAGCTTTCTATGATTTAGATTCAGACATCAAGAACATTGTTTGCCTAATATTGTGATTAATGTTTATTTATTAATATCTCATACTGACAAACAATTGATAATTGTAGGGAAAACGTCATTGGGGGTCTTTGAGGATCCACCAGAAGCCAAGGAGAAAATGTATTCAAATGCTAAAGATGGTGTAACAGTCCTTACAGCTGTTGAACCTTGCTGTGTAGATCATCTCTGATTCTCCAAGTTCAACAGTACTGTGGTATTCCTTTGGATACTTCTAATGGTAAATTTCAGACATCAAGTTCTTTTCGTATGAAACTACTACATTTGTAATCTGTAGTTTTAAACTTTTAGTTTATAAATGTTCATCAGCTTTAGTTCGTATGCTGCCATTTCAAGTATGATTAATGAAGTTACCTTTATCACAGGATGAAAGTGAGCAGTCAGCATACTGGTACGGAGCTGGCAGCATTGATACGGTGACTAGGGCATCGTTTAATGGTGGTATTGTGTTTTCCCGTATTTAGGGCATCGGCCTTTTGAAGCATTGCCTTCATCTTTCTTAAGTCTGAGTTTTAAGTTTGTTTATCTCTCTCGGCACTGTTGAAAATACAAATGACAATGTTCTTGTTTGTTTTGCCCTTATATCCCGATGTGATTTCGCGGAGGGTTACGGCGCTGTTGAAAACACAAATGAAAACACAAATCCCTTGTGTAATTGCCACTTGAAGGAGGACAGTCACTGTAAAGACAACATGATAATGTACACTTACAGCCCGTGTACATTATCATTGTGTCTTTAGAGTGACTATCCTCATTTGTTGAAGAAGAAAAGCATTAATGTGGCTGAATAGCAATACATTCAAGCGGCAATCACACAAGGGACAGTCACTGTGAGATGTCCTCATTTGTGACTATCCTTATAGTGAGTGTACATTATCATGTTGTCTTTAGAGTGACTGTCCTCATTTGTTGAAGAAGAAAAGCATTAATGTGGTTCAATAGCAATACATTCAAGTGGCAATTACACAAGGGACAATCGATCACTGTGAGATGTCCTCATGTGTGACTATCCTTGTCACAAATGACTATCCTTGTAAAGACAACATGATAATGTACACATACAATGAGTGTACATTATCATGTTGTCTTTACAGTGGCTGCCCTCATGTTGTATATTCTTCTCTGTAGATGCTACTATGTGCTAGGGAACTTCTTAGAACTGTTGGTATATTCTTACAACTTGTTACACCTGGGATATTCTTCTCTGTAGATGCTACTGTGTGCTGGGGTCCAAACGGGCCCATAAATGTGGTTGAATAGCAATACATTCAAGTGGCAATTACACAAGGGACAGTCACTGTGAGATGTCCTCATGTGTGACTGTCCTTGTCACAAATGAGGACATCTCACAGTGACTGTCCCTTGTGTAATTGCCACTTGAAGGAAAAAAGCATTAATGTGGTTCAATAGCAATGTATTCAAGCAGCAATTACACAAGGGATAATCACTCTGAGATTTCCTCATTTGTGACTATCCTTACAGTGAGTGTACATTATCATGTTGTCTTTACAGTGACTGTCCTCATTTGTTGAAGGAAAAAAGCATTAATGTGGTTCAATAGTGATGCAGAGTAGTCAGGGCTTTTAGAATATACAAATATACATCCTTAACTCTCATTCCACCAAGGAAGAAGGAATTCCAATGGTTGAAACGTGAGTTAAGGTCTTTACATCAGTCAAACCCTGAAAATGAGGGTTTGTAAACAATGCACAGAAAATTTGAAATAACTTAGATATAAAACAAAGAGAATCAATCAAACCAACTTCCAAAGCATCAGATGTCACTATTACAACTTCCAGGCAAATTTTGTCATCCAACCACCATCCGTACAGCCGTACAGAGTTCATTTTTCACCAGAAATGCACTAAAACAGGGTTATTTTTATTTTTTATGAAAGCAAAATGATTACAATACTAGTTCTCTGTCTGTCTTCGACCATTTGAAGCCTAAAATAGGCTCTCCAAATGTTGGTTCAACCATCTAGGTGGTTAGAACAATTTATCCAACAAATGTCAACTTTGCTAAGCAACTTTTAAAGTTGCATTACAACTTTGCAAACAACTTTGCCGAGAAGGTTAAAAATGTGTTGTGAAACTTTAGGAACCTTATTAAAGTTATTTTGGACCTTCAAACTTCTTAACAACATCTAAAAGACACCTAATAAACACTTACTATGCTCATTTCATCCAAGGACTCAAAAGATGCCCAAGGTTTATAAGTCACCAAGGGGTCTTGTGTCCAACAAGTGGATGTTTATAAGGAGATAAAATCAATCCTTAATATTTATTACAAACCAAGAAAACATCTAAAACTCCTATTCTAATTTATTGTCATTCAAAAAGACTCTGATTTGTCAATCAAAAGGACCTTTCACCAGTCAATCCTTCAAAGCTCCAAGGTGAAAATCTTATGTTCCAATTGATAGGATTTGACTCCTTGGCTTCATGGCAACTTCCTTCAATCATGGTGTCTTTGGCTTGCATTAGGGATGCCCCTGCATCAAATAGCAATGCATTCAAGTGGCAATTACACAAGGGACAGTACATGCCCATTAAAGTTGGTGTTTTGTTATCCAGCATGACAATGGAGACAACATACTCTATGTCAATTTTACTGATCAAATTTCCCTCTGCCAGGCAAAGCAACAATCTGGGTATGATAAGGTGAAATTTTGTAGTCCTTTTGGGTATGATAACAGTTCCAGTTTCCAATAAGATGGTTCATTTTTATAATCTAGCTTCAATTTCTCTTGTGAAAATCTTTTTTTCATTTTATGGGTGGTAAAATATAATTATTATGCTAGAGGTGTGTACTTATGGATGATAATGAAACAAAATGATAAGATTTAAGACTCTTGTTTTTTTTTTAAATAGCAATTTAAGTTTCCTTCTATTATAAATTACTGTTTTTCTATTTTTTAATGTATCTTTCCAAATCTTTTCTATCAATTTTATTTATGAAATATAAATATATTAATAATGTTTTAGTGTTTTTAGGATTAGTTTATATCAATTCTATGTATCATCATTCATCATTCAATTGTCAGTATTATTAATTTAGACTGTGCAATTGTAGAACTACTCGAATATGGGTTGGATGGATACTCAAGTAGGGGAACCCTCCTCAAATATCTCAAGCAGTGAACTTGGAAAAATGTGTCCTGAAGGAACCCTTTCCATCAGAGAGATAAAAGTACAAACAAGTAAAAGAAGCAGGCTCTGCAAATATGTTTTTGAGAAGAAAAATGATAGATTATTCGAGTATGGTTCATGAGGTATATCTAAAAAGACATTTTTTTTCTTACTATAATAAAAGAGGAAGTTGTGAATGTCAAAGTTGAGTGAAACAAAAATTATTTTCATCAAATTTTATTAGGCTTGCTTTTGGGAATAGTTTCTTACAATATTGCTATTAAGATTTTTATTGTGTAGTTTTTAGATTAGGTTTATAAAATTATATTTCATGAGTAGTGATTCATATTAATCAATTAACGATACTTTTGGAAGGTATTTTCAATGTGTCAAATTTTGATATTTTTACAAGAATTAGATTGTGTAATTTTTTTAATTAAAGTCATTGACTCATATTTCATAAATAATAGTTCTCATGAATCCATCTCTTATAAGATTGAATAGTCTATTTAGGAAGTATTTCTGATAGTATGTCAAATTATGATATTACTATTACCATTAGATTGCATGGCTTTGAAGTCAACCTCATTGACCCATATTCTTCTCTGTAGATGCTACTATGTGCTAGGGAACTTCTTAGAACTGTTGGTATATTCTTACAACTTGTTACACCTGGGATATTCTTCTCTGTAGATGCTACTATGTGCCGCGGTCCAAACGGGCCCATAAATGTGGTTGAATAGCAATACATTCAAGTGGCAATTACACAAGGGACAGTCACTGTGAGATGTCCTCATGTGTGACTGTCCTTGTCACAAATGAGGACATCTCATAGTGACTGTCCCTTGTGTAATTTCCACTTGAATGAGGACAGTCACTGTAAAGACAACATGATAATGTACACATACAATGAGTGTACATTATCATGTTGTATTTACAGTGGCTGCCCTCATGTTGTATATTCTTCTCTGTAGATGCTACTATGTGCTAGGGAACTTCTTAGAACTGTTGGTATATTCTTACAACTTGTTACACCTGGGATATTCTTCTCTGTAGATGCTACTGTGTGCTGGGGTCCAAACGGGCCCATAAATGTGGTTGAATAGCAATACATTCAAGTGGCAATTACACAAGGGACAGTCACTGTGAGATGTCCTCATGTGTGACTGTCCTTGTCACAAATGAGGACATCTCACAGTGACTGTCCCTTGTGTAATTGCCACTTGAATGAGGACAGTCACTGTAAAGACAACATGATAATGTACACAAGTACCGTGAAGGTAGTTGCAAGTTACGGCTATTTCATTGCATACCCGAAACAATGAAGATGTTACGGTCCACAAAACGTTTGTGCTTGAAAGATGAACAAATAAAATTAAACTTCTAAATAACCAAAGCCGCTAACAATAAATTCAACACAGATATGTCCTCATTTCTGGGTATTTTAGCTCTGTAACACCTGAATACCAGATTACATAATAATGACAAAAGAAAAATAAACCCAACGTACTCAGAAATTGTAGCTGTGATTTCGCGGAGGGAATCTCTCTCGGCACTGTTGAAAATACAAATGACAACATTTCTCTACATTATCATGTTGCCTTTACAGTGACTGTCCCTTGTGTAATTGCCACTTGAAGGAGGACAGTCACTATAAAGACAACATGATAATGTACACTTACAGCCCGTGTACATTATCATGTTGTCTTTAGAGTGACTATCCTCATTTGTTGAAGAAGAAAAGCATTAATGTGGCTGAATAGCAATACATTCAAGTGGCAATCACACAAGGGACAGTCACTGTGAGATGTCCTCATTTGTGACTGTCCTTACAGTGAGTGTACATTATCATGTTGTCTTTAGAGTGACTGTCCTCATTTGTTGAAGAAGAAAAGCATTAATGTGGTTCAATAGCAATACATTCAAGTGGCAATTACACAAGGGACAATCGATCACTGTGAGATGTCCTCATGTGTGACTATCCTTGTCACAAATGAGGACATCTCACAATGATTGTCCCTTGTGTAATTCAAGTGGCAATTACACAAGGGACAGTCACTGTGAGATGTCCTCATTTGTGACTGTCCTTACAATGAGTGTACATTATCATGTTGTCTTTAGAGTGACTGTCCTCATTTGTTGAAGAAGAAAAGCATTAATGTGGTTCAATAGCAATACATTCAAGTGGCAATTACACAAGGGACAATCGATCACTGTGAGATGTCCTCATGTGTGACTATCCTTGTCACAAATGAGGACATCTCACAATGACTGTCCCTTCTGTAATTGCCACTTGAATGAGGACAGTCACTGTAAAGACAACATGATAATGTACACATACAATGAGTGTACATTATCATGTTGTCTTTACAGTGGCTGCCCTCATGTTGTATATTCTTCTCTGTAGATGCTACTATGTGCTAGGGAACTTCTTAGAACTATTGGTATATTCTTACAACTTGTTACACCTGGGATATTCTTCTCTGTAGATGCTACTGTGTGCTGGGGTCCAAACGGGCCCATAAATGTGGTTGAATAGCAATACATTCAAGTGGCAATTACACAAGGGACAGTCACTGTGAGATGTCCTCATGTGTGACTGTCCTTGTCACAAATGAGGACATCTCACAATGACTGTCCCTTGTGTAATTGCCACTTGAATGAGGACAGTCACTGTAAAGACAACATGATAATGTACACAAGTGCCATGAAGGTAGTTGCAAGTTACGGCTATTTCATTGCATACCTGAAACAATGAAGATGTTACGGTCCACAAAACGTTTGTGCTTGAAAGATGAACAAATAAAATTAAACTTCTAAATAACCAGAGCCGCTAACAATAAATTCAACACAGATATGTCCTCATTTCTGGGTATTTTAGCTCTGTAACAGCTGAATACCAGATTACATAATAATGACAAAAGAAAAATAAACCCAACGTACTCAGAAATTGTAGCTGTGATTTCGTGGAGGGAATCTCTCTCGGCACTGTTGAAAATACAAATGACAACGTTTCTCTACATTATCATGTTGCCTTTACAGTGACTGTCCCTTGTGTAATTGCCACTTGAAGGAGGACAGTCACTGTAAAGACAACATGATAATGTACACTTACAGCCCATGTACATTATCATGTTGTCTTTACAGTGACTATCCTCATTTGTTGAAGAAGAAAAACATTAATGTGGCTGAATAGCAATACATTCAAGTGGCAATTACACTAGGGACAGTCACTGTGAGATGTCCTCATTTGTGACTGTCCTTACAGTGAGTGTACATTATCATGTTGTCTTTACAGTGGCTGTCCTCATTTGTTGAAAGAAAAAAGCATTAATGTGGTTCATTAGCAATGTATTAAATTAATTTTTTTTTTTAATCCACCCACGGGCGTCGCAATTGCGACGGCAACCCGTCGCAATGCGATGCAGGCGCCCGTCGCAATTGCTTGGGAGGTCTGTCACGATTGCGACGGCCCTCCGAAGCCATGCGACGGGGGGGCGATGGCCATGCCGCTAACAAATCTTAGTCACATTGCGACGGGATATGTGTCGCAATTGTGACGGCTACCCATAGACGTCGCAATTTGCGACTAAAAAATAGCGACGTCTATGGGTGTTGCTATTGCGACACATAGCTGTCGCAATTGCGACACATAGCCGTCGCAAAATGACCCCAAATGTATTAGTGAGAGTAGCCATAACTTACTTGTATAATTCTTTCAAAAGGGTTTCCAAAGGATTCTGAATCAGCACGATGAACTAGGGTTTCCATAACCGATCAAATGCACAACAAATCACTTGATAAATCAAACTACAATCCTTCTCAATCAATTGCTATGGTTCTTTTTCTCTTCAATCGCTCTTAATTCAAATGAAATGAGAGATCTTCTAACTTTTGTGTACTTTAAATTAGAATTTCTGCCATTAATGCTTGTCATGTAAACCAGGCTGTCACTTAGAAATTTCCAACTTTTTTTCTGTGAATAATTAGCATGTGCACTCTTGCATGAAGGTTCATTTATTCTCCAAAATCTTAAGTTCAAAGGCGCATACTCATAGACTGAGTATACTAGCCACGCAGGGGTCTAGAGCTAAATTAGCTCCCCCTATGACCCTGAGGGCCATTCATCTAGATGTAGAGGGTGTGTCCACTGTGGATGCATCCAATACATACTCATCAACTTTGTCCTTCTTTTCTTCTGACCAAATGAAGCTCACATCCTTTGAGGCTTTCACAAAATTAACTTCTCCTTCATGATCCAAAATAGGTTATTCACCCTTTTTAGGGCTTTCATGACCTTGCGTACTTGATTTAAAACTTTGAGATGTGTCCAGCCTTGTTACAAGAGTGAAAAATGACTGGAGGCCTTATATTCCTCAGCACATTGACATGGGTCACCATTTTACATTATCTAGCTGAGTGACCATTATAGTTACATATCTGACATGTAATATTGTGAGAACTTCTTATATTTGACTGATTATGATTTCTCTGATCATGCTGAGTCCTGATCTTCTTACTTGTCTTACAATTCATAGCTCTATGACCAAATTTATTGCATGAATAACAGTAACCATTGAAAGGTCTTACCTCTATACAGTTCCTTGCTATATGTCTATGCTTGTTACATGCATAAAAAGTATGGTCTATTGGCTTGCGCTCATTCTTAGGTGGTTCACCATTATCTTTGGTTTGATCTTCAATCTTCTTAGTATCAGTAGAGTCTTTTTTTGCATTCATTCTTGCTCGCATATTATCAATCTGATTTTGTACTTCATTATATCCAATGCAGCTAGTATCTCCTTTAGCTCTTCTTGCATACAATTGAGATTCTATCAAATCAGAATTGGTGTGCAATTTGTCAATATGGTTCTTTCCTTATTTCAATTTAGTTTCCAAGCTTTCTTTGGTGTTTCTTAGATCCAAGATTTCCATGTTTGCTAGCCTTAATTATTCATTGAGTTGAAGGTTTTCTTTGATCTGTTCATTATAGACTTCCTGATTGTTGATCAGTTTATCATCAAATTCTTTAAGCTTTTCTTTTAAAGATGCATTTTCTTCATTCAAATTTTTGACCATTATCCCCAAGTCACTGGTGAAACATTCTTTCAAATCCCTTCTTAGCCTTTTGATAACTAATTGAGCATCACTAAATTTTTCTTTTAGTTCTTCAATTTCTCTTTCAGATTTGTCCAGGTCTTCAAGAGCAGCTTCAAGATTTCTTTTTAGATGTTGCATTTCTACTTTTTTCATGATCTCCTCAAGTTGTTAAACTTCTTTTCTTAGGACCAGAGCTCTGATACCAATTGTTCGCTATATTTTATCTTTTTACTTTAATCTTTAACTGAACTTAAATGCTTAAGTACTGAAATGAACATTTACATAAATATGAAACATGAAATCAACACATGACGCCAATATGGTTATGGGGAAACCCAAATAGGTAAAAAACCTTGTGGGAATATAACCATATATACATGTTGGCAACCTAATTACAATAGGCACATATTCTTTACATCATTAGAATATAATTGCAACTCATAATGATAATAGTTGACTACTTACTCTGTTCTTCACTGGCACACACTGGCTATGTAATTTCATATGTTTGTATCTTCTACATACTTGCATATATGATCATGTGCTCATAGACTAAGCATAAAAATAGTCTAACCAACTTAACTTCTAGGGCGTACACCATAACTTGGTCGTATGCATGTGTGTTGATGCTCTGAGCTATAAGAACTCTATACACTATCTAGTCTTCAACACTTAGCCGATTTCTGATCTTCTCATTAAGTGCCCTGACTCCAAACTTCTATATGACTTTTTTTCCATAATGACAACACTATATTAAGTCATATACATCAGTATAGCCAACTTTCCAATAGGATCAGCTTGGCCGACTGGTTCATTTAATTTGGGTTGCACTCCTTGAGTTATGGATTGACTGTTGGACGTGTGAGAATCGAGATCTAGTGTATTGCATTCTTCTATGCATATCTGATGACCATTTGGGGCCATCTTGGAGAGTTTATTTTATTTTTAAGGCTATTTGAGAGCCGACTGATGTTTTAGCATTTAATATTTATTTGTAAGGGTTAATTGTTTCATCAGCCACCTTGTGGCTAGGAATCAATATTTATAGGATGCTTGGGTAGTTATTTAGGCAACAAATTTTGGGGAAGAGAAGTTAGTATCCTGCTAGCTTAGGAACAGGAATATTGCTTGGAAGTTTGAGTACAAGTTTAGATATTTCCTGGGTGCCTACCAGTGTGCTGTGTGTTGAAGACCTGGGCTAGTTGAATATTGATGTTGTGGAAAAGATTTGGATCCTCCGAGATCTTGTAGACTGCTACTTGCTTTGTATCTGGCCATAACTGGGAAGGCCTTATAGCCCAACACATTGCATGTAATCGGTGATTTCATGAATAAAGACTTCTATTTTATTTTACATCTATTGTTTTTGTTGTGTATTTCCACTATATATTGGTTTGGCTACAAGGTCAGTTAGTCCTTAATTGGACTCACTAGCCTTGACTGCATGAAGTGGTATCAGAGAGAAGTTTTTTCCTATTTGAGAAAAGTTTGTTCCTATTGGAGCCGAGTTGATCTTGTATGTTTGCATCTGGATCTTAATTTGAAGATGCCTCCAAGGAGAAGTCATGAGATCTCAGAGGAAGAGGAAGCTACTAGAGAATTCAATCTTGATGATTTTAGGACATTGCAGAAACAAGTGTAGGATCTACAAGAAGAATTGAGAAAGAAGAAGCCTACCTTGAAAGAGGATAGTGATGATGAATCTGAGAAAGATCATTTTGAAGAAGCTAAAGAAGAAGCTAGAGATCCCAAGGAGAATCGAATTCTGAAAGAAATGTCTAAGATTGGGAAAAGACCTAAGATTGAAGTTTCTGCATTTTCTAGAAGCGTTAGGCTAGAAGAGTTGATTGATTGGATTAATGAGATTGATGAGTACTTTGAGTATGAAGAAATAGAAGATCCTGATCGAGTTAGATTTGAAAAGAGTAAGTTGAAAGGTCATGCAAATATTTGGTGGAGAGAAGTTCAGTTGGAAAGAGGTAGAAGAGGAAAAGAAAAGATCACTAAGTGGAACCGAATGGTTGACAAGTTAAAAAAGAAATTGATTTCAGTGGATTATGAATTGGACATGTTTAAGAAGATGTGAGCTTTGAAGAAAACTAACAAATTGGTACAGGAGTATACCGAGGAGTTTTATAGAATCCTGATTAGGACTGGTCATTCTGAAGCTGATAAAGAGAAGGTTGCCAGGTATGTCTATGGTTTGAGACCTAGTATTCAGGAAGAGTTACTTACTGTGTGGATGACAACAATTAGTGATGCTTATCAGATGGCATTAAAGATTAAAGAGAAGCCGAATAAGAATTTTAAAGGAAGACAGAACAATAGGAATTGAGGTGGTAAAACTAGTGAGACATTTGCTGAGAGTAATGTGACAGAGAAACCTAAGTCTGATGTGGGATCTAGCAGTGGTCAAGTTAGTAAGAATGCTAGATAGAGAGGAAGGTGGAAGAATGAGTTCACCGGTACATGTTATAACTATGGTGAAGCTGGTCATAGAAGTTTTTATTGTCCTAAGAAAACTGTGGCACTGACTGCTAAAGAAGATATTATGAATGTGGTAGAAAAAGGTGAGACACTTATCACTAGGAGATTAGTTGCATGTGTCCATGAACCAGTGCAAAGAATGAATTTTTTCAGAACCAAATGTAAGTGCAAGAATAAGGTATGCAATCTTATAGTTGATGGTGGTAGTTTTGAGAACTTTGTTTCAGATGAAATGGTTAGTAAGTTGAATTTGGAAAGAAGGAAACATCCTAATCCTTATTAGATTAGTTGGATACAAGATGTTTCTAAGGTTAGAGTTGAAGAACAATGCTTGGTTAGTTTTCAAATTGGATCTTACCAGGAAGAGATATTGTGTGATGTATTGCCTATGGATGCTTGTCATCTATTGCTTGGTAGACCTTGGCAGTTTGACATAAATGTTTTATTTGATGGTCATGCTAATACCTATGTGGTTAGGCATGAAGGAGCTCAGCATAAGCTAATATCTTTACAAGAAATAGGGGTGAACAAATGTGGAGTTATCAGGTGTTGTCCTTATGAAAAACCTTAGATGCACAAGGTTGATGAACCTATTCCTACGAAGTCTAGTTTGAAAGAGAAGGAGAATGATATATCTGAAGAGTTTGTTGAGATTAAGAGGCAGATGATCTTGCTAATAGAGATGGTACATTAGATGGTGACATTTTTGGCACAAAGAGATGTAGATGATATTGAGTTGATTGAGGAGTCCAAAGAAGATGAACCTTATTGAGGCACTGATGTGATCGGTAGTGGTCAAAGTTAGTTGCTATCAGTTGCCGACCGGAGGGATAAGCAAAGTGGAAAGCAAAAGAAATTGCTACATGGAGAAATGAATGAAGTAAAGACAACTTGGCATGAAGGACAAGAGGGGATATGGGTTAAGAATAGATTTGGCATACCTATTCTGATTCCCTCGAGACGTTCCTGATTTCCTTATGAGAAAATATTTCTTACCTAGGGTGTCTGATGTAGGAGCATCCTAGGATTCTTGGCAATCCTATATCAACCAAAAATATGTTTTTCTTTGAAGGTAGATTATTAGTTTTATCTTGGTTTGGTGGAGTACTTTCTCAGTTTGGGAGACTGGTTGCTCAATTTTTGTGGTTACCGGGGTGCTCAGTCTCTAAAGAATGCTCGGTAACTGAAGGCGTCGGCTACTTTTGGTGCTTAATGATAACTGCATTCATCGGTCATGCTTGGCATGGTCGGTGTCAGGTGCTTAGTTATTTCCTCTATTGCTCCATGATCTTGCTTGCCGACTTGGTTTCTTTGGATGGATCAGCTTGGCCAACTAGTGCATTTAATTTAAACTGTGCTCCTCGAGTTATAGATTAACTGTTGGAGATGTGAGGACCTAGATCTGGTGTGTTGTATTCTTCTATGCAGATCTGATGACTTTTTGGGGCCATCTTGGAGAGTTTATTTTATTTGTAAGGCTATTTGAGAGTTGACTGATGTTTTAGCATTTAATATTTATTTGTAAGGGTTAATTTTTTCATCAACCAACTTGTCACTTGGAATCAATATTTATAGGATGCTTGGGTAGTTGTTTAGGCATTAGATTTTGGGCAAGAGAAGTTAGTAGTGTGTGAGCTTAGGAACAAGAAGATTTCTTGGAAGTTTGTGTACAAGTTTAGATCTTTCCTGGATGCCTATCAGTGTGTTGTGTGTTACAGACCTGGGCTAACCAAATACTAATGTTGTGGAAAAGATTTGGATCCTGAGAGATCTTGTAGACTATTACTTGCTTTGTATCTGGCCGTAACTGGGAAGGCCTTACAGCCTGACACCTTGCATGTAATTGGTGATTTGAAGAATAAATACTTCTATTTTATTTTAGATCTGTTGTTGTTGTTGTGTATTTTTGTTGCATATTGGTTTGGCTGCAAGTTTGGTCAGTCCTTAATTGGATCCACCAGCCTTGACTACATCAACATATTCCATTATCACTTCTTTGTCCTGAACTAATTCTCTCGAGTAATGATACTTAATAGTAATATGCTTAGTCTTAGTGTGCATAACAAGATTCTTTGATATGTTAATAGCACTTATGTTATCATAGAAAATAACTACCTACTCAGTGATTTCCTCCTTCATACCTTTTAACAATTGCTTGATCCTTACTAAATTTGAACAATTCACTGTTGTTGCTACATATTCTACTTCTGCTGTAGATTGGGAAATGCAGTTCAATTTCTTGCTTGTCCAAGAGACTAATGTCTTTCCTAGAAATAAAGCTCCACCACTTGTACTCTTTTTGTCATCAACATTTACCGCCCAATCTACATCAATGTAGACTTTCAGTTCAAACTTATCTTTCTTCTTGTAATACAGCCCATAGTCCTCTGTTCCTTTTAGATATCTCAATATCCTTTTCACTACCATCATGTGAATCTCTTTAGGATTTGCAAAAAATCTTGTAACAATTATAATTGCTAGGGCAATATCCAGTCTACTATGGACAACATATTGCAGCTTTCCAATAATAGATATATACAGGGTTTGACTCACTTTAGTTGTATTATAAATTTTAGATAACTTTTTTCTAGTAGCCATATGTCTACTTAGTGCTTTGGAATCTTCCATACCAAAAGTTTTTAGTATCTCCTTAACATATTTAGATTGAGTAATAAAGATACCTTTCTTCATCTAATAGAATTTTAAACCAATAAAGAATTTGATCTCACCAAACATAGACATTTCAAACTCAGTTTGCATCTAATTTGAAAAGTTTCAACATAGGGTATCTTGTCCTCCAATAATGATATCATCAACAAATATTTCAGCTAACAAACTCCCTTTACCTTTTTTAGTCTTCATATACAAATTTTTGTTTTCATTTGTCCTTTAAAATCTAATCTTTATCAGATAGTTATGCAGTCTCTCATACCACGCTTTGGGGGCTTGTTTTAATCCATACAGTGCCTTGTGTAGCTTGAAAACTATATTCTTCTTTCTTGGGTCAACAAATCCTTCTAGTTGTTTAATGCATACTTCTTCTAATATTCCATTCATAAATACAGATTTGACATCCATTTGATATACATTGAATCATTTATAATATGCATATGCAAGTAGAGTCTCCACTACTTCTAATATTGCAACTGGGGAAAATGTCTCTCCATAGTCAATTCCTTCTTCTTGTGCATATCCTTTGCATACCAATCTAGCTTTGTTTCTAGTGACTTCTCCATGTTCATTGAGCTTGTTTCTGAATACCCATTTTGCTCCAATAACATTTTTGTCTTTGAGTCTCGACACTAGAGTCCATGTTTTGTTCTTTTCTATATGCTCTATTTCTTCATTCATGGCTTGTATCTAGTCTTCATTCTCTAGAGCATCTTTCACTGTCTTAGGCTCAAACTCACATAGAAAGCAAGTATGATGTTTCAACTTACTTCTTGTCATGACTCCAGATTCCTTATCTCCAATAATTTTTTTGGGCTTATGATGTGTTCTTACATACTATGCTAATGTAGGTTCAAATTTCCTTTCTCTTGGTCTTGATCTTCAAGTTCATATTGTAAATTCACTGCCTCCTCTTCTGATTTCTCAACAATATCCTCTTGATGCTCTGAAACATCCTCCTAATGCTTGACAATATCTTGTTGTGGTTGGACAAACTCATACAGTTCCTCAACATTTGGTTTAGGTGCATTACTAGCCTCTCCTTCCATGTATACAAAAGATCTAAAATCTTCAGGCTCTTGCTTGCACTCAACTTCATTCCTTTCTGCATATTCATCAAATCTAACATTTGTACTTTCCACAAATTTGTTCATGTTAGAATTCAAACACTTGTAAGGTTTTCTATTAGTGGAATATCCTAGGAATATGCCTTCATCACTTTTAGCATCAAATTTTCCATTTCTATTGTCTTTCATTATATAACATTTACTCCCAAAAAATTTGAAATATTTCACATTAGGTGCATATCCATTCCATAACTCAAAAGGTGTAGCATTTGTACCTTTCTTAATTTTTACTCAGTTCAAGGTATAAACAACTATACTTATAGCTTCTCTCCAGTATGTTTGTGCAACATTCTTTTCAATCATCAGTTTTCGAGCAGAATCCATAATTGATCTATTTCTTCATTCTTCTATACCATTATGTGGCAGTTTCCTAGGTGTAGATATTTGTCTCTTTATTCCTCTATCATTGCAGAACATATTGAACTCATTTGATATAAACTCTCCTCCTCTATCAGATCTCAAATATTTCAAGCTTTTACCAGTTTCTTTTTCAAATTTTTCCAAATACCACTTAAACAACTGAAATGCATTAGATTTATCTTCTAAAAACATTATATTCATCACTCTATAATAGTCATCAACAAACAGAATGAAATACTTATCACCATAATAACTTTCTACACTCATAGGTCCACAAAGGTTAGTATGAACAAATTCCAAAATATTGTCAAAAGTATAAGACTTTCTCTTAAAACTAGACTTTGTCATTTTTCCCAATTGACACTATTTACACATCACATTACCAAGTTTCTTCAATTTTGGCAAACCTCTTACTTTCTTTAGCTTACTTATATTTACCAAATTGTCAAAGTTTACATGACACAACATCTAATGCCATAACCATACATCATCAAATTGTGTAAGCAAACATATTTCTTCAGATAGGTCTAGATAGAACAAGTTACCTCTTATCTGTTCTCCACTTCCAATTAGTTCACAAGTGGCATAAATATTTTAGCCTTTTTGTGATGAAATTCAACTTGGTAACCAATATTGTTCAACTATGCCACACTCATAAAATTATAGTTAAGACCTTCAACCCACTAAGAATTCTCACATCTAATCTTATTAGTCAATCTTATTGATCCTTTTTCCTTTCACAACGCATGGTGTATCATTACCAAACTAAACACTTTCACCTTTGTAATGATTAAGAGTTTCAAGCTTACTTTTGTCACCAGTCATGTGATGTGAATAGCCACTATCAATAATTTATTTATCACCTTTACTAACATATGAAATAAGTGCATTTTTCTCATCCTCGTCAAAATCATCTTTCATAGCAACATAAAAAAATTCTATATCACATTCATCAGATTCACTAGTTTCATTGTCAGTCTCCTCGTATGTAATATAGCAAGATTTCTAACCTTTGTCTTTGTAATCTTTGTACCTTCGATAATCTTTGTCATGTCTTTTGTATTTTTACCTTTGGTGATCTCTGTCACGTCTTTTTTCTTTGGACTTGCTTTCCCTTATTTCATCCTTGTTAGTCCTTTCAGGGCATTTTTCTACAATATGGCCAACTTTGTTACATGAAAAACAAAGTATAGGAAGTTTACCTTTATATTTCCCTTTTCCTCTTTGTAACCTTCTAGCCATAAGTGCCTCAAGATCATCAAGATCATCATTAGAAGTGTCACTATCACTGTTGTTGTTGTTGTCACTGCTCACACATATTTCTTTTCCCTTCTTAGGCTTATGAAGAACTATTTGAGACTTGAATGCAGATTTAATATTATGAACAATGAAATTATCATAGTTAGATAGCTCAAAAGAAGTAAGCTTTCCAACAAGACTTTCCAAAGTTAGGACATTACCAGGGTTACATCTTGATTCTTGTATTGCATAAACTCTAATGGCATAGATAGGAAGCAAGGTTATCAATACTTTACTGATTATAGTCTCATCATCGATGTTTCCATTAGCTCCTCTAATAGAATTTACTACCTCCTTAATTCTACCACAATACTGAGCAATATTTTCACCTTCTTGCATTTTCATTTCATCAAACTTATCTCTCAAGATTTCAAATTTGGCTCTTAGTACATTTGTGTCTCCACCATAGATAGCTGCTATAGTGTCCCACATTTGCTTTGCATTAGTACAGTCTTTGATGTCCTCAAATTTAGGATAACTTAGGGCAGATGCAATCTCCAAAATTTCTTGATTGTGTTTTTGTTTTTCTTTCATCTCCTCTGTAGTCAAAGGTGCAATAGGTATAACATAATCATTTTCCACATAGTATTTCACTAAATCACCAATACCATCTAGATGCAATTTCATCAAACTCTTCCATGTAGGGAAGTTCTCCTAGTTCAACTTTGATACCTCCTTTTTGTACATCATGATCATTACCTTCAAGTACCTTTAAACTTTTTCTCTACAAGCACCAATAGCTCTAATACTAATTTTTAGAATAATTTTAGAATAACTAAGAGGGGGGTGAATCATTTATCCTCAGGTCCAGGTATAGAAATTCAAATTTCTATCTCTTCAACAATCTCAGATCTAATCAGCTTTCAACTTGGTCTCTATAGCATATATCAAAAACATAAAACTTACAGTCCATTGTCCTAGAGTAATTAACGTACATAACATAAAAATTTCAACATCATTCACATCAAATAACATTAACATAAGTATAACACTAGGATTTATAGTGGAAACCCAATTTGGGAAAAACCACTTGTAACATGCTACTAATTTTCACTCTTTTGAAGTGAGCTCTATGAGAAGACAACCTGGTTAAAGGTTTACAATACATACTTTTAGGTGTGACCCAGTTAAATGATTTAATCACCCTATTAAGAGTGGCCTTATTAGAGGGCTTAAGAACATTCCATCAGAATGTCACCTTGATTAAAGGATTTACATAATGACTATTAAGTCAGCCTTGATTAAAGGATTTATACTGATACAATGATTAGAAAGTAACAGTAGGTTCTGATCTGAAAAAATATAGTTCACTTTGCAAATACATATCCTCTTCACTCATATGTTGATTTACTGACTGACCTTCATTTCCATATCCATCTCTGATCTACTCGGAATTCTCTTCAAGCAATCACAACTCTATTTAGCTCTTCACAATAACATCAACCTCTTCCACACTGTGTAACCTCCTAATTAGGTTATCCTTATACCTCCTTGATTAGGTCAATTAATCTTTTGTCACCTAATCTCTTCCGTAGATCTTATGTTTAGGATAGATTCATTGAATCCTTCCATCATTATGTTCTCCTTCTTTTTCTTTATAGATCCATCTCCAAAATTCTCTTTGAATGCATAAGAAAATGATTTACCATGCATTAAATGCTTCATATCATTCATTAATAATGTCAACACATTTTACATATCCCAAGAATTCAACTATGTTGGCTGGGATTCTCAATTCATTCTCAAAATGTAAATTACTAACACTCGATCACTACTGTGTTCATCTCCTCAGTCATTACTATGTATCTCGGTCATCACTAACACTTTCCTCTTCGGTAAAAATTGTCTTTACTTGGTAATTATCTGTCGCTCAAAAATTACTAATGTTCGGTCAACACTAGATTTTCTTGGGATATACTAGCACTCAGTCAACACTAACATCACTCGGCTTAAACTATATTTCTTATCTTTTTCTCGGTTAAGCCTATGTTTCCAATCTTTCTTCTTCACCTGATAAACAATACATTACCTTGTCAATGTGCCAACTAATCAAGTACCCATTGAAGTATCACATAACTTAACCTTTCCTTAGGTCTTCATATTATCTCCTCTTTTCAAATCCTCTTAGTCAATCAAAAGATATGGTACTCTCCTAGATAGAAACTATCTTACTAGTTAAGGTTTGACATCAATGACAATATAAGAATTGTTTGAATTGTAGTTTCTAACAAAGAGGACTACTGATAGCCTGAGTGTTGAGGTACAAAGTTGTGATACTGAGATACCTTAATGATCTCCTCTGCAACTAAGGCCCTATCACAGGTGAATCACAAGTCCCTTGGTGGTACCATATGTACCTTGCCAAAAATAGATGGGTTCAATCCCTTGATGAACTGATTAACCTACAACTTCTCATCCCTCATGTACTTGACATAAGGAAGGAGATCTATGAACTTGCCCTCATTCTGGGCCACTGAAAGTCCCCTTTGCTGTAGATCATATAATTCATCTATGCAACATTTTCTAAACTACTCAGAGAGATACATAGCCCTAAAGATTTGAAGGAAAGTCTCTCATGTCAAGATCTCTATAACTAGATCACCCTTGAACTCCTTGTGTTTCGACCATGTGGAGGCTCCACCTCTAAGAAGATGTATGGAAAATCATGCTTTAAGGTTTCTCTCATAAGGGTGAAACCCAAAACAATGCTCAAGGCTCAGAAGCCAAGACTCGGCCTCTATTCCATCAGTAGAACCGAAAAATAGTGGTGGCTAAAGCTGCATCAAATATCTAATTTGATCACCTATAACAGGAGGTGGTCTCTCATATCTATGAACCTCATCTCTAGGTGGAGGATCTAGTCCCCTGATGGACCCAACTTCTTGCTTGACCTGAACGTCTACGAATCTAGGAGGGGGATTCCTACTTCACTCCCTAGGTGAGGACCCATGTCCTTCCATACCCTGCTATACATTCTGAGGTATGACTAGATGCATACGGTCTAGGATATGTCCTACTAGATTCTGAAAGGCCTGCATATATCTACATTAGAATTACAAGGTAGTTCAGGAGGTGGACCTTGGTCCCCTTCTCAAACCTCTACCTCTGGTTGTATCTCTTCTACAGATAATGAGATACGCCTATGCCCCCATCCACATCCATGGGCCAGTCCGTTGAGTGGAGGCATCCTATACACATAAACACAAAAGTTTAGCATCTACGAACAAGGTTAGGTTTCCAAGGTTTACTAAACCATGCTCTGATACCAAAATGTGATGCCCAAAAAGTGAGAAAAACACAACTACAATTTTTTTTCTAAAACCTACTATCCAACCCCAAACATACATACATACACAACTAAGAAGTAAAATACTAACTAACACAAGATTCCATGTGCATGCAAAGCAGTGCAAAGAGAATTGAATAACAAAAAAAGTCTAAGTATTCCAAAAACTCAACAAGGGTTCAACCAGAGAAGTTTGACCAAGTTTGACCAAAAGTCAAACTTCACAGAATAGTCTCCAAACCATTCTATAGGGTTCCCTTGATTGCAAGCTTCGACCGACATGCAAATCGAGCTAGTTCACTAAAGTCAACTAGAGTTGACCAAAAGTCAACCATGCACTAAAATACGTGCAACCAAGCTAAAAAGGTTCAAAACATAACATGGGCTATTTGTGAAGACAAATCGAGGTGACTGCCCTAGGGTTGACCAAAAAGTCAATTAAGCACAAAATGACCAACAACCTATGTTTGACCAAGGGTTGACTAAAAGTCAAATGTGCACAAAAAATGGTCATCTAGTTATTAAAGTGATCATAATGACTCAGGATGACTATAACATTTTCTAATTGAACCACAAAGTTGATACAAACGTTTAAGTTTATTAATTTAACATTCGTAAAAGAAATTAAGCTATAACATGTAATGACTAAATAGGGTTTTAACCTAAGGGTTAAAACATATTTTAAGCTAAAATAACTTGAATAAGTTTATTCTAATATATCCTTATTGACGCAAGGGAGGATGGGGAGAGGGCCAAGAGCACACCCTAACCAAATCCACCTTGCAGAGATCACACATGAAAGCAATAAACACACAAGTGAGAGAGAGAATGTAGAAACTTTTCATATGTTAACTTCAATTGATTCATATATACCAAGCTGTAAGGCCTTCCCAGTTTAGGCTAGATATTAAAATCAAGTACAAAAGTCCTCCAACATGCGAGGATCTGCAATAATCTTCCAACTTCTAGCTTCTAACTTCTTACTCCCAAAACTAACTCCCTAAACTCTAACAAAATAACTACATTTATACAAGAGGCTACCAAACAAGTCAGCCTTCAGATCCATCATCAACAAAAGGAACAACTAGGTCTAGGTCCACACGCTTCCAAATGATAGATACCACCATTAAATCTATGACCATAATTAAAGGCAAGAGTTGACCTCAACAAAAATCCAAAATAAACAACTCAGTAAGAAAGGACAACTGAGCGCTAGAAAGATAATTGACGAACATCGGTAAACAAAGGAAATCGAGCAACACCGAACCAACTCAACCAAAGAAGGAATTGATCAACATAGAAAAACTTCAAATATCTTTTGGTGACACAGGATTGCCGAGGACCCGAGATGCTCCTGCATCAGACACCTAGGGTTATTTGAAATGATTCTCTGAATCATGCAATAGGTACAACCCAAGATTAATCCAACTCCGATTGTGAAATTCATGAACTATCTTCAACTGGTTTGTTCTTCCACTTTACTAGATATTCTATATACTGCTTTCCCCTTGTATTTATGCCAATTCTTTGTTCCAAATTCTACTCAACTTCTTCTGTCTATTTCTTAGGATAATCATTCGGTATTGTTGTGTCTTCATCAGATTCATGATACTTATACAAATCAGCAATATTGAATATAGGTGATATATCCATGTCATCAGGTAACTCAATCTCATAAGTATTACCACTGTTAAATTTTCTCAAAATCTTGTAAGGGCCAAACTTCTACATCTTCATCTTCCCATATGTTCCAATAGGAAATTGACCTTTCTTCAAATGAACCATTACTTCATCACCAACATCAAAAGTCTTATGTCTTCTTGATCTATCAACTCTATCTTTGTGTTTATGATTACTTATTTCCAGCTTATGTTTCACATCTTCATGCAATGTCTTCATGTACTTAGCAAACTTTACTCCTTCAACACTTCTCTTTCTTTCATCAGTGATATCCCTCAAATCTGGTATACCTCTCAATTGTATGCCATTTACAATCTCAAAAGGTGTTTTTCTAGTAGTCCTATTCACTGAATTATTGTATGCAAACTCTACTTGTGCCAATACAGAATCTCAATTACTCAGTGTGTCTCCAACTAAACATCTCAACAGATTACCCAAGCTTCTATTCACAACTTCTATCTATCCATCGGTCTGTGGGTGAAATGTAGAACTATATTTCAACTCGGTGCCAAACTTTCTCCAAAGGGTTTTCCAAAAGTATCCAATAAATTTACTATCTCGGTTAGAGATAATACTCTTCAGTAATCCATGCAATTTGACAATTTCTTTAAAGAAAATATTTGCTATATGTACTATATCTGATGTCTTTCTACAAGGTATAAAATGTGCCATCTTAGAAAATCTATCCACAACAACAAATATAGAATCATTACCTCTTACTGTCTTTGGTAAGCCAAGAACAAAATCCATACTGATGTTAGTCCAAGGTTTCTCAAGAACAAAAATTGGTGTATACAATCTAGTATTCTTACTTACTCCTTTTGAAACTTGACAAACCCCACAACTTTTCACAAGTTTCTAAACATCCTTATACAACTACGGCTAAAAGTATTTCTCCTTAAGCAAATTCAATGTCTTATCAATTCCAAAATGTCTAGCCAAACCACTACTGATTATACACAACTGATTGCCTTTAAACAACATACCTCGATATACACAACTGATTACCTTTAAACAACATACCTCCTTGCATAAAATATTCTTCCCATTTAGTACTCAGTTGATCTTGAATAGATTTTCTGCACTTTCTTCACGACTCAGAAAAATCAAGGTCAAATTCATAAGAATCTCTCATGTCATCAAAACCAAGAACTTCAATTTTCATCTTGGTCATCAAAGATCTCCTTCTACTTAATGCATCAGCAACTCAGTTAGTGACTCCAGTCTTATGCTTTATCACAAAAGCATAACTCTGCAAATACTCAACCCATTTCATGTGTCTCTGATTCAACTTATTCTAATTACCCAAATATTGCAAAGCCTTATGATCACTATACAACACAAATTCACTCGGTATCAAATAATGTCTCCATTTTTCCAATGCTTGAACAATATCATAGAATTCTTAATCATACACAGAGTATTTCCTTTTCGCATCATTCAACTTTTCACTAAAGAAAGAAACAGGTTTATCTTCTTGACTCAACACAGCTCCTATTGCACTTCCACTTGCATCACATTCCACTTGAAATACCTTATTCAAATCAGGTAAAGCCAAAATAGGTAATTTAGCAACCTTCTTCTTCAGTGTCTCAAAATTTTTTATCAGCTCCATGTGTCTACTTGAATTCTCTTTTATCTTCTCTCATAGTCTCAGTCATAGAATTACAAATCGAACTGAAATTCTTAATTAAATTTTGGTAAAAACTTGCCAAACCATGAAATGATCTTACCTCACTAGAATTCTCAGGTGTAGGTCAATTTAAAATAGCTTTAACCTTTTTAGGATCCATCAACTGAAATCACAAATCCCAAATACATAATCTCCTCTTTCATGAATGAACACTTTTTCAAGTTAATCAACAACTTTTCTTATTTCAACCTCTGCAATACTTGTTTAACATGCAACAAATGTTCTTCTCTAGTATTACTCAATATCATAATATCATCAAGATATACAATCACAAACTTACCCAAGAATTTCTTCAAAACTTCATTCATCAATCTCATAAAAGTACTCGGTGCATTAGTTAAACCAAAAGACATAACCAACCATTCATACAAACCTTCTTTTGTCTTAAAAGAAGTCTTCCATTCATCACCTTCTCTGATTCTAATATGATGATATCCACTTTTCATATCAATTTTGGTAAAATACTTTGCTTTAGTCAAACTGTCCATTATGTCATCCATTCTCGGTATAGGAAACCTATATTTCACTATTATTTTTTTTATTTCTCTGGAATCTATACACATCCGCCATTCTCCATTCTTCTTAGGTGCCAATATAGTAGGTACTACACAAGGATTCAAACTTTCTCTAATCAAACCTTTGTGTAACAATTCTTGAATCTATCGGTTCAATTCCTGATACTCGGTAGGTGTAAATTGATGTGGTGCCTTATTCGGTAAACTAGCTCCAGGAATAAGATCCATGAAATGATCAATGCTTCTCTTCGGTGGAAAACCATTTGGTACATTATCAAAAATGATCTCACTATACTCAGTGTGTAACTTATCAATCTCTTCAGGGATACTATCCTTTGTTTTCTTACTCGGTTTGTTAGGAATCACAGTATAACATACATCATTCTTCTTCAAATCCTTAACAAACGTCCTGCCTTCCATCAGACAAACTTTCACAGATGTAAAAACACTACTAGCAGGTTCTTCAATCAAAGGTAACAAGATTTTTCTTCTCGCATCAGCCCAAATAGTATATTTATGCAATCTCCCATCATATATAGCATGTCTATCATTGATGCAGGAGCGTCTTGGGTCCTTGGCAATCCTATGTCACCAAAATATGTTTGAAGATTTTTGTGTTGCTCAGTTTTTGCTTTGGCCAAGTTGGTTGGTAGTTGGTTAGTTTCCTTTGGTTATCAAGTATGGTCGGTCATCTCCTGGGTGGTCGGTTGTTTCACTAGCGCTCGACGTTGGTTGTCTTTTGCTTGGTCATCCTTGCTTTCCAAGTAGTTTATTTTAAGTTCTTGTTGGGCCGACTTGTACATTTATTATGGGTCATGATTTAATGTTGGAATCCATCATTGGGAGGCATGTGGTCCCAGATCTTACCATTCCTTCTATTGATTGTGGATCTTAAGGCTAACTCAGTTCGGTAGACTCTTGTATAAATGTAGTTGTTGGGTTAGATTTTAGGTAGTTTTTGGTAGATAGGAGAAGATAGAAGGCAGAAATTAGAATTGTGATTTGTATTAGATCCTCTCATGTTTGAGGACTTCTAAGATTCATTGTAATATCTGGCCATAACCGGGAAGGTATTACAGCCTGGCATGTATAACTCCATTTGATGAAAGTTAATGAAAGATCTTGCAGTCTCTCTCTCACTGTTGTGTTTGTTAGCTTCCACGTGTGTTGAGCAGGCTTGGATCATCAGGGTGTGCCATCCTTTGGCCCCTATTGACCCCTACCTTGCATCAAGTGGTATCAAAGAAAGGTGAGATCTTGATCTAGGTCTATGGATCTAGGTTTGTTGGTTCGTCTTGAAGCCCTAGTTGATTGTTGTGGGGTAGAAGATTGTGATCTGACATAAAATTGTAGAGGGTTGTCAAGATGGTTCATGGGAGGCAAGATCCAGATCTAGGATTGGAAAATATGCTAAGGTAGATTGCTACAAGGTTAGAAGCAGTTGAAACAGCTCAAAGAAGAGGTAGACATCTTGAAGATGTTAGTGATGATGAAGTTGAGGAAGAAGAAGGAAATGCCAAACCTGCACCTGTGATTGATCATGGTGAGGAATGATTTTTGAAGGCTTTGACAAGTCTAAAGTCTACACCACATTTCAATCCTCCCGAGTATTGTGGAAAATTAGATTCTTATGAATTGGTGGACCGGATCACTAAGATGGAAAAGTATTTTGAGTATGAAAACATAACTGAAGACAAGAAGGTGAAGATTGCAAGCACTAAGTTGAAAAGCCATGCATCCTTATGGTGGGAACACCTGCAATTGGATCAGAAGAGGAAAGGAAAAGATAAAAATCAAGGTATGGAATAAGATGGTAAATAAATTAAAAGGAAAATTCTTACCTTGTGATTATCAGATTAACCTAGTTCGACGAATGCAAAGTTTGAAGAAGAAAGATATCTCGGTAAAAGAGTATACTAAGGAATTCTATAGACTAGATAGCAGATCTAGACATGATGAAGATGATGTGGAAAGAATTGGTAGATACCTGAATGGTTTGAGAGTTTCCATCCAAGAGGAGACCAGCTTGGTTAGGTTGGAAAGCATTGAGGAGGCTTATCAATTTACATTGAAAGCTGAGGAGAAACTAAACAAGAGACATGAGCAAAGACAGAGAGGTCGAGGTGGTAGATTTCCTAGAGGAAGAGGTAGATCTAATGGTGAAAATGGTAGATCTGAACCTGAAAAGACAAATTTGGACAAAGGCAAGACCGAGTGGAAAGGTGAAAGTTCATCTAGAGGTAGAGGCAGTAACTACCGAGGTGGTTATAGTAGAGGAAGTTTCTAAGGAACTTGTTATAATTGTGGAGAAGAAGGACATAGATAATTTGAATGTACACAAGTCACTCAGAAGGCTGGTAGTAGTAGAAATGCATCGGTTCAAGAAGAGTCACTGAATGAACTTGAGAAGGAAAGTAACCTGATGGTAAGGAGAGCACTGTGGAATGAAAGCAAAAAGGAAGATCCGGTAAGGAAAAGTTTGTTTAAGACTAGATGTAGAGTTTCTGACAAAGTTTGGAAGGTAATCATTGACAATGGTATCTCAGAGAATCTGGCATCTAAAGAGATGGTCACTAAATTGCAGTTGAAAAGGTTGGAACATCCAAAGCCCTATTAGATTTCATGGATCAAAGATGAGCATACACTCCTAGTAAGTGAACAATGTTATGTGAATTTGAAGATTGGAAAATACTATGATAAGGTGTTGTGTGATATCATGCCTATGGATTGTTATCATATTTTACTGGGTAGACCTTGGCAATATGATAGACATGCTATATATGATGGGAGATTGTGTAAGTATACTATTGTGGCTGATGGAAAGAAACAAATCTTGTTACCTTTGATGGAAGAACCTGTTAGTAATGTTTGCACATCTGTGATATTTTGCTTGATGGAAGGAAGAAAGTTTGTCAAAGATTTGAAAAAGAATGATGTATGTTTTGATGTAATACCTAACAAGCCGAGTAAGAAGACTGGGGATACTGTTCCTGAAGAGATTGATAAGTTACTCACCAAGTATAGTGAAATCATTTCTAACAATGTAATTGATGGTTTGACACCAAAAATAAGTATTGATCATTGTATGGATCTCATCCATGGAGCTAGTTTACCGAATAAGGCACCTCATCGGTTAACACCTACTGAGAATCAGGAATTGAATTGATAAATTCAAGAATTGCTGGAGAAAGGTTTTATCAGAGAAAGTTTGAGTCCCTGTGAATTACCTGCTATATTGGCACCAAAGAAGAATGGGGAATGGAGAATTTGTACTAATTCTAGAGCAATCAACAAGATAACAGTGAAGTATAGGTTTCCTATACCGAGAATGGATGACATAATGGATAGTTTGACTAGAGAAAAGTATTTCACCAAAATTGATTTGAAAAGTGGATATCATCAGATCAAAATCAGAGAAGGTGATGAATGGAAGACTACTTTCAAGACAAAAGAAGGTATGTATGAGTGGTTGGTTATGCCTTTTGGTTTAACTAATGCACCAAGTAATTTTATGAGACTGATGAATGAAGTTTTGAAGAAATTATTGGGTAAGTTTGTGATTATATATCTTGGTGACATTCTGATATTTAGTAAAACTAGAGAAGAACATTTGTTGCATGTTAGACAAGTTTTGCAGAGATTGAAAGAGGAAAAGTTGCTGATAAATCTGAAAAAGTGTTCATTCATGAAGGAAGAGATTGTGTATTTAGGATTTGTAAGATCATTTCATGGACTGGCAAGTTTTTACAGGAAGTTGATTAGAAATTTTAGTGCAATTTGTAATGCTATGACTGAGACTATGAGAGGAGATAAAAGAGTATTCAAGTGGACACATGGAGCTGACAAAAGTTTTGAGACTCTAAAGTAGAAGGTTGCTAAATTACCTATTTTGGCATTACCTGATTTCAGTAAAGTATTTCAAGTGGAATGTGATGCAAGTGGAAGTGAAATTGGAGCTGTGTTGAGTCAAGAAGGTAAACTTGTTGCTTTCTTTAGTGAAAAGTTGAATGATGCTAGAAGGAAATATTCTATGTATGATCAAGAGTTCTATGTCATTGTTCAAGAACTGAAGAAATGGAGACATTATTTGATACTGAGTGAATTTGTATTGTATATTGATCATAAGGCTTTACAATATTTGGGTAGTCAGAGCAATTAAATCAGAGACATATGAAATGGGTTGAGTATCTGCAGAGTTATACATTTGTGATAAAACATAAGAGTGGAGTCACTAACCGAGTTGCTAATGCACTAAGTAGAAGAAGATCTTTGATGACCGCGATGAAAATTCAAGTACTTGGTTTTGATGAGATGAAAGATTCTTATGAGGATGATCCTGATTTTTCTGAGCCATGAAGAAAGTGTAGAGCACCTATACAAGATCAACAAGATACTAAATGGGATGAATATTTTATTTAGGATGGTATGTTGTTCAAAGGTATTCAGTTGTGTATATTGAGAGGAGTGATGAGAACTAATTTGATAAAAGAAAAGCATAGTAGTGGTTTGACTAGACATTTTGGTATTGATAAAACATGGAATTTGCTGAAGGAAAAGTACTTTTGGTCGAAGTTGTATAAAGATGTTCAGAAATTTGTGAAAAGTTGTGGAATTTGTCAAGTTGCAAAAGGAGTAAGTCAAAATATTGGTTTATATGTACTGATTGATGTACCTGAGAAACCTTGGATTAACGTCAGTATGGATTTTGTTCTTGGCTTACTGAAGACAGTAACAGGTAATGATTCTATATTTGTGGTTGTAGATAGATTTTCTAAGATGAAACATTTTATACCATGTAGAAAGACATCAGATGCAGTACATGTAGCAGATCTTTTCTTTAAGGAAATTGTGAGATTGCATGGGTTACAGAGGAGTATTATCTCTGACCGAGACAGTAAATTTGTTGGATACTTTTGGAAGACCCTTTGGAAAAAGTTTGGCACCGAGTTGAAATATAGTTCTACATTTCATCCACAAATCGATGGATAGATAGAGGTTGTGAGCAAAAGTTTGGGTAATCTCTTGAGATGCTTAGTTGGAGACACACCTAGTAGTTGGGATTCTGTGTTAGCACAAGAAGAGTTTGCATACAATAATTCAGTGAATAGGAGTACTGGAAAGAAACCATTTGAAATTGTGAATGTCACTCAACCGAGAGGAATATCTGATTTGAGAGACATTGATGATGAAAATAAGAGAAGTGCAGAAGGAGTGAAATTTGCTGAGTACATGAAGACATTACATGAAGATGTGAAACTGAAGTTGGAAGAAAGTAATCAAAAATACAAAGATAGAGCTAATAAATCTAGAAGACACAAGACTTTTGATGTTGGTGATGAAGTGATGGTTCATTTGAAGAAAGGTTGATTTTCTGTTGGCACATATGGTATGCTGAAAATGAAGAAATTTGGACCTTGCAAGATTTTGAAGAAATTTGACAGTGGAAATGCATACGAGATTGAGTTTCTTGATCATATGGACATATCACCTATTTTCATCATTACTAATTTGTATGAATATCATGAATCTGATGGAGAAATGACAATGCTAATAGAGTATCCTAAGAAGCAGAATGAAGAAGTAGAGCAGATTTTGAAAGAAAGAGTTGGCAAGAGCACAAGAGGAAAACAATATATGGAATATCTGGTAAATTGTAAGAATAGACCATTGGAAGATAGTTCATGGATTTCATAGTCTGAGTTGGATGCATCTTGGATCATACCTACTAAATAATTCTGAGAATCATTTCAAAATAACCCCAGGTGTCTGATGCAGGAGCATCTTGGGTCCTTGGCAATCCTATGTCACCAAAATATGTTTGAAGATTTATGTGTTGCTCGGTTTCTGCTTTGGCTGAGTTGGTCGGTTTCCTTTGGTTACCATGTATGGTTGGTCATCTCTTGGGCAGTCAGTTTTTTCACTGGCGCTCGATGTTGCTTGTTTGTTGCTTGGTCATCCTTTCTTGCCGAGTAGTTTATTTTAAGTTCTTGTTGGGCCGACTTGTACATTTATTATGGGTCATAGATTTAATATTGGAATCCATCATTGGGAGGTGTATGGTCCTAGATCTAATCATTCCTTCTATTGATTGTGGATCTGAAGGCTGACTCAATTCAGTAGACTCTTGTATAAATGTAGTTGTTGAGTTAGGGTTTAGGTAGTTTTTGGTAGATAGGAGAAGATAGAAGGTAGACATTAGAATTGTGATTTGTATCAGATCCTCACATGTTTGAGGACTTTTAAGATTCATTGTAATATCTGGTCTTAATGAGGAAGGATTTACAGCCCAACATGTATAACTCCATTTGATGAAAGTTAATGAAAGATCTTGCATTCTCTCTCTCACTGTTGTGTTTGTTAGCTTTCGCGTGTGTTGAGCAAGCTTGGATCATCAGGGTGTGCCATCCTTTGGCCCCTCTTGACCCCTGCCTTGCTTCAATCATATTGCCAAGGTCTACCCAACAAAATATGACAATAATCCATAGGCATGATATCACATAACACCCTATCATAGTACTTTCCAATTTTTAAATTCACATAACATTGTTCACTTACCAAGAGTGTATGCTCATCTTTGATCCATGAAATTTGATAGGGCTTCAGATATTTCAATCTTTTCAACTGCAACTTTGTAACCATTTCCTCAGATGTCGAGTTCTCCAAACTACCACTATATATGATTACGTTCCAAACTTCATCAGAAACTCTACATCTTGTCTTGAACAAACTTTTCCTTACTGGATCTTCCTTTTTACCTTCACTCCAAAGTGCTCTCCTTACCATCAATTTCTTTTCCTTCTCAGGTTCATTTGGTGACTCTTCTTGCACCAAAGCATTTCTACTACTACCGACCTTCTTACTTGCATGTGTACACTCAAATGATCTATGTCCTTCTTCTCCATAATTGTAACAAGTTCCTCGGAAACTACCTCGATAGTTACTACTTCTACCTCTAGATGAACTTTCACCTTTCCACTGGGTCTTGCCTTTATCTAGAGTTGTCTTTTCAGGTTCAGATCTACTATTGTCACCATAAGATCTACCTCTTCCTCTAGGGAATCTACCACCTCTACCTCTTTTTCTTTTCTCATGTCTCTTGTTCAATTTCTCCTTGGCCTTCAATGAAAATTGATAAGCCTCTTCAATGTTTTCCAATTTGAACAAGCTGATTTCTTCCTGGATGGAAACTCTCAATCCATTCAGGTACCTAGCAATTCTTTCCACATGATCTTCATCATGTCCAGATCTGATATCTAATCTATAGAATTCTTGAGCAGTCTATTCTTTTACCGATCTATCTTTCTACCTCAAACTTTTCATTCGCCTAACTAGGTTAATTTGATAATCACAAGGTAAGAACTATCCTTTCAATTTATTCACCATTGTATTCCATACCTTATTTTTTTCTTTTCCTTTCCTCTTTCTATCCAACTGTAGATATTCCCACCACAAGGATGCATGAATTTTCAACTTTGCGCTTGCAATTTTCACCTTCTTTTCCTCAGGTACATTTTCATATTCAAAGTACTTTTCCATCTCGGTGGTCTAGTCCACCAATTCATCAGAATCCAATTTTCCACTATACTCAAGAGGATTAAAGTGTGGTGTAGACTTCAGATTTGTCAAAGCCTTCAACAATCTTTCCTCACCTTGATCCATCGCCGGTGTAGGTTCTACATCACCTTGTTCTTCCTCAATTTCATCATCACAAACATCTTCAAGATATCTTCCTCTTCTCTGGGTTGTTTCAACAGCTTCTAACCTAGTAGCAAGTTGTCTCAACATGTCTACCAATCTTGGATCTGTATCTCACCTCCCATGAACCATCTTGAAACCCTCTATAATTGCAAGTCAGATCGCAATCTGCTACCCCACAATCATTCAACTAGGGTTTGAAAAGAAGTAACCCTCAAACCTAGATTCACAAACCTAGATCTGAATCTCACCTCTCTCTAATACCACCTGATGCAAGGGAGGATGGGGATGTTAGGAATGGGAACACTGAGAGGGGGGGGGGGGTGAGTCAGTGTTCACTACACTTTAACTATTTACTTTTCTCTTTATAATGCTTAAGTATTGAATTAACTATTCATATAAACATGAAACATATAAACAACACTTGACACCAATATGATTACGAGGAAACCCAAATAGGTAAAAACCTCGGTGGGAATTGACACCCACTAATATTTTGCACTAGTGTTTTGTGATCATTGTTAGAAGATCCTTTACCCTATTAGGAGTAGCTTTACAATGCTTTAAGTACAGTAGACCTTTTTAAGGGTTAGACCCTATTAGGAGTCTTTTAAAATGATCCCTGTTAGGGGAGTGGACTCACTGTCCTAGAGCTCACTACTCAAATGATGAAGGCTACAACCTTCTGAGATTAGATACACACTATATTTGCAAGGTGAACTGTTACTATGACACTTCTTGTCAGATCAATTCCTTTGAAGCGCTGATGCTTTGACCTCTAGCAAAGCTTTAATACATCTCTATGCTCTCTTTGCGTACCTCTGCTCTGCTTATCACAATTCTAACTCCACTCTCATACCGAATACAATGGGCGCACCTTATATTTATGTGCTCATACAAAATATACAATTAGGTTGGACCTATAACTAATTACAAACAACGCTTCCAAATGAATTGGCTTAAGCATGCTTACAATTATACATATATACATGTCAGAAACCTAAATACAATGGGGACATGGCCTTTACAATATTACATTACAATTGAAAACCAAAATGCTGATTGTCAGCTCCATGCTCTGTTCTTTGCTGGCACACATTGGCTGTGCAATTTCAATTGATTGTAACTTTCACATCTTTGCATATCTTCTTATGCACTCTTAGACTAAACAAGAATATAGTCTAACAATCTTATCTTCTAGGGCGCAAACCATAATTCATCTGTACACACATGTGCTGATGCTCTGAGCTATAGGAACTCTGTATACTGTCCAGTCTTCAACACTTAACTAAATTCTATTATTTACATGAAGTGCACTAACTCCAAACTGCTATATGACTTTGTTTCCATAATGACAACACAATAACTAGTCATATAATTCAATATAGACAACTTGCCAACAATCTCCCGCTTTGTCATTGATGGCAACAAAGGAATATGGCCAAGTTGCTAACTGTTCCTTTCCACAAAAAACTTTTTATCTTCTATACATTTTTATAGATAATTTATATCTCCCTATACATATATGTACTGCATATTCTATACAAAACTCCCCCTTTGACATTAATGACAAAGGTGTACAAAAAACTTTATCTACATACACTTACTGAGGAAAAACATTTGGATATGCAATCTTGAGATTCTGGATCTCCTTCTTCCGAAAGGTTATTAAAGAATTAACTATCTAGAGATGGGCATATAGTCCATATTGGAGCTTCTCCATCTTCTTCAGATCTGTGCTCGAACCTTGGTCACAAGTTATCATTGTGGCATCAATTTCCTTGATATCCTGATTCAGAATGTCTAGTGAGGGCACAAGAGCATTCCTCAACTAAGTCTATCTTGACCTTATCTTTTCCATTTCTTTCTCTGCCTTCTCAATTTTGTCCATCTGACCTTGGTAGACATTGTTACACATATTTACATCAGTGGATGTGTCTAGCACTAAACTCTTCACCTGTTCAATCATAGCTTCAGCCTCTTTTATCTTCTTTAAGTGAGCATCGGTGAGCTTATCTTGATCCATGCATATTGCAATGATCCTTCTTCCTTCATCAGAAAATTCTTTCAAGGATGCTTGACCAAACTTAAGAGAATTCAAGTCTAGTGCAAAGTTGCTAATCAACTCATTGAGTCTCTTCTTTAAGTACTTCTCTTCTGCAACTATGGGCGCAGATTCTTCTAGGCTAGAAAAATTTCTTTTGAACTGTGAGAGAACTGAATTCACATCATCAACCGAATGTACTTTCAGCACTTTCTTATCCTCTGGCAACAAACTGTTCAAAATATTTACTGATTCTACTAGGAAGGGATTCCTCATTACTTGCTTCTCCTTAGCCTTCTCCATAGCTAGGACACTGAACTTAATTAGGTCTTCTTCTTTCCAGGAGTCCAAACTACTTGTGTCAGGTGTCAAACTTGACAAAAATCCCGAAGAGGGAGTGATGGGAGTGTTGTCCATCACTTCTAATTTTATCTTGGTTAGATCCACATAAGTTTTTTCTTCTTTTTCCATTTTCTCTTATTTCTTTTCTTCTTCATGAGTGGGAGGAGTGCTATTGCATAAGATCTCTACTTCTTGTGTACTCACAAAAGCTTCCTCAAACTTGTCCAATTTTGTGTTAGTGGCTGCCATGGCTATCTCCACATTATCAATGATGAATGTGCTATCCTTGAGTGATCCTGACATGGGTGCAGACTTATCTGCCTCTGATTGTGCTTCTGTTATGGGCGTTGAGTCCTAAGGACCTGTCACTGGTACATTTAAGGTCTCTACTACTTTGTCTTGCATACCAGGTGCTTGAGAGATGGGTGCAGTAGGTGGTTTCATTTTTTGCTCCAAGAGTACCTTGTCAAAAGCCTTCTCTATTTCTTGAGTTATCAAATCATAGTCTTTGTTCATAATGTGTAAAGTTATCATTTTTGTTCTCAAGTGCAGCTTCACCAAATTTAATATCAGTGCATCTTCTTCTTTGGAACATACTGGTAGAGTATCTTGTAACACTTTTTCTCTTATCCTTAGATCCTCTTCATTTGCTTATCTCTTTAGGTGTTCTAAAATATCCCATACTTTATCTAGAATTTCTATTTTCAATTCAAGAACTATCTTCTTGAACTTTATCATATGTTTGATAATCATACCATGTATTTCTGACTTATCAACTTCACTGTATGTCTCATAGAACTTTCCTACCTGATCAATTCTACCCTCATCAATAATTCTTGTGCTCAAAGCTTTGAGACTTGGTCCGAATCTTGCCTTAGGAGGTGCTTGACTGGGTTTCTTGCTCCTTAATGCTCGCGAGGATGGATGACTAGTGCTTAATTATTTCTTCCTTCTGATCATTGGTTCATACTTTGGAGGAGCAATATGATCACTGTATTCTTTGGGTACAGAAGGAGTGTCATCATCTTTTTCAATTTTAATCTTCTTCATCTTGGCATCTTCTTGTCCTTCTTCTGCTACTGCGCTCTTCAATTCTAGAGAAATCTTCTCTTCCCTTGCCTTTTCAAGGTCTGCTTGAGATACACCATGTATTCTCAAGATCTCTCATGTAACTTTTGCAACCTTTCTTTTTGTTGCAGCGCTGTTCAGTTTTGCATCAACTTCTCTTGTCTTTTCTTCATATGTTCCCCACCTAGGCTCACTAGGATCTTTAGGGGCTGACAGAAGTACCTACACATATGCTTCAAGGAATTTTTCCTCTACCTCATAACCAAGTGGATGAGTCCACTTAGTCATTGGTTCAACTACTTCCATATGAGTTGTATTTGTCTCCACTATAAAACAAATTGTATCCTTGTACTTATCCATAATTTTCTCTGGAATCATGTGCCTTATTTGCATCTTGACCCTAAAGGTCTTCAATTCCAATGTGATATAAGCTCTTACTGTGCGTTCAATGGATGCCTTAAGTGATATCTATGGCATGGTTGGAATGGTCTTATCCAAATACATATCTAAGACTTTACCAACTATATGAAGGTACATATAGATGATTAGGGACCCAAACCTAAATATCTTTGTCTTGTCATGTTTGATAGCCTTGATGTTATCTATCAATTGTGTGCGTAAGATTTCACACAAGTTGAATTCACCATCTTCCTTCACAATTCTTATGGCTACCAGAATAGTGCCCGCAGATACACTATTCACCCTACTAGTGTGATGAAACTTGTATCCTAGTATCATCAACATCAATTTGATGTCTGCTTGCTCAATAGGATCTATGGTCATGCCATGCCTATCACTTCTAGACTTGCATGCTTGGTCAACCATTTTCCTGACATCCTTACCCACAGGAAGGATGGCACCTGTTCTAGATAAGCCTGTCATCTCATGTATCAAGTCACCTGTGATTCTTACAGGTACATCTCCAATCCAAAATAGATCATCATGATTTCTTCTTAGTAAGATCTTTATCCACTCTAACTTTGAATGCAATGAGTAATGAAACAACATTCTATGTACTTAAAGTGAGATTTCCGCCATTAATGCAAGTTGCGTAAACTAGGCTGTCACTTCAAAATTTGAAACTCAAGTTCTGCTAACAATCTACTTGTGCGCTCTTACACAATGATTCCTCTGTACTCCAAAAGCTTAAGTCCAAAGGCACATACTATGAAGATGAGTATACCAGCCAAGCAGGGGTCTAGAGCTAAATTAGCTCCCCCTATGACCCTGAGGGCCATTCATCCAAATGTAGAGGGTACGTCCACTGGAGATGCATCTAATACAATCTCATCAACCTTATCCTTCTTTTTCTCTGACCAAATCATGCTCACATCATCTGAGGCTTTGACAAAATTAACTTCTCATTTTGGATTCAAAACTATTTCTTCGGCCTTTTTAGGGCTTTCCTGACCTTGCGTCCTTGATCTACAGTATCTAGAGATATGTCTAGCCTTGTTACAAGTGTTACAAATGACTAGAGGCCTTATATTCCTCGACGCATTGACATGAGTCACCATTCTGCATTGTTTTGTTGTGTGTCCATTATTGTTACATATCTGACATGTAACATCCCGAGAACTTCTTGCATTTGTCTGATTTTGATTTCTTTGATCTCTTTGAATCCTATTCTTCTTACTAGTCTTGCAATTCATAGCTTTATGACTAAATCTATTGCATGAGTAACAGTAGCCATTAAAAGGTCTTACCTCTGTAAATTTTCTTGCAATGTGTCCATGCTTGTTACAAGAAAAATAGGTGCATTCTACTTGCTTGCGCTCATTCTTAGGTGGGAGGCCATTGTATTTTGTATATCTTCAGTCTTTTCAGCATCACTAGAGTCCTTCTTTGAATCCTTTCTTGCTCACGTACTGTCAATCTAATTTTGTGCTTCATTGTACCCAATACAGCTAGTGTCTCCTTTGGCTCTTTGTGTATACAACTAAGATTCTACCAAATTAGCACTGGTGTGTTGTCAATGTCATTCTTTGCTGCTTTCAATTCAGACTCCAAGCTACCTTTTCTATTCCTTAGCTCCAAGATTTCCATGTTTTCTTGTCTTAGTTCTTCATTAAGTTGAAGGTTCTCCTTGACTTATTTATTGTAGACATCCTGATTGTTCATCAACTTATCATCAAATTCTTCAAGTAGTTCTTGCATGGATGCTTTTTCTTCATTCAGTTTCTTGACCATTGCTCCTAGATCACTGTTAGGGCATTCTTTCAAATCCCTTCTTAGCTTCTTGATAACTAATTGAGCATCACCGACTTTCTCTTTCAGATTTGTCCAGGTCTTCAAGAGCTGCTTCAAGATTTTTCTTTTGATGTTTCATTTTTGCTTTGTCCATGATCTCCTCAAGTGGTTAAACTTCTATGTTGAGGACCAGATCTCTGATACCAATTGTTAGGAATGGGAACACTGAGAGGGGAGGGGTGAATCGGTGTTCACTACACTTTAACTTTTTACTTTGCTCTTTATAATGCTTAAGTACTAAATTAAACATTCATATAAACATGAAGCATATAAACAACACTTGACACCAATATGATTACGGGGAAACCCAAATAGGTAAAAACCCTAGTGGGAATTGACACCCACTAATATTTTGCACTAGTGTTTTGCGATCCTTGCTAGAAGATCCTTTACCCTGTTAGGAGTAGCTTTACAATGCTTTAAGTACAGTAGACCTTGTTAAGGGTCAGACCCTGTTAGGAGTGTTTTACAATGATCTCTGTTAGGGGAGTAGACTCATTGTCCTAGAGCTCACTACTCAAATGATGAAGGCTACAACCTTCTGAGATCAGATACACACTATATTTGCAAGGTGAACTGTTACTGTGACACTTCTTGTCAGATCAATTCCTTTGAAGCACTGATGCTTTGACCTCTAGCAAAGCTTTAATATATCTCTATGCTCTCTTCGCATACCTCTGCTCTACTTTTCACAATTCTAACTCCACTCTCATAACGAATACAATGGGTGCACCTTATATTCATGCGCTCATACAAAATATACAATTAGGTCAGCCCTATAACTAATTACAAACAATGCTTCCAAATGAATTGGCTTAAGCGTGCTTACAATTATACATATATACATGTCGGCAAGCTAAATACAATGGGCACATGGCCTTTACAATATTACATTACAATCGCAAACCAAAATGTTGATTGTCGGCTCCATGCTCTGTTCTCTACTGGCACACACTGGCTGTGCAACTTCAACTGACTGTAACTTTCACATCTTTGCATATCTTCTTATGCGCTCTTAGACTAAACAAGAATATAGTCTAACAATCTTATCTTCTAGGGCCCATACCGTAATTCATCCATACACATGTGCGCTGATGCTCTTAGTTGCAGGAACTCTGTATACTGTCCAGTCTTCAACACTTAACTAAATTCTGTTATTTACATGAAGTGCGCTGACTCCAAACTGCTATATGACTTTGTTGCCATAATGAAAACACTATAACTAGTCATATACTTCAGTGTAGACAACTTGCCAATAGGGGAGAGGGCCAAGAGAACACTCTAACCAAATCCACCTTGTAGAGATCACACACGGAAGCAATAAACACACAAGTGAGAGAGAGAATGTAGAAAATTTTCATATGTTAACTTCAATTGATTCATACATGTCAGGCTATAAGGCCTTCCCAGTTTAGGATAGATATTACAATTAAGTGCAAAAGTCCTCCAACATGCGAGGATTTGGAATAATCTTCCAACTTCTAGCTTCTAACTTCTTACTCCCAAAACTGACTCCCTAAACTCTAACCAAACAACTACATTTATACAAGAGGCTACCAAACAAGTCGGCCTTCAGATCCACCATCAACGAAAGGAACGACCAAATATAGGTCCACACGCTTCCCAATGATAGATACCACCATTAAATCCACAACCATAATTAAAGGAAAGAGTTAGCCTCAACAAAAATCCAAAATAAAAAACTTGGTAAGCAAGGACAACTGAGCGCTAGACAGGCATCACCGAGTGCCAGGGAACTAACCGAGCGCGAGAGAGATAACCGACCAACATCGGTAAATAAGGGAAATCGAGCAACATTGAACCAACTCAGTCAAAGAAGGAACTAATCAACATAGAAAAAATTCAAACATCTTTTGGTGACACAAGATTGCTAAGGACGTGAAATGCTCCTACATCACTTATCCAATGTTAATGACCTAGTTAAACATATAAAATTTAATTTAATCTATTACGCACTTAATTGAAATTAAAATTAAATCTATCATAATAATATTATCATCCTATTTAAATCTCCTAAAAGATTTATTGAAATAAACATGCTTTTCTAATAAAATTCAACATATCTTTCTATGAATAAACAAATCCATATGCAATAATAATACACTAATTAAATCAACCTTAAATTTATTAAACATTTCAATTTAATGAAAATTCAATCCTTAACCATGCTAAGTTTCATTTTTTTAAAACAAATTCTAAACTTAAAATGAATATCCAATAATCCTATTTAATGTACATCTCAAAAAATAATACACTTTAATACTTATGATATAATACAAATGTTTCTTAAATTTAATTTAACCTAAACTAATTTACGAAAAAAAATTACCAAACCCCAAAATTACTTAATACTGAAATTATAACATTAATCTAAAACATTAACGAAAGGAAAGAAAACATACATCACTATTTTTTTCTTACGTCTCCCACGCTAGGGTTTATGCAAGGTTGAGCGGTGGGAAAAGGGGATGCATGTAGGGGAGGGGGTCGAGCGGAGGTGCCGAGCCCTCCACCCATTGTGGTAACAAAGTGAGTTGGCTTCGATTGCACTCCACTGTGTTACCACATTGGGTGGGGCACACGATTAATGCAACGCTTGCCCACTGTGGATGAGGGCGGGGAGAGCTTCGGTTCCCCTGTTTCCCTTACACATGTAGGCCATGCGGTAAATTTGCTAGCCTTGCTCCGATGACACATTTTAATTTGTTAAAGAAGGTTTATCAATATAAATTGATTTCCTAAGTAAGAATATCATTTGATTTTAGATTCACTCTTTCCATTATTGGGTTTATGATCAATCCAAAACAATGTGGCAATCACACCAAAACTGGTGTCAATTAGTTGTCTGCATTATTTACTTCTTCTTCTTCATGCTCTACCTCAACCAATTTGGGGTTGGAAAAATGGTTTATTCTCAATTATCTCAAGTGATAGAGATGTTTTTAAAGTAGTTCCAATGGTGCTTTGAGTGCTTGTGTGTTGATGATGAGATACATTACAAGGATTTTGTTTTGGCTAAATAAAAAATATGTTTGTTGTCCAATTGTATGGGTTTCATTTTGCTATCTTTGTCGACTATTTTCTTTGGTTGTGGAAGAGTCATTCCTAGGCATTATTTTCACTTCTAGCTTCCTCACATTTTTTTTAATCTCATTTGCATTAACCCTTAAACCTTTTAATCTATTTTGGGTCCTCAACTTCATCTTCTCTCGTGTTCATGGAGTTGTATTTTGAGACATGTATATATTTGAAGTTATTTTCGTGGATCAATCTGGTTATAGGTGGATTTTTCTTTTCATATGAACATGTTAATGAATTGATCCCTTAGAGATGATTTGAGTATAATTCATATTGTATCTATGTCAAATTTCACAACCAAATTTCTAGCTGCATCATCTAGTTCTTTAAATTATCGTGGTGATCATTTCTATACAAGTTATCTAGAGTTAGATCTAAGAACATTACAACTATTGTAAAACTCCCTATGTGAGTGATGATCTTAAAAGGACTCCTCTCAGCTATTAATGATTTCGTATTTGCACTAAATCTCTCTAAAAAGTATTTCAAAACAATATGCTTTAGTTTAGTATATTTAATTTTATTTGGGTCATTCACAATTATAGACTCTATGATATATGTTTGGTATTTTTATATCATCTTGGTAGAATTTAACAACTACTTGATAGCTTATAATCATTGATTCCCTCCATAGTGATAGGCCAACACTGGGGCAAATAATAAGAAAGATATAATACGTAGAATGAATTTCAGCCTAGTCTATTCATGTCAATTTGGGCGTAAGCTTGTGAAAAGTGTCCGCACAATAAGCCAATAAGGAGTGCTAGTTGCAAGTTAAGCAATTATAAATGCAACTAGAACACACAAAAATAATCCTATAATAAACCAAAGTAATTCTTACCAGACGAAGTATCATTTCCTAGTAGTAGAAACATTACCAACTGTAATAATTCTAGAAATTAAAGTCCTAGATAGAGGTTGAACACACCTTGCATGTTTTCTCTAGAAGATGAGTTGTCCGTCCCACTAATGTGAGTCGCATTGAAGTGGGCCCGTTCACACGGATAATACAACTGCGTTCTAATTGTGGCTGACAGCTAGTCATGGCCGGCAGCTAGAGCTAGCGTGTAGTATTGGCCGACAGGTAACTCATTAGCGCCTAGTTTTCCTTCTTTTTTCAAAATTTTATTACCTCGGTTCTTATATTTGATGGTGCGTTGACGTGACTTGTCCACTTTTTGACTACTCCTGCAGAATTGAATTATTCTCCACTCGAAGTCTTGGTCTTTAAGTTTATCGAGTGGAGGACACGACAACACAACTCAAATCAAAGGAAAGGAAGGTACTTATAAATTAGTACTCACCCTGCACTTGCACGTTGTCTTATCACCGACTTGGTATATTACAACTCATCACCACCCTTCGCATCGGGCAACAGCTATCCCACCATATCGATTGATATGGCTGGATGTCCATTCTCATGGATGCCCGTACATACATGTATAAATTTTATAACACGTAGCTAAAATGAAATTAAAATTCATATGTATGCATATGAAGGAACCTTACACATCTAAAAATATTAAACATAAAAAATAGTTGAATAAAAAAGAGAGAATGATTATTGAATCATGCATAGAACTTCAACATAATGATGATGATTAAGATGTATTATTATTTTTTGGAGCTCATATTGAATTATGCATCATTGATTTAAAATAAATATATTATATATTTTATGAAAATTTAATATTCTCTATATAAGTATATTTTAAAAATTTAAAAAATTATTATTGTTAAATTTTTATACAATATATTTATTAAAATTTATTAAATTAAATATTATAATATAATAATAATTAATATCATAAAAAAATTAAATATATAAATATTATTAAAAATTAAATTTTATTAATATTTTAATTTATTATTTTATTCAACTAAAAAATAAAAATAAAATTATTTTTAAAACTATAGAACATAACATTTTTTTGGCCATTTAGAATGTAAGCATAAAATAATTAAAATAAAAAATTTTAAGTTTAAATTTTTTAAATATATTTTTACTTAATAAATTATACATATACATATTGTATACACCTAAAAATGGTCACCTAGACTATTAGCCCCTTTTGCTAAATCATAAATTGCTTATTCTTGATCAAATCCTAGTTCTATCATTTATTCGATTATTTTCTATGAGCTAACCATTTTATCCTAAGTTTTTATTTATTTAAAAGGAATATTTCCTAGAAGTGTGACACAATTATAGCACAATTATAGGAATTTTGAGGTGGTAGGAGAGTATGCTCTTCACCCTTGTGGTGAAACAGAAATCTTGACCCATCTTGAGATTTTGAAAGCAAGCGGGTAACTAAATCTTTGCTTGGTGTGTTTGGGTGAAGTTTTTGAGATAGGGGAGTATGCTCTTCACCCTTGTGGTGAACCAAAAACCTTGAACCTCAAGAATTGATCCACTTTTTGTTTAGATTTAGAATCTTTTAGCAGGCCTGCTCTTGAGCAATCAAGAGGAACGACCCAAGTGGGGACAAGCTAATACCGAGCTATTCCAATCCACTATAATCTCAAGGCTATCGAGGACACAAAACCTTGGTAGACATGGTACTTATCTTCGCTTAATGTGAGTAACTTGTGGGATTGTGACCATGAGGAAAGCATTGAGCAAGAATGCTTAAGGTACTCTTGAGGCCGCGAGGTCCTAGTCCTTTATGAGGAGCAAGAGGGGTGCTATGAATGAAGCCCTTACTATGAACCTTTAGATAGAGGCCACCTTATTTTAGCTGCTTAGCTTCTTGGTGCAAGGATTGATCCAAGTGGACTTACCCGGATCACCCCAAGACACTCACCATATGTGTTCCTTTGGTTGTATTTTTGACACTTCCATGACAATGCCAATATCTCTTGTGGGCAACCACTTGGTGTGAGGCAAGGGAGCATCAAGTTGTGGGCCACGTTGCTAAGTAATGAGCCTTGTCCTTCTAGGTAGTAATTGCTTGAATTGTCTTTGATTGTGCTATACCAGTGTAAATGTTCTCAACATTCAAACAAAATGGTAGCACTCATAGAATTTTTCTATTTTGATATCACAAGTGCTTGTCTTGGCAAGGTTGCTTTTGCCCTTGTTTCAAGTGTTCTATGACATGTTTGATCCTATACTATTTGCAAACCTGTCTTTTATTTGCTGTTACTACTTGTCAAACTGAGAAATTGCACTATACAACCTTCAAACTTGATCAAAACGCTTCAAAACTGAGATTTTTATGTTCACTGGTCAAAGAATCACCCAAATCTACAACAGTATCACGCGCCTTACTGAGAAATATCGTACGATAGTTCACGCCTGTTGTCTATCACTTGCTTTGCCTGAAGTCTATCGCTCTAGTATATTAAGCTCTATCGCCTAGTATAAGGCGAAGTATCGCCCAACTGAGAAGTATCACCCTGTTTGCCTGGAAAGTATCACCGAAAATCTTTCTATTGTCCTATCATTGCTGCAATCCGGAGTTGCTAAACTTGCACTTTAACCTGTCATAGAATATCTTTTTCTGTTCTTACTTAAAGCTGGCTTGTTGCCTACATGCTTAGATTTGTTCTAGACTGAAAAAAAAAATGAGCTAAAACTGTTGGATTTGAGCTTAACGAATGCTACTCTTGATCACTTGTCGCATCACGGTTACCTCTCTAGCTACTTGCTTATTGAGCTTCTTGCTCATTGCTCAGCTTTAGTCAATTGATTGTTGTAAGTGCTTGAGCACTTTTGATGAGCTATCTCTCTATTGTTCTACTTTGACAAGTGATCCTTATTAGCTTTGCTTATCTCAAATCTGAGAAACTTTGTCTCATTCTATTAGTCAACCAACATCTCTTTTCATGCCAGTTACAACTCGGTCTCAATTTGAGCAGGAGAGTCATCCTCCATTCAATTATACATAGTTACCTTCTCCAACTAGACGCTCACGAGCACCCATTAGCAACAACAGTTCTAGTTCTGACCAATCTGAGAATTCTAAGGCTACCCCGTGGTACAAAGGAGGTTTCCTCTTTTCTGCATTCAAGTCCCCCAAAAACATAGACAATGTCTCACTCACTTTGACTGAACAAGAGAAATTTCAACGCTTGCAAGAACACTTTGAACATAAGGATAACCAAGCACGCTTAGAAAAAGAGCACAATCAACAAAGGATGGATGCTACTAGGTGCATGGCTTATAGAGGGATATTTCATGAACAACCTGAGACTAGTAATCATGAGCATAGACCTCTTTTTATCAATGGCAATAATGGCAACAACACGCCACCAAGATCTCCTCCAAGACCTACTTTTGGTATGCCTTCTTCACCTCCTAGGCCTCCTCCCTCTCAACGTGAGGTAGAGGCTGATGATGAGATTTCTAGTGAGGATCTTATGAGTTTTGAACAAGATGTGGTCCCCCAATGAATGATGCATAAGCTTTTAGAGTGTAATGGCAATCAATATTTTCAATATATGACTTCTAGAGGATACAAGCTTCCTCCCGGCTATGATGTCAGACAAATTGTCCAACAAAGAGTACCAACTGAATTGGAAGTCCTTCAGGAATAACTACGTCAGACAAATCAATGCCTTACCCAAATGGCAATAGAAAGAGAGCTTCCAAAGGTCTCTTTTGTAGAATCAATTTGTGCTCTTCCTTTTGATAAAAGTCTATACATGGTCCCATTTCCTAGGGATATTGAGGTTCCCAAATATGACAAGTATGATGGAAATGGAGATCCCCATGACCATGTGCGTCACTTTTATGCTCTTAGTATGGACTTTCTTCATGAAGACACATTTCTTCTATGATTATTCCCTCGAAGCTTAAGAGGCCAAGCTTTAGAATGGTTTGCAAAATTGACACCACCTCTTAAGACTTTTGATGAGTTGGCTCAGCAATTTACCTAGCATTATTCTTACAACATCCAACAACCTGTCACCATGATAGATCTCGATAATCTAAGACAACATCAAGGTGAGCCATTTGCAACTTACTTACAATGTTGGAGATCATTGTATTCTAGGTATCTTCGTCTGTTTCCTGAAAGAGAAAAGATTGATATTTTTGTCAACACTCTTGTGTCTGAGTTGTATTATGATCTAAGGAAACAACTGTTCTCCTCCTTCCATGACATGGTTGAAAGTGCATATCGAATTAAGGATGTAGCTATAAGAAAAGGGGATATTGTTATTAATAAAGATGCTAAAGGCAATGGCAAAGACAAGAACAAACCTTGGAATAAAAACAAGTATGTTGTTAATGATGGGGTTGTTGACACTCCTAAAGTTAAAGAGCCTGCTTTCAATCTCTCTAATGCTATCTATGCAGCAAAACAACAAGAAGCTGCCAACGCTCACGGTGCTCCTAAACCTTAATATGCAGATAAGCCTAAGAAGTCATTTCGAAAGAAAGTCTATACCAAGTTGGCAGAACCTTACGATGTGATCCTTAAGACTTTGGTTGACAATGGATATCTTACACTTCCTGATAAACTTGGTAACTAGGATCCGCTAAATAAGCTTGATTGGTGGCGAGAGGATCATTATTGTCATTATCACAGAAACAAGGGGCATTCAACAGACAATTGTTTTAAGCTTAAGGATGATATTTAGGATCTTATTGAGAACAACACAATCTCCACTGATGGCTTAACTAAAAATTCTGATCACACAGCTTTCAAAGATCCTCTACCTAAGCATGATAAGGGGTAAACCTCTCAAGCACATAAGAAGAATCATGATGCTAAGATCAATTCCACATATCCTTCTAATACGCCTATGATCAACATGGTAGAGCCCGTTGAGAGTGTTTTAATGATGAGGTCTAAAGAGGATAATAAAGCCAATCATGGTAAGCCAAATTTGGCCTTGCAAACATGTGGTAGTTCATCTTCCCGAAGTGAGACACTGAATGCTGTTACTAGGGGGCAAGCCAAGATTGTCCTTAAAACTGTGCAAGATCCCAAGCAAGCTTTTCCTTCCAAACAAGCACCTCCTTCAGCCACCCCTAGCTATGATCTTGTCCAACATTTGCAAAAGACACCAGCACAGATATCTATCCTTGAGTTGCTTCGGTTATCCCCTTCACATAGAGAGATTCTTGATGAGGCTCTACGTACAACACGTGTTCCCAATGACATTGATCCAGATCAATTTGAGGCTATGGTCAACCACGTTTCATCTCCGCTATCTCTCTCCTTTTCTACAGAAGATGACATATCTATTGCTCACCCTCATAATCTAGCTTTACACATTAAAGTTCTAGTCTATCACACCCGTGTTCGCTGAGTCCCGATAGACAATGGTGCAGGGTTAAATATTGTTTCTTTCAATGTCATACAATAGTTGGGTTTGTTAGAATTTGTTGTGGATTCTAAGAAGAAGATTACTATAAAAGCTTATGATTAAGTGGAAAGATCTTCCAAAGGTCTTGTCACGTTGCCTGTCCGAGTGGGCCTTGTCACGAAAGATATTAGCTTCCAAGTATTGGACATCCCACTTGCATATAACATTCTTTTGGGTCATCCTTGGATTAATGACATGCAGGTTGTTCCTTCCACTTATCATCAGTGCGTTAAATTTCCATACAATGGCACTGAAGTTGTGATTCTTGGAGACCATACTATTGCTATTAATGCTCTTGCTTCTATTGAAAAATTTGTTCCTCACAATGAACCTACTGTTGATCCTAGTACGTCTCTAGTTGCTGCTGAGAAATCACTTAAGATGATGAGCCTTGGTATGGGTGAATATACACTGGATCCTTTTGCTTCTATACATGTTTCTCCTAGGTCATATGGGAAACCTTCTGATAACATGAAGCCTTCCACTTCTGCTATGGTGATCTTTGATACATTTGTTCCTTCATCCATTCCTTTAGAAGCAGAAAGAGAAGAACAAGCTATTCAAGAGTGGATCTATAGAGAGGATTCTAGAAATATTCCCATGCTTAGTAATTCAGACATAGATACAGATGAGTCACCACTACACACTATGGCTCAAATGGGAGATGATCTTCCTTCTACTTCACTTCTTTGGGGAGAAGAATGTATATCTACTAATGATATGGCTAAGGCCTCTATGTCTAGAACCTATGTGCCTAAAGAATCATTGCACTATGATAGACAATGTCGCAACATTGCATGATTTCTACAAAGAGGTGATCTCTCACATAATGACATGAGTATCTCTACTTCTCAAAATCTTAAGCCTCTTCCAGAAGATTCTTCCATGATAGATATGGATGTTGATGTAGTTCATACCTCTCGTAACCCACCCGACGTAGTTGATGAGTCTCGTGTAGGGTCTGATGAGTTTGTTCCATGTATTGCCTTAGTGGACTACATTGGTCCTTCTATGACAAATCTAGATCTAGCTACTTTTGGAGCTTACCCTATAGGCTCAACTTCTCTTGTCACCAGAGATGACACCTCTCACATAAATGCTATTGAACTAGTCACTTCATTTCATCTCACATCAACACCTATTACTTCTTCCACCAGTGAACTAGCAACAAAAAAGATTGAATCAACAATCAACTATCACAGTCATCAAGTCAAAAGAAAAGAGCAATTTTCAGATGGTGAAAACCACATTGTGGCCGTATCTGAACCTAAGAAAAGTAAAAATAAAAATTTGCTAAAAAATAATGATTCTCAAATAAAAGATGACAAGTTGATTCTCTACAACAAAATGGTGCACTACTTCAAGCATGATCTCATATCTGTTACACTTCATCCCATTCTTAGAGTTGAGAACAAAGTTGCTAATGCCTTGGTTACTTCGACATCCATCTTACAAATGAAAAGGCATAAATCTCACTTCAAGTTCCTGGTGGACGAATTAAGCTATCCTGCTTACAAATCCTACAATCCTGCCATCTTTTCATGTCTTCCACCTCATATTCTTCCTGACAATCCACCACGCCATTCTTTTCGCCATCCCTTACACTTTGCCTTTGTCTCTGGTGACTTGTATAGGAAGGGTCTAGATAGAACTCTCCTTAAGTGTCTAGAAATAGAGGAGTTAGAAAAAGTGCTAGCTGAAATCCACGATGGCATATGTGGATCACATTCTAATGATCCTCCACTAGCTCAGACATTATTTAGGGCTGGTTATTATTGGTCGAACTGGTTGAGACCTCCTATCATCACAGTTGCAGCATTTAGGCCTGGGGCCTATGAGTTCTCTACATCAGAGGAAATAGATTCTTGATGCCCGTTTCTGTCTGGGGCATTCTTTGTACATACTTTATGATCCTGAAAAAACTCCAAAAAAATTCATATATGATGCTAAAAAAATTTAAAAAAATAAAAAAATTCAAAAAATTGAAATTTTTTTTTGAAAAAGTGCCTTGGTGAAAACCTGGAAATAGGCGCCTTGGTAGCAAAAATACAAAAAAATTATAAAAAGTCCTAAAAAAAATTTTGCAATAAATCTATCAAGTGGTGAAAACCTGGAAACAGGCGTTGCTTGAGACCCTTTGCACCTATGTCTATCAGTCTTGCATGGTGCTCATTCGCTCCACTTCTTGCTTTGCCTCTCCTAGCTTGGAATTGACTCTTGTCTTAGTCTAGGGGGCATACATTGTTTTCAGCTTATCTTGGGTCTCTTTGTGCATCTGGTTTTCTTAGGCACCTTGCAAATAGTGTTTTTCAACACTACCCTAGCATTGAGTGTTTCTTAACACTTATCAGATATCCTACCCGCAGTCTAGATGATGCAATATTTCTCATTGGTAGATGCAATACTCAAAGTTTGGCTCTATGACCTACACACACGCACTTGACTTGCTGAGATTTGTTTCATTTTATTTCTTTACGTGCTGTCTATGATGATTTCTTTGCTGAGTGTTCTCCCCCTATTATTGTTTTTGATAATACATAGCTAGAAGACTGAGGGAATGAGAACATGTTTTATTGCTTTTTCTGCTTGTGGGTATATTTTGTTGGTCCTAACTATCATGAGCATTTATGCTGGTCTTACTTGACACTATGGACCTACAAGGTATTATCCTTGACTGTTTCATAAGTGCATGCTTATAGTCATCTTGACTTTCTTGTGTCTTGATGCGAGCATAATCTTGCTATATCAAACTTAGGTAATCTCACTGCACTAGTCATCTTGAGCTACATGTCTCTGATGCCTAGGTGAGATTTCCACATTTATATCTAATATAGATCATATTCAAATTCACATAGTTATGCTAGTGTGTATTGTATGATCTTGCGATGCTACCAATAACGCTCGATGATGAATATTAGATGTCTATTAGCATTGTGACCTTGCAAGTAAACCACTTTTCATGTAGCTTGCATTTTTTTTCATGTTAATTTAGTTTTGCATCTTGCATATGGAGAGAGCTCTTCTTTATCTTTCATGGACTTATTAATCAACTGCGTTCACCTTTCACTTCTTCCCGATCATGTCTTTCACTTCTAGTCTTTCATATCCCATCATTTTCCTTTCATTTCATGATTGAAACTGAAATCCGAGTTCACCTTGATCATTTCTCCTTCTTCCGCACAGTTGGCTGACCTTTTGAGGCCTGATCCTTTGATCTTTGTTGGGGCATTCTTCACCTCTTCATCTCCATCTCTTTCAAACTTCTAGTCTTTCATTCACTTTCAAATCCCAAGTTCAACTCCTCTCTCTATGGTGTTTACGGGTTGAGGGACCAATAGGTTCGTGCCCCGTGTCCCATGTGTGGGGCATATCTTCACCGCTTGATGGTTTCTATTCTTTCTTCAATTATGATTTCTAGTGATTTGATCATGTCTCTCTTGCTTCTGCTTTCCCTCTACCTAGATTTTTCTTTTGATCCCGAGGGGGTAGACATATCATATCTTATTGGCTATCTCTTTCCTAAGTGTTCAGTACTATCGCTACCAGGCTGACCATGCAGGATTTGCTATTTTTCTGCACTTCATTCTTTGGAGTCAAAACGCTATTGCTTGCCTTCTTGGCTATCTCTTGCTTTCTTGGCTGATCTAAGTTGCTTTGTGATCCCAAATCGATCTCACATTTCAACTTCATTCTTTGACTGCATGTGTTCCCAAATTGATCACACATTAGTCAAAGAGAGGCAAATGTATACACCTAAAAATTGTCACCTAGACTATTAACCCCTTTTGCTAAATCATAAATTACTTATTCTTGATCAAATCCTAGTTCTATCATTTATTCGATTATTTTCTATGGGCTAACCATTTCATCCTAAGTTTTTATTTATTTAAAAGAAATATTTCTTCCCCTTTTATTAAATAAAAAGCCCCCACTTTTCCTCTTATCCTAAGTTGCACAAATAAAGCATTATTCTTATTTTATAAAAAGGGAAAAAGCACTTTTTGTCTCATATGGACACAAAAGTCAACTCTTATTTTCTCATTGGAGGATATTTGTGCACATGGATTGCTCCTCTTTCAAGCTCCACCATTGATTAAATCTTTTGCCTCTTAATCTCCATGGTCCATTCCTTTTCTTTTCTTATAAAAGGAGAGTTCTCTTCTTCATTCTAGATCCTCAACTTTTTATGCTAATCTTATGCTGCAGGTTTTCTAGGTCACTTTGGAGCTTTTTTGGAGATTTGGAGCATTCTTGGCTTTTGCATCTACATGTTATCATAGTTTCACTTCTTGCATTATCATGGCATTCTTAGCTTAGATTTCCTTTATGTTTTAGATTAATTCATCTAGCTTAACTAGGAGGCTTTGTAATACTTGCATGTTTCATTTTCATAGCTTAGCTTGCATTTCCATTTCTAGCATAGCATTGCATTGCATTTTCATTTGATTCTTGAGGATATTGGCAATCTTGCCCTTGTCTTCATTGAATCTCCCATTGCATGGTTTACTAGCAAGGTTATTGGCTTAATAGCTCTAGCTAAGAGCATTCTTAAAAACCTTTGAACTCCATGCCTAGAGAGCTATGGATCAATTTTTGAGACCTCATTTTTGAGTGTTCTTGAATGTAATGATTCATAGAAGTGTGACACAATTATAACACACACATATTATACAAATAATAGATAATAAATATGTATATAATATGTATATAATATATATATGTACAATTTATTAAGTAAAAGTAAATTAAAAAATTTTAAACTTTAAACTTTTTTATTTTAATTATTTTATGCTTCTATTTCTAAAATAAATTGAAAACAAAAACCTAAGTGTCCCCTTGATTAAATATGAGTTTTAGTTTTCTCTGCAGCAGTCAAATCTACCAGGGGTATGTGGGCCTATGGTATGGGCATCTATGCACATGGGTATCCAACCATATCAAATGATATGGCAGGATAGTTGTTTCCTTCGCATCGTACGTAGCGCAAATAATGCTACACCATGTAAATTGTGTGGAATTAGTATGCAAAAAAAGGACGGACTACGAAAAGTGAAATGAAATGGGACAATTTCTATTTCTATTTTTGTAACATAGCTTATTCGAGGTTTACATGATGTTTAGGACCTATTTTGGAACCTTTCCCTAAGATTTCATAAGGATTGGAGGGACTATTTCAAAATTGGAGCTGTTTTACTTACCGTCGGAGCAGTATTTTCCTGCAATTTTGGAGCTGATTGCGCGTAGTGGCGATGTTGATCCTTAATGAATCAGCCTTTGAAATCTTAGGGAATTTAAGAGGACCTAAAATAGTACCATTTCCCCAAGAGAGAAATCCATAATTCATTATGAGCAAAAAGTTATGCCCATTTTTCTTGGGGACCTATTTTCTGCCAGTTTTCACGCGAAACGTGGAGTGTTTCTTCTTGTATAGTTCGTGTGAATAAATGGGGCCTTGCTTAGTTAAAGGAATGTTATTGGGTCATGTGAGGACCTAAATACAAAGGCACATCAAGTGGTGATCACTCTTTCATTATTTTTTATTTAAATCTTCCAGACTGGGCCTATATTATAATTAAAGCCCGACTGGCTGACTTGTGGCTTAGCTGGCTATATATTGAGAGCTTGGGTAGATGTTTAGTAGTCAGTTGGATGGTAGATTGGAAATGTTATGAGAGTATAATCATACTTGGATCTTGTGAGATCTTGTAGATCAGATGTTTTATTTCATATTGTAACAACAGAGTTAGTGGTTTGCATACTTGGAGACAAGGAGATTGCTTGGAGGCTTGTGAGCTCAAGTTTAGATCTGCCTTAGTGTTTCCATTAGTTGCTGATGTGTTTCAGAGATGGACTAGCTAGGAGATTATTGAGATACTTTTTAATTACATTGTAATAGGCCAAAACCCAGAAGGCCTTACAACTAGACATGTTGAACGAAATTATGTTTTGAATCATTATCTTGTTATATTCCGTTGTGCTTGGTGTTGTCATAATTGGTAGTTGTAGGTTTGGACCATCCATTATTGGATCCTCCATCCCTCCCCTACATCAAGTGGTATCAGATCTTGAAGATCTTGAGTGTGTAAACCAGTTGAGGCTATTTGCACCAGGACCTTGGATTGAAGATGCCTCCGAGGAGAGCTCATGAGAACTCAGAGGAAGAACCTACTGGAGAATTCAGTCTTGATGATTTTAGGGCTTTGCAAAAGCAAGTGCAAGAACTACAAGAGGAATTGAGAAAGAAGAAGCCTACCTTGAAAGAGGATAGTGATGATGAATCTAAGGAAGATCATTTTCAAGAAGTTGTAGAAGAAGCTAGAGATCTAGAGGAGAATCAAATTCTAAAAGCTATGTCTAAAATTGGGAAAAGACCTAAGATTGAAGTTTCTACATTTGCTAGAAGACTTAGGCTAGAAGAGTTGATTGATTGGATTAATGAGATAGATTAATACTTTGAGTATGAAGAAATAGAAGATCCTGATAGAGTTTGATTTGCAAAGACTAAGTTGAAGAGTCATGCAAATATTTGGTGGAGAGAAGTTCAGTTGGAAAGAGGTAGAAGAGGAAAAGAAAAGATCACTAGGTGGAACCAAATGGTTGACAAGTTCAAGAAGCAATTCATTCTAGTGGATTATGAATTGGAGATGTTTAAAAATATGCAAGCTCTAAAGCAGAAAAACAAATTAGTGTAAGAGTATACTGAAGAGTTTTATAGACTCCTGATTAGGACTGGTCATTTTGAAGCTAATAAAGAGAAGGTTGCTAGGTAAGTTTATGGCTTGAGACCTAGTACTCAAGAAGAGTTTCTTACTATTCAAATGACAACTATAGGAGATTCTTATCAGATGGAATTAAAGATTGAGGAGAAGTTGAAAAAGAGGTTTGAAGGAAGACAAAATAATAGGAACAAAAGTGGAAAGATTGATGAAACCATTGCTAGAGGAAATCCTAAGAAGACTGGTGAAGGATATGGCAATGGTCCATCTGCTAATAACTAAAATGTCAGACAGAGAGGGAGAAGGAGAAATGAGTTCACTTTTACTTGTTATAACTATGGTGAACAAGGTCATAGAATTTTTGAATGTCCTAAGAAAATAGCTGCATTAACTACTGAAGAAAACATTGAGAATGGTGCAGAACAAGGTGAATTTCTTCTCACTAGGAGGTTGGCTACATGTGTCCAGGAACCAGTACAAAGAAGAAATTTGTTTAGAACTAGATGTAAGTGCAAGGATAAGGTATGTAATGTTATAGTTGATGGAGGTAGTTCTGAAAAATTTATTTCAGAAGAGATGGTTAGTAAGTTAAATTTGGAAAGAAGGAAACATCCTAATCCTTATCAGATTAGTTGGATACAAGATGTGTCTAAGGTTAGGATTGAAGAGAAATGCTTGGTTAATTTTTAGAGTGGATCTTATGATGATGAAATATTATGTGATATATTGCCTATGGATGCTTGTTATCTATTTCTTGGGAGACATTGGAAATTTGATAGACATGCTATGTTTGATGGTCAAATACATATGTAGTAATGCATGGTGGATCTAGGCATAAATTATTACCTTTGGAGGAAGTTGGAGCTAAGGGATGTGGAGTTATCAGGTGTTGTCCTTATGACAAAAATTAGGAGCAGAGAGTTGATGAACCTATTCCTGTAAATGAAAGGAATCTGAATTTGAAAGGAAAGGAGCATGACATAGTTGAGAAATTTATAGAGATTAAGAGGCAGATGGACTTTCTGAAAAAGATAGTTCAGCAAATTATGGCACTAGTGATAGAGAGGACTGTAGATGATGTCAAGCTGATTAGTAAGTCTAAAGAAGATATGATTCACTAAAGTTTTGGTGTAATCAAAAGTGGAAAGGGTAATCAGAATCAATATCTATGAGTAGCAGAAAGGAAAGCTGAGAAAGGTGTAGGACAAGCTAATTTGCTGAGTGTGACAATGGATAAAGTAAAGACAACATGGAATGAAGGACAAGAGGAGATGTGGGTTAAGAATAGATATGGAAAACCTATTCTGATTCCCTTCAAAAGTTCATGAGAACTTTCTTTATTTACCTAGGGTGTCTGATGCAGGAGCATCTCGGGCTTAGAGCAATCTTGCATCAACCAAAAATATTTCCTATTTTCTATTGTTTGCATAATAATTTTTGTTTTTGTTGGTTTCATGGTGTGATAGGTTTACATGATGTTAAGGACCTATTTTGGAACCTTTCCCTAAGATTTCATAAGGATTGGATGGATTGTTTCAAAATTGGAGCTGTTTTACTTACCATCGGAGCAGTATTTTCCTACAATTTTGGAGCTGATTGCGTGTAGTGGAGATGTTGATCCTTAATGAATCAGAATTTTATATCTTAGGGAATTTAAGAGGACCTAAATTACTACCATTTCTAAAGAGTGCAAGCCCTAATTCATTATGAGTAAAAAGTTATGCCTATTTTTCTCAAGGACCTATTTTATTACAATTTTCAAGTGAAACATGGAGTGTTTCTTCTTGCGCGGTTCCGTGTGATCAAATGGGGCCTTGTGTAGTTAAAGGAATGTTCTTGGGTCATGTGAGGACATAAATCAAAAGGAAAATAAAGTGGTGATCATTCTTTCATTAGTTTTGATTTAAATCTTCCATACTGGACCTATATTGTAATTAAAGCCAGACTGTCCGACTTGTGGCTTAGCTGGCTATATATTGAGAGCTTGGGTAGATGTTTAGTAGTCAGTTGGATGGTAGATTGGAAATGGTATGAGAGTATAATCATACTTGGATCCTATGAGATCTTGTAGATCAGATGTTTTATCTGATATTGTAACGACAGAGCTAGTGGTTTCCATACTTGGAGACAAGGAGATTGCTTGGAGGCTTGTGAGCTCAAGTTTAGATCTACCTTAGTGTTTCTATCAGTTGCTGATGTGTTTTAGAGCTGTACTAGCTAGGATATTACTGAGATACTTTGTACTTTCATTGTAATAGGCCAAAACCCGAAAGGCCTTACAACCCGACATGTTGAATGAAATTATGTTTTGAATCATTATCTTGTTCTATTCCACTGTGCTTGGTATTGTCATAATTAGCAGTGTAGGCTTGGACTGTCCATTATTGGATCCTCCACCCATACCCTACGTCAAAACATATATTTACTACCAAGTATTTAACATTAAATAGTATAACTCGTAGATCAATCTCATGTTCACAAACATATACAAGTGGGAGTCGACATTGAAGGCACTATTCTTGTGCTACCAAGGACATATATTAGGTCTCCCATCCGCGGGAGGAGATAGAGAGGAGAGGTATATGAGAGTTCAATTTTAGTTTAAATTTTATTTATTATTGTTGACTATGATTCTAAGTTTTAATCTAACTTGGGGTTTCACTTTTGTGTTTGAATGCAGGATTCATCAGAGCCAAAGAGTACTCCAAAGAGGCTACATTTTGATGATTCACCAGTAGAATAGGATGTCCTAGAAATATTTGTTGTTGAACTTATTATTTTGAGATGTCATATGACACATTTTGAGATGGCGTATGCCACATTGTATCTAGATATGTTGATATGTAAATATGTACAAAATTATTGTTCATTTTGATATATATGAAACTTGATATTCAATCCAATTTGTTAATTATGTGTTCATTTATTCATTGTTAGTATGTAAATATGCTTGTGTGTATGTACTCATGTGTACAATTTATGCCTTAAGTATATTCATTTATATTCAAGTACATTCTTCATAACCTAAATTCATGTGTATGGGCTACGTGCATGACTTAAGTGAATTCATGTTGTATGCTTTATAAAATATGTGCTACATGTATGCTTCATGAATTAATCAAATTTATGTGTATGATTTATGTGCTATGTGTGTTCACATGTGTAATTCATCATTTAAGTGAATTCAAAATTTATGTGCTACATTATATTCATGTGTGCCTACAATGTCAGTCCTGTCCTCGACATCAGTCAATTCTAATATTAGAATGATATTCCAAATAATGAAATAGTTACATAAACTTGTAAACAAACACAAGACATCGTTCCTATATCACAAATAAGCCAGGATCACATTTGATTTATTCTAATCAATTCACTATTGCCTGGACTGTTCCATGGGATAGAGAACTATAGAAATGTAGAGAACTTTATTTTCATTGATTGATTCAATTACAAACTTCAACTATTACTATTCTCTAGCATTTAATTGCCCAACCAGAGCTAATGGCCCAGTCCATTTGATGTCAGGACCAATGATTTGGAAGAAATCCAGTGGTGCAACTTTCAACTGACCCTCACTGCAAGTTTTGGCATCAAGTGAGACTAGTGTGCCAAATTTAAACAATTTTGAATCTCCTAGAATGGAGAGAGGTTATTGTAGGCCATAGAAACATAGTTTTGTAGCATCTCATGGATCACTAATACCTCTCATGGAGTCTGAGATATGAGCCTTGAAAGTTTTTTGCCCAATCATGTTTAGTGCACCTTGGGGACACTTTGGTCTGGCATGGTCTGCTCCCGAACATTCTACTGACTCAGTGGTCAAAATGGAGTTGTCCCTAGCATTACCCACCCAACCAGAGCTAATGGAATAGTCCATTCAGTGTTGGGATGAACGGTTTGGAAGAAACCCATTGGTGCAATTTTCAACTAACCCTCACTACAAGTTTTGGCATCAAGCGAGACTGGCGCGCCAAATTCAAAAAAATTTGAATCTCCCAGATTGGAGAGAGGTTATTATAGGTCTCAGAAACTTGGTCCTGTAGCATCTCACGAATCACTAATACCTCTCATGGAGTCTAAGATATGAGCCTTGAAAATTCACTTCCCAATCGTGCTTGGTGCACCTTTGGGACACTTTGGTCCACAATGGTCTGGAACGTTCTACTGACTTAGTGGTCAAAATAGGGTTGTTCCTAGCATTTACCCACCCAACCAGAGCTAATGGCACAGTCCATGTTGGTAATCTGGCTGAGTTGATTACATAGATGTTGTCATTATGGCAACATATGATCCACATGAAGATCGCACAGGTCAGAGAGCAAGTATGACAGAGCGCATTGCAAATTTGTCTACGTGTGAGACAATATTTTTGGTAGTGAACCTGGACACAATTTTTGTTTGCGACATTGACTGGAGTAAGTTTAGTGCTTGTGCACTTGAACATAGACTCTATGCTATCTATTGATCACCCATCTCAAAGTGCAAGTTAGTATGTCATGTACAAAATAAATTATGACAGTTTTACTGAAGATAGTGTGAAGCCGACAGGACAGAGTATGAAGATAGAACTAGTAAAGAGTTAAGGGATTATTTTGTTTATCAAAATAATGACTTAACAATATAAAGGGATGACATCTTACATAAATCTATTGGTATAAATGTAAATGTAATTGTAATTGTAATAAGCAATTGTAGCAAGTGTGAAGAAAACAATAGTATGAACAAGTGATATGATGTGAAATATATGAAGCATATGTCATAGCGATAGTGAAAGAGAAGTGAAGAGATATTGATGCAAGCAGCATAAGGTTATGTACCTTAACCTATTTTTGTAATCAGTGTATATTGTACATTACTTGTTTGGGCAGTGGGCTCATATGGTAATCACTTTTTGTACTAACAACTCCTAATAGGGTTGAGGCTTCTAACAAGGCATATAGTCCCTTAATTAGGACTGATACACTATATGCTTGTAATAGACTCCTAATAGGGTCAACATCCTTAATAGGATACTTTTGATTAGTGCATTTTTTTGGGTACCATCCCCACTGGGGTTTTCCCTTGGCCAAGGTTTCCTCGAGAACAAATAATGTGTTATGAGTTATTTATTGTTATGCATGTTGTTTAGCTTCTTATGTTATGCATGTATAAAGATAATCTGTTATATCCATAATTGGAAAAAGATAAAGTTTGTAGAATACTGATTCACCCCCCCTCTTAGTATTCCCTATTTCTAACAATTGGTATCAGAGCTTAGTTACTCAGAAAATAATCATTCAAGGAAAGCCTAGCAGCTTGAGTAAGATCTCTATGGATATGGATCAAGTACAGAAGAATCTTAAAGAAGCTCTTGAACATATTGACTTACTTACTATTGAAAGAGATACTTTGAAAAGAAAGTATGATGATGCAAAGAACCTCATTGAGAAATTAAAAAACAAATTGGAAGATCTAAGATCTGAAAACAAATTTGAAGTTCTTATTGAAGATTGTGATGACAATTTGGAAAAAGCAAATGAGATCCTTAAGCATGAACTGAAGATAGAAAATCTGAAACTTAGTTTGAAAGATGGAAATGGCAAAAATGAAGTTAATCTAAAATATGAGAATGAAAGTCTAAGGACTAAAAATGAAGGACTGAAATCTAAACTTGGTATAGTAACATCTAAACTTGAGAAAATCAATTTGCAGTATGATGAACTTGAGAAATACAATAAGATTGTGAAAGGTGAACTGACTCAATCCAAACAACAAATTGAAAGGATATATTCAACTAGTGAGAAGATTGATGAACAAATATCTTATCAAAAACCATTCTATGATAACACTGGTCCTGGATTCAACACTTTTAAAGAAAATGATGAAAGCAAGGAACCAGATTAGAAAATATCTGAAAGCATAGATGAGATCAAAAAATCTAAAGATACACCAAAAGAAGAAGAATCACCCAAAGCTATACAAAGAGAATTTAAAGCTAGATGTTTTTCTTGTAATACTATTGGTCATATGAAGAGAGATTGCACAGGCAAGCAATTTAAACCTCTTAATGGTTATTCTTATAATTGTCATAGTTTTGGACATAGAGCTATTGAATGTAGGAAACCTAAATTTATTGAAAATAATGATGGTAGTAGAATGTTTAGGAATACTAACAATGTAGATAAGAAACCTATTGTAGATATGAATAGAAGAAATGGAGTTATATGTTATAGATGCAACAAGGTTGGACACATTGCTAGAAAATACAGATCACAAATCAATCAACCTGGACCAAGATATGGAAACAATAAAATTGTTTGTCAGATATGCAACAATATTGGACATACAACAAGGTTTTGCATAATGAACAATAGAGTTTTTCATCCTAATCCTAACCCCATAAATCATGCAAGAAGAAATGAAGATGCAGGTAACAGTGAGAAAGGATGCTGTAGTAATTCAGATGAAGTGAAGTTTATCAAAAGCATAGATCAAGGAGACATATTCAACATTGAAGGTAATCAGGAAGGTGAAGTATTGAAAGGTAAGAATGAATCTTTACCTGACCTATCTCAAAGTACATAATTTATGTAAATTACAGTAGAATAGGAACTTAGATTAAGTGTAGAAGTAGATATATGATGAACTGAGTCTTGTGCAGTTAATGAAAATTAGTTTATGATGTTCTAATGCTATGGTTTAGAGCACAAAGAAAAATATTATGTTTTGCAAGATCACAAGAAGTTTTAAGTTTTGTAGGTTAGCAGAAACAACTTTTTGGAAAGAAGCGGCAAAAGAATTGAATGCAATGTCAGATCTAAGGGAGATTGAATTAATAAAAGGTTATGATCGGTATTATTTGATCATAAAAGTGAATTCAAGTGTCAAGGAGATCAAAGAGCAGTGATTGAAAGGATTTTTCAAGGATTTGGAGAATAATTTTGTGCTGAATCTACGCAAGCCCTAAAATCATGAAATTAAGGTATTTTACTTGACAAATCTTTGAATCAGTAAAGGAATTTGAAGAAATCATGGATGTTTCATCAATACACAATGTCAGAGATAAGAATAGAACTAAATTGAAAAGGGAACCAATAGAACCCTTGGAAGATGACCTTAGGTTTGCATTATCATTTGTACTAGATGGAGTTTTACATTTGAAGAATGTTAGAAGTTATCTTGGATGCAAACAAGAGACAGTTAGTGATAGTGATTTCACAAATGAATATCAGAAGATTTACAATCATGATATGACACTGAAACAAGGTTTTGAATATTTGGAACACAATGAAATTGTTAAGTATGGATTACAGTATGAATTTGATAATGAAGAATGCACTAAGATTATCTTGAGCATAATTCATAATGGAAAGTTTTGGTTAGAGGATAGAGTGATAGATATTATTGCTGATTTGATTCATGAAGTCACTCAATTATCTAAAACTGGAGCTATTCCTTTTAATGAGAAAAACATGAGGAAGATAGTCATTGACAACACAAATTCATCCTATAATGGTAGAGGAATTGTGATTAGTAAGATCAAACAAGATGATGTGAGATACTTATGCAAGATCCTAACTACTAAGTTTTGTGCAAATTCAAGAGAGGATGACATGGTAGCTGGAATGGTACATGCAACCTATCTAATGTGTGTTGACAAGATACTAGTTGATATGTGTGAAATTCTGAGAATTCAATTGTTTGAGAACTTGGAGATGTTAGAAATAGGGAATACTGAGAGGGGGGGGTGAATCAGTATTCTACAAACTTTATCTTTTTCCCAATTATGGATATAATAGATTATCTTTATACATGCATAACATAAGAAGCTAAACAACATGCATAACAATAAAGAACTCATAACACATTATTTTTTCTCGAAGAAACCCTGGCCAAGGGAAAACCCCAGTAGGGATGGTACCCACAAAGATCCAGTAATCAAAAGTATCCTATTAAGGATGTTGACCATGTTAGGAGTCTATTACAAGCATATAGTGTATCCATCCTGATTAAGGGACTATATGCCTTGTTAGAAGCCTCAACCCTATTAGGAGTTGTAGTACAAAATGTGATTACCAGATGAGCCCACTGCCCAGACAAGTAATGTACAATATACACTGATTACAAAATAGGTTAAGGTACATAACCTTATGATGCTTGCATCAATATCTCTTCACTACTCTTTCACTATTGTTATTACATATGCTTCATATACTTCGCGTCATATCACTTCACTATACATCAAAATGTTCACTATATATTTTCGTATATATCCTTTACAATTACAATTACAATTATATTTATACCAATAGATTTAACCAAGAGTTAACATCTAGGATGTCATCCCTTTATATTTTTAAATCATTATTTTGATAAACAAAATAATCCCTTAACTCTTTACTAGTTCTGTCTTCATATTCTGTCCTATCGGCTTCACACTATCTTCAGTAAAATTGTCACAAATTATTTCGTACATGCTGTACTAACTTGCACTCTGAGATGGGTGATCAATAGACATCATAGAGTCTATGTTCAAGTGCATAAGCATCGAACATACCCCAGTCAATGTTGCAAAGAAAAATTGTGTCCAGGTTCACTCGTAAAACACTGTCTCACACTTAGACAAATTTGTAATGTGCTCTATCATACTTTCTCTCTGACTTGTGCAATCTTCATATGGATCATATGTTTCCATAATGACAAAATCTATGCAATCAACTCAGCCAAATTTCCAACAATCTCCCCCTTTGTCATTGGTGGCAACATATGAGAAAATTGGCTAAGTGTACAACTCAAAATCTTAAAATTGCTCAAAATTGTGGCCATAGTATAAAATATATACTATCCTTATAACTCCTAAAAAATTATTATCTCTAATATAGTACTCCCCCTAAGAGTAACAACCCTTATCATATACTATCAATTTTCTTCTATATATCTCTCCCCCTTTGACAACAATGACAAAAAAAAAGGTAGGGAGGATTACAAAATTGTATCACAAAAAGTTATACCTGAATTCATTTATTGCAAAGACGGTAGGCTTGCAACACAATCTGCAAAATCTATCTTCATGGCTTCTATCTCCTTCTCCCATGATTTCTTAATGGAATCTGCCACATTGAGTAGTGCGCTCAGTCCATAAGAAGCTATTTCACATGCTTGGAGGTTTTCAAAGTTAAACTTATAAAAAGATGTCTTAGCTGAAAGACATTTTTCCAACTGTTCTTCAATAATGCTCAACTTCATAGAAGCATTCTCTCTCAAAAAAGTGTATCTCCTCAATTTCATGTCTCTCTCATCTTGCACAACTCTGATTTCATCATAAAATTTCCTAACTTTCTTCTCAACATCATATACCTTCACATTGGGGCTAGATAGAAGGTTTGTTTCACTCAGAATTTCTACTTCCTTTAACTTTATCTTCTGATCTTCTTCTACTATCAAAGTCTCTAATTTTGTACACTATATGTACAAAGATTTTCCTATCTCCAAATCCTTTCTCAAGTCCTTGATATAGATATCAAGAGTGTTGATATCATTTCTGATATTCTGACTGATGTTCAAAAGCATTCTAGCCTCATAGGTTGCTTGTGCTTTCATTTTTGCAATATCATACAAGTTTGTGAATTCATTATCAAAGGTGCTCATTACCTTCTTTTCTTTCTCCATAGGTTCTTCTTCTACAATTTGTGTAGTTACAATACTTTGTAACTTCTTAGTTAGTTCATTTAGACACCCTTCAAGACGCTTCACTTTCTTATTCTTACCAATGATTTTATTCAAGGATGTGATCAATTCCAACTGATCATCATCATCTACTTCTTTTCCCAAATGCTCAATCATAGATCCAATTTGAGTTTTCTTTCCAGTCTGAGGAGTAAGATTGATATCTTCTTTCGTGGGAATGAGATCTTGTTCCTCTATTACTGGTGGTTCTACAATTGTGGTTTCTATCATCTCTTCTTCTTTTGTAGCTTCTGATTCTTCAAATGCCGAATTGTCAACAATGTTCTCCAAATTATTGAATACATTTTCATCAGTATCCAAGGTGATGTTTGTACCTTCTAAATTCATTGTTTCATCTTCAATATTAATACCTAGAGAAGAGAGAATGTCCTCTTGTACTTTCTCACCTGCTTGCTCTATTGCAACTAATGATTCTCCAACATATTCTGCCATAACCTTGATAATAGCCTATTCTATCTTAGAATTGATTTCTTCATACCTACCTCCCATAATCTGGATTGTTCTCCTTTTGGTTCTTAGATGGGTGCCAAGGGCTTTCATGATCTATTTGAAATGTGTTTCATCTCTTATTTCACAAAGCTTCCTCACAAGCTTTTCTCTGATAGCTATCTCTTCCTCTGATGCTCTCTTCTTTTGATCTCCTTGACACTTGAATTCACTTTGATGATCAATAATACTGATCATAACCTTTTATTAATTCAATCTCACTTAGATCTGACATCGCATTCAATTCTTTTTCCACTTCTTTCCAAAAAGTTGTCTTTGCTAACCTGCAAAACTTAAAACTTCTTGCGATCTCGCAAAACATAATATTTTTCTTTGTGCTCTTAACCATAGAATTAGACCATCATAAAATACCTTGCATTAACTGTGCAAGACTCAATTCATCATATATCTACTTCTACACTAAATCTAAGTTCCTATTCTACTACAATTTACATAAATTAAGTACTTTGAGATAGGCTAGGTAAAGATTCATTCTTACCTTTCAATACTTCACCTTCCTAATTACCTTCAATGTTGAATATGTCTCCTTGATCTGTGCTTTTGATAAACTTCGCTTCATCTGAATTACTACAACATCCTTTCTAACTATTATTTGCATCTTCATTTCTTCTCGTATGATTTCTGGGGTTAGGATTAGGATGAAAAACTCTATTGTTCATTCTGCAAAACCTTGTTGTATGTCCAATCTGGTTGCATATCTGACAAACAATTCCATAGTTTCCATATCTTGGTCCAGGTTGATTGATTTGTGATCTGTAGTTTCTAGCAATGTGTCCAACCTTGTTGCATCTAAAACATATAACTCCATTTCTTCTGTTCATATCTTTAGTAGGTTTCTTATTTGCATTGTTAGTATTCCTAAAAATTCAACTACCATCATTATTCTTAATAAATTTAGGTTTCCTACATTTAATAGCTCTATGTCCAAAACTATGACAATTGTAACAATAACCATTAAGAGGTTTAAATTATTTACTTGTGCAATCTCTCTTCATATGACCAATAGTATTACAAGCAAAACATCTACCTTTGAATTCTCTTTGCATACCTTTGGCTGATTCCTCTTGCTTCGGTGATTCTTCTTCTTTAGGTGTATCTTTAGATTTGTTGATCTCATCAGGCTTCTTCTCATCTATGCTTTCAGATATCTTTAGATCTGGTTCCTTGCCTTCATCATTTTCTTTAAAAGTGTTGAATCCAAGACCAGTCTTATCATAAAATGGTTTCTGATAAAATATTTGTTCATCAATCTTCTCAATAGTTGAATATAGCCTTTCAAGTTGTTGTTTGGATTGAGTCAGTTCACCTTTCACAATCTTATTGTATTTCTCAAGTTCATCATACTGCAAATTGACTTTCTCAAGTTCAAATGTTACTTTACAAAGTTTAGATTTTAGTCCTTTTTTCAGTCTTTAGACTTTCATTCTCAGATTTCAGATTTACTTCCTTTTTTCCATTTCCATCTTTCAAACTAAGCTTCAAATTTTCTATCTTTAGTTCATGCTTAAGGATCTCATTTGCTTTTTCCAAATTGTCATCACAATCTTCAATAACTTCGGATTCCTTTTTAGATCTCAGATCTTCCAATTTGTTTTTCAGTTTTCAATGAGGTTCTTTACATCATCATACTTTATTTTCAAAGTATCTTTTTCAATAGTAAGCAAGTCAATCTATTCAAGAACTTCTTCAAGATTCTTCTGTAGTTGATCCATATCCATAGAGATCTTACTCAAGTTGCTAGCCTTTCCTTGAATGATTCTTTTCTGAGTAACTAAGCTCTGATACCAATTTTTAGAAATAGGGAATACTAAGAGGGGGGGTGAATCAATATTCTAAAAACTTTATCTTTTTCCCAATTATGGATATAACATATTATCTTTATACATGCATAACATAAGAAGCTAAACAACATGCATAACAATAAAGAACTCATAACACATTATTGGTTCTCGAGGAAACCATGGCCAAGGGAAAACCCCGGTGGGGATGGTACCCACAAAGATCCACTAATCAAAAGTATCTTGTTAAGGATGTTGACCCTGTTAGGAGTCTATTACAAGCATATAGTGTATCTGTCTTGATTAAGGGACTATAGGCCTTGTTAGAAGCCTCAACCCTGTTAGGAGTTGTAGTACAAAATGTGATTACTAGATTACCAGATAAGCCCACTACCCAAATAATTAATGTACAATATACACTAGTTACAAAATAGGTTAAGGTACATAACCTTATGTTTCTTGCATCAATATCTCTTTGTTTCTCTTTCACTATCGTTATTACATATGCTTCATATACTTTGCATCATATCACTTCACTATACATCAAAATGTTCACTATATCTTTTCGTATATATCCTTTACAATTACAATTACAATTATATTTATACCAATAGATTTAACCAAGATTTAACATCTAGTATGTCATCCCTTTATATTGTTCAATCATTATTTTGATAAACAAAATAATCCCTTAACTCTTTACTAGTTCTATCTTCATATTCTGTCCTATCGGCTTCACACTGTCTTCGGTAAAACTGTCATAACTTATTCCGTACATGCTGTACTATCTTGCACTATGAGATGGGTGATCAATAGACATAATAGAGTCTATGTTCATGTGCACAAGCACTGAATGTACTCCAGTCAACATCACAAACAAAAACTATGTCCAGGTTCACTGGTAAAACATTATCTCACACTTAGACAAATTTGCAATGCACTCTGTCATACTTGATCTCTGACTTGTGCGACCTTCATGTGGATCATATGTTTTCATAATGACAACATCTATGCAATAAACTCAGAAAAATTTCCAATAGGAGAAGATCAAGAAAACTAAGTATACACAATTTAGGTTCACATCCCTAATCACATATATGTTTTTTCATCTATTGAGGAGATTTCCTTACACCATAGGAAATGACTGGAATGATGGACAAAATACAATGGAAAGGATTAAACTAGTGTATAGAAGACATGTTATTGATAGTGTTAATGAGATTGTAGTACTTGTTATTAAGACATTTCAGAATATTGTGTCTAGCAGATCAAGGATCCCTAAGTCTCTTATTAAAAAATATAAAGATGATATATGTTTTATGGTGGATATTGACTTTACCTATATTGAAGCAGTAGAGCCTAGAATAGAGTTCATAGACCCTCTTGGCTATGAGATATCTATAGTAGAGACTAAAGAGTATGTTGGCAGATTACTTAAGTGTAAGTTGGACACTCATTGTAACATGTTTGGAACCTTTGAGGAGAACTTCAACTCCGTAAAGATTCTAATTGAAGAAAAACAGTCTAAGAAGAGAGTTGAGAGCACTATAAAGAAAATCCTAAAAGATGCAATAATGACAGAACATGATTTTTTGGTAGCAAAGCAGACAACAACAACAATCAGAGATATTGGACAAAAAGAAGTTTTGTCTATCCCTCCTTTATCATCAATTGCAGTACAATAGGAAGAACCACAAGTGAAGGTGAAAGTGGAAGTTACTGAGAAGTATATAGAAGCAAAGATGTCTACTAGATCCTCTTCCTCCACACCTAGTAAAAGAGTAAAGGAACGTGCTACTGGACCAGGAAAGAGACATAAGACTCTAGTGCAACCAATTCCAAGAAATATAGCAGAAGTAAAAGATGATGTCACTACTAAGAAGAAAGATTGGAAACCAAAAGTTGAAAAGCTTAATGAGCAGATCATTGAGAATGGTGACTTTGCAAGAATGAACAAATACTATTATCTTTATTATTATACTGATAGAATTAATCTGGAAAATGCAGTTGTGAAGCAGATGATTTTGACTGACAAGAAGTTTGATACAATTCAGGGACAGTTACCTAATGACTTATATAACAAACTTGTAAATAGGAATAAGAGAGCATTAGATGAAGACACAACTATTAGAGAAAATCTTGTTAGGAAGCTTTGTGAAATAAGAGATGAAACACATTTCAATAAGATCATGAAAGCCCTAAGCACCCATCTGAGAACCAAAAGAAGATCTATTCAGATTATGGGACGCAGGTATGAAGAAATCAATTCTGAGATAGAGCAAGCTATTATCAAAGTTATGACAAAAAATGTTGGAGAATCATCAGTTGTAGCTGAGCAAGCAGGTGAGAAAGAAAAAGAGGACATTCCCTCCTCTCAAGCTATTAATATTGAAGATGAAACAATGAATGTAGAAGGTACAAAAATCACCTTGGATACTGATGAAAATGTATTCAAGAATTTGGAGAACATTGTTGACAATTCGGCCTTTGAAGAATAGGAAGATACAAAATAAGAAGAGATGATAGAGACTAAAGTTATGGAACCACCAGTAACACAGGAACAAGTTCCCATTCTCACCAAATAAGATATAGTGTTACTCCTAAGATTGGAAAGAAGACTCAAATTAGATCTATGATTGAGCATTTGGGAAAAGAAGTAGATGATGATGATTAGTTGGAATTGATCACATCCTTGAATAAAATCATTGGTAAGAATAAGAAAGTGAAGAGTCTTGAAGGATGTCTGAAGGAACTAACTGAGAAGTTACAAAGCACTATAACTACACAAATTGCAGAAGCAGACCCTATGGAGAAAGAAAAGAAGGTAATGAGCACCTTTGATAATGAGTTCACAAACCTATCTGATATTGCAAAAGTAAAAGCACAAGCAGCCTATGAGGCTAGAATGCTTTTGAACATCAATCAGAACATCAAGAATGATATCAACACTCTTGATATCTGTATCAAGGACCTTAGAAAGCATTTGGAGATAGGTAAATCTTTGTACATACAGTGTACAAAATCAGAGACCTTAACAATAGAAGAAGTTCAGAAGATGAAGTTGAAGGAAGCAGAGATTCTGAATGAAACAAACCTTCTGTCTAGCCCCAATGTGAAGGTATGTGATGTTGAGAAGAAAGTTTGGAAGCTTTATGATGAAATTAGAGTTGTGCAAGATAAGAGAGATAAAAAATTGAGAAGATACACTCTTTTGAGAGAGCATGCTTCTATGAAGTTGAGCATTATTGAAGAGCAGTTGGAAGAATGTCTATCAGCTAAGACATCTTTTCAGAAGTGTAACTTTGAAAACCTCCAAGCATGTGAAATAGCTTCTTATGGACTAAGCGCACTACTTAATGTGGCAGATTCCATTAAGAAATCATGGGAGAAGGAGATAGAACTCATGAAGATAGATTTTGTAGATTGTGTTGCAAGCCTACCAGCTTTGCAATAATTGAATTAAGGTATAATCTTTTTGTGATACAATTTTGTAACCCTCCCTACCTTATTTTGTCATTGTTGTCAAAGGGGGAGAGATATATAGTAGAAAATTGATAGTATACGATAAGGATTGATACTTTTAGGGGGAGTAATATATTAGAGATAATAATTGTTTTGAAGAGTTATAAGGATAGTATATATTTTATACTATGGCCATAATTTTGAAATTTTTTGAGATTTTGAGTTGTACACTTAGCCAATTTTCTCATATGTTGCCACCAATGACAAAGGGAGAGATTGTTGGAAATTTGGCTGAGTTGATTACATAGATGTTTTCATTATGGAAACATATGATCCACATGAAGATCACATAGGTCAGAGAGAAAGTATGACAGAGCACATTGCAAATTTGTCTAAGTGTGAGATAGTATTTTTGGCAGTGAACCTAGACACAATTTTTGTTTGCGACATTGACTAGAGTAAGTTTAGTGCTTGTGCACTTTAACATAGACTCTATGATGTATATTGATCACCCATCTCAAAGCACAAGTTAGTATGACATGTACAGAATAAGTTATTACTGTTTTACCGAAGACAGTGTGAAGCCGACAGGACATAGTATGAAGACAAAACTAGTAAAGAGTTAAGGGATTATTTTGTTTATCAAAATAATGACTTAACAATACAAAGAGATGAAATATTATATGTTTACTCTTGGATAAAGCTATTGGTATAAATGTAAATGTAATTGTAATAAGCAATTGTAGCAAGTGTGAAGAACACAATAGTATGAACAAGTGATATTATGTGAAATATACGAAGCATATGTAATAGCGATAGTGAAAGAGCAACGAAGAGATATTGATGCAAGAAACATAAGGTTATGTACCTTAACCTATTTTTGTAATTAGTATATATTGTACATTACTTTTTTGGGCAGTGGGCTCACTTGGTAATCACATTTTGTACTACCAACTCCTAACAAGGTTGAGGCTTCTAACAAGGCCTATAGTCCCTTAATCAGGATTGATACACTATATGCTTGTAATAGACTTCTAACAAAGTCAACATCCTTAATAGGATACTTTTGATTAGTGGAGCTTTGTGGGTACCAACCCCACTGGGGTTTTTTCTTGGCTAGGGTTTCCTCGAGAACAACTAATGTGTTATGAGTTCTTTATTGTTATGCATGTTGTTTAGCTTCTTATGTTATGCATGTATAAAGATAATTTGTTATATCCATAATTGGGAAAAAGATAAAATTTGTAGAACACTAATTCACCCCCCCTTCTTAGTATTCCCTATTTCTAACAGTCCATTCGGTGCCGAGATGAATGGTTTGGAAGAAAGCCATTGGTGCAACTTTCAACTGACCCTCACTGCAAGTTTTGGCATCGAGAAAAACTGGTGCGCCAAATTCAAATAAATTTGAATCTCCCAGAATGGAGAGAGGTTATTTTAGGTCTCAGAAACATGGTGCTATAGCATCTCATGGATCACTGATACCTCTCATGATGTCTGAGAACTGAGCTTCAAAAGTTCACTCCCCAATCATGCTTAGTGTACCTTGGGGACATTTTGGTCCAGCATGGTTCGGAATGTTCTACTAACTCAGTGGTTGAAATGAGGTTGTTCCTAGCGTTTACCCTCCCAATCGGAGCTAATGACATAGTCCATTTGGTGCTGGAATGAACAGTTTGGAAGAAACCCATTGGTGCAACTTTCAACTGACCCTCACTGCAAGTTTTGACATCGAGCGAGACTGGCGTGCCAAATTAAAAAAAATTTAAATCTCCTAGAATGGAGAGAGGTTATTGTAGGTCTCATAAACATAGTCCTGTAGCATCTTATGGATCAGTGATACCTCTTACGGAGTCCAAGAACTGAGCCTCGAAAGTTCTCTACCAAATCATGCTTAGTGCACCTTGGAGACACTTTGGTCCGGCATGGTCTGAAACATTCTACTGACTCAGTGGTCAAAACAAGGTTGTTCCTAGTGTTTACCTACCCAATTAGAGCTAATGACACAATCGATTCGGTGTCGGGATGAACAGTTTGGAAGAAACCCATTGGTGCAACTTTCAACTGACCCTCACTGTAAGTTTTGGCATCGAGTGAGACTAGTGCGCCAAATTCAAAAAAAATTGAATCTCCTAGAATAGAGAGAGGTTATTGTTGGAAAACTAGTCAGCGCTCCCCTCGAGATTCATGACATGGCTTAGCCATCTCCTGTGTCTTCTATAAGTCTAGTGGTTGTATCAGGCATTAACAGGTTGATCTTTTGGTGCAACGGTAGCCACTACTTGTAACAAGTGGTATCAAAGCTTGGTCATAGGTTTGAATCCCCTTGGGTAACATTGAGGGTGATATTTTTGGAAAAATAGTCAGCGCTTCCCTTGGGATTCATGACATGGCTTAACCGCCTCCTGTGTCTTTTATAAGTCTAGTGGTTGTATCGGGCATTAACAAGTTGATCTTTTGGTGCAACAATAGCCACTACTTGTAATAGTTATTGTGGGTCTCAGAAATGTGGTCCTATAGCATCTCATGGATCACTGATACCTCTTACGGAGTCTGAGAATCGAGCTTCAAAAGTTCACTGCCTAATCGTGCTTAGTGCACCTTGGAGACACTTTGGTCCGGTATGGTCCAGAATGTTCTACTAACTTAGTGGTCGAAATAGGGTTGTTCCTAGCATTTACCTGCCCAACTAGAGCTAATGGAAAAGTCCATTCGGTGTTGGGACAAACAGTTTGGAAGAAACCCATTGGTGCAACTTTCAACTGACCCTTACTGCAAGTTTTGACATCGAGTGAGACTAGCACGCCAAATTCAAACAAATTTGAATCTCCTAGAACAAAGAGAGATTATTGTAGGTCTCAAAAATGTGGTCTTATATCATCTCATGAATCCCTGATACCTCTCATGGAGTCCGAGAATCGAGCCTTAAAAGTTCACTGTCCAATCATGCTTAGTGCACCTTGGGGACACTTTTTTCCGGCATGGTCTGGAACATTCTACTGACTCAGTGGTTGAAACGGAGTTTTTCCTAGCATTTACCCACCCAACCAGAGTGTTGGGACTGAAAGATACAATATGGGTTTTTGAGTACCATGTTATTATTTTGCAGTTGAAGCCCTCTAAATGCTTTTTTGAGCCTATTTTACCAGATGCAATTCTGAGGTTTTCCATGCATGTCAAGTGCTTAACACCTTTTTTTTGGCATTAGATGACATCCCAGGTCATTAATTTTGAGTTTTGAGTCATTCGGTGATGTCTTATTTTGAGCACTTGTCCCAATTCTATATTTGAGCCTAAGTGTCAATTTGCTATAGCAAGCCCTATTTGCATTTGAATATATTTTGTCTGGTAATCGGTCATGACATGTCGATTGTGGCATTGTATTGTAGGCATGTGAGTGAGTCATCCTACCAATTTTTAGCCCCCCATGTACCCGTTTGGCCTGTTTTCCAGTGTCATTCCATTTGCAATCTGTTAAAATTCTCTAAGTGCGTGCTATCTAGTTTTATAAGTGACCTACTTTGAGGTATCCCATTTTGTGCCCGGTGCAAGGTTTAACATAATTGAATGTTGTTCTGTACTGTAGACCTAGAAGACTAAGTGCCTGATAATTTCTAGGTCCCTACCAATCCATTTGACCACTTTCCCAGGCCAATTCCAAACCCAGTTTATGCATTTTTTTACTATTTCTTATCCTAAATGTTATTAGTAAGCTGACTTTGGTGATTAATTGTAATCGACCGTTTGATCTTTTTAGTGAATTGGTTGTGGATTCATGTTCTGTGTACGAGGGAGAATCACTGCCCGAGTTTTTGGTCCCTGGAAGTTTTAGTTGGTCAGTTTTAAAAGCCATTTCCAGAGCCAACTTGTGTGATTTCAGGTAGCATGGACATAATTTGTTCATAAATAGCTATGTTTGATCATGCATATCTTTTGGCTCGGGTCTCTTCAAGGTTTCTTCTATGGTAGGCTTATTTGTTTGTTGGGGGTCAATGTCTGCTCCTAATGGCATTTTCCTTTTAGATTGTTCAGTCAATTTTTTAAGGCCACTTTTAAAGGCTAGTTAGTGTTATTGATCAATTTTATAGAGAGAGCTATGTGATGATAAATTGGTGTGGCTTTGTCTTGATTTCATTCAAATGATTGCATTATGTTTGATTAGAGGGGTGAAGGTGCCGAATGGAGGGGATCTGCCATTTGTTGATGTTGTCCTGAATATGCTAGTGACCGCATTTTTAGGTTAATGTTGGCACAACATCTACTTTGAAACTTTTAGTGTCTGATTTAAAAAAGAAGAGTTGTTAATGACACTAGTTGGTTTTGTTCACCGCAAAAAAATAAAAGATCTAAGAATGTATCAAAGAAATCTCATGGAATGTGAGGGTTTCAAAGTATGCACGAAATGGACTTGTTGAAAATGGCATGTTCAAGTCGATACAATTGGCAGGTGCTAAGTGGTGCTCTTATGTGAGCATGTAAGTGGCCAACAAAATGGTGATCCACACATTATGTATGGAGACAACAAGTCCATGTCATATGTCTGTTTTTGAGTCCTATTACAAGCCTGATCAGCAGTTCATAGTTTAGTCCATAAACCTTTCAGTAGTGGGCTTTTGTGTGATAGCTAGCAGAGGAATGACTGCTCTGACAAATATATATATGGCCACCTAGCTAGCACCTCTTCCTATTGGCTACCTTCTATGCATTCTAACAGAGGACAGCTTGAGAAAGGGAGGAGGCTCCCTGTGTAAGAAGCATGGGGCTGGTCAGACCACAAAGGGGAAAGCTCATGCAAAGAAATAGAAATTGGAGGCTGCCAATGGGGAAGCCTCATGCAACAAAGAGAAAGGACTTACGCTAGAGTCTAGAGAAAGCCCACACAACTGAAATGATGGAGGCCTGGGCAGATCCAAGTAAGGGGCTCACATGTGCACCGAGAGACAGCCCATGCACAAATAGAGCATAGAGAAATGTGCCAAGGAGTATTACGCAAGGTGAAGGATGAAGATGGAGCCTCATGCTAGATGCATAAGAGCTCACGTAAGATGCCAGTATGAGGAGGCTCCTTGCGTAAGAAGCATGGGGCTGGTATTCCACATGGGTGCCCATGCAAATGACAGGGATACTCATGCAAGCACAAGTTAGTGGAGTGTCTGCCAACATAGACAAGGACTTGCGCAAGTCATGATGAAGGTTGTCTGTAGGTAATGGACAAGCACCAATTGAAACAAAGCTAGCGTGACTGATATGATGTCTGGTGTAATTGTGGAGGACCCGTGTGAGGAAGGGCAATGGTTTCTAGTTAAACAGGGAGGCCCATGCATTGTTTAGAGGCTTCTGATTGCATGAGTTTCCAGCTAGTTTGTCATGATACTTATGCTCCATGGAGGAGAATGGGCTCACACTTATCGGGTGGCCAATGAAAATAAAGTGGAGGGCTGCTAGTGCATAATAAAAAATGATGAAGAGATGTTACTAGTCCATAAACAAAGGGTTTACGCAAATGAAGGATGCCAGTCCATTAGATTTCGGAGCTGCTTAATACATGAGTCCTCTACATGAATACGGTGTGGAGGTAGACGTGAAAGATGAGAGGGCTGCCATTGATTAGCAATTAGCAGGTCGCATATGATGTGTGGGCCTGTGTAACACATGGAGAAGCTTGCGTGAGTATGTAGCTGGGCACTTGTAGGTTTCGAAATGCATTAACAGGTATATCCCACATGCAGTGGAAATGGGATTTTTGTAACATTTAAATGCAACAACACTCTAATGCATTATAAACAAAGAGCCAAGAGGCTCTTGGTGGGCCCTCTTGGCTAGAGGTCTCTGTGCACTGCGGGTCCCACTGATTTTGAACTAGAATGCAAAGGAAGTCTTTAAAACCTCAAAACTATTATCCCACATTGACCCTGAAATGGGTCTTTGTGGTGTTTATAAGTAAATCCACACACATAATGAAATAGAAAGAAGATTGGAGGCTATGCGCATGTGACCATGTGAGGGTGCCTTGATATCTATGCTAGCAGGCCCACCCAGGTAAGTAAATTTTGCAAAACAAGTGGTGCGATGGTGACGAGGACAAAGAAAGACACGTGTCAAGTGTTCATTGAGTCACATGATTAGACTAATGGTTAGGAGATGACCGCAAGATTCAGTGGGTGGTCAACTAACCGCTAGTCACTAGGTCGCCAGATCCTGGTGGTCAAGCCCTAACCGTTCCGCGATTCAGTGAGCCTTTAGTTGTGAGATCTCTGAATGGCTGGCCATTAGATAGTTTCATTCTGAGATTGTGAGATTAGATTTCGTTGCTAGGTCTCCAAATGTAACCCGAGGTCAAAGAAAAATCTAGAGAATTGGAGAATGGCTATTTCGAGTGGTTGCCGAGTTTAACTACAGTTAAGGAATTTATTCAGAGATTTAGAGATGCTAGCCACTCACCAGATCTCCAAATGAGGGTGGTCAACTTGAGGTCAAGTCCAAGCACCCAATTAGCATGTGACAAGTGACACTTTCTGGTGCTTCCTGAGGATAAAGTGCAGAAAATGGTTAAAAATACAGATTTCAAAAGGATTTTAAAAATGATATAGTCTAGACTATAGAGAAAAACCCAAAAATTTAAATGACAGAACATGCTTACAATTAATGTCCTGGAAATTCATTTTTTATCAGAATATACAAGTGTCATATGTTTCCGAAAATAGGAAAAGACAAGGAATCTAATGGAAGTGATTATTTTTAATTTCAGTGAAGTGGGAAGGAGCAGTTTGAGTTTGAAATCCAAGGATCAGAATTAGAATCGATTTGATGATGAAATGATTACACATAGTGGATCAGTTTGGAGAATCAGTTGCAGAGCAAAGTGTGAGAAAACCTAGAGATATTTTCATGCCAAAGATGGACAGCTGTTAGTTAGTTTTCAACTGACTCTCATTTGCTATATCTCAGTTTTTCTCTCATTTGTAAAGGATGTTGAAAATTTATGCTGCTGGGATAGTTTCCAGGCTTTTGAGTCTTATATTTTGTGTTCATAGTCTTGCAATGTACAGTTTCAGATGAATTTTAATGAAAACAATGGAATCCCTATTCAGTTCTTGTTTGATGTCTCTGTTTGCATTGTCTTAATTCTTGTGTATTAACTTGTAAGGCATGTTAGTATACCAGTTATCAGGTATATGTGGGTTTGGATTTAAGTTTCTTTCAAGGAGAGAGTAAGTCTTGATTTCAGATTATGAGAATTCTAGGTTTGCATATGAATTTGATGTCCAGATATTGAAAAGAGAAGAATGGCCTGCAAGGCATTTCATTCAGGTTTTTGAGTTTGGAGTTGGGGTTCTCTGGGATTGTACATTTGTTTGACTTTGCTGCCCAATAGATAAGGCACTGGTTTGTGCTTGACTAACACTTTTCTTCATCAATCTTTAAATAAATTCACTTTACATTTCCTATTTAAGAACATTAATGTTTGTAAATTGCATTGAATAGTGCAAATGCTTTTGGTGATTCCTTGTAGAAGTGAATCTGATAGGTTAGCTTGCCTGAGCCTCTGGGTTTGAAGAGAAGAAGGGTGAATATCCTTGTTACTATCTACTGATTTTCATGTCTGCATAAAGGGTTTTAGTGAGAGAGTGTTCATATATGCTAATTTAGTTTGTTTAAGGTACACCTGCTTGGGTCTATGGAGCCCAAATTGTAGGAGTTTCTCCTTGTCAATTAGTCTTTTCTTGCTTGAGTCAGGAGTCTAGGAATCAGAGAATTCTATCTAAGCATTCAGGGTCATGTTCTAGGATTTAGCAAGAAAAATCACTAACACAGAGCTAATGGCATAGTCCATTCGGTGTTGGGACAAATGGTTTGGAAGAAACTCATTAGTGTAACTTTCAACTGACCCTCACTGCAAGTTTTGGCATCAAGCGAGATTGGCACACCAAATTCAAATAAATATGAATCTCCCAGAATGGAGAGAGATTATTGTAGGCCTCAGAAATGTGGTCTAGTGGCATCTCATGGATCGTCGATACCTCTCATGAAGTCTGAGAACTCAGCCTTGAAAGTTCGCTGCCCAATCATGCTTAGTGCACCTTGGGGACACTTTGGTCCAGCATGGTCTGGAATCTTCTATTGACTTAGTTGTCGAAACAAGGATGTTCCTAGCATTTACCTACCCAATCAAAGCTAATGGCATAGTCTATTTAGTATTGGGATGAATGGTTTGGAAGAAACCCATTGGTGCAACTTTTAACTGACCATCACTGCAAGTTTTGGCATCGAGCGAGATTGGCGCACCAAATTCAAACAAATTTGAATCTCCTAGAATGGAGAGAGGTTATTGTAGGCCTCAAAAATGTGGTCCTGTAGCATCTCATGGATCACTGATACCTGTCACAGAGTCCGAGAACCAAGCCTTGAAAGTTCACTGCCCAATTCTGCTTAGTGCACCTTGGGGACACATTGGTTCGGCATGGTTTGGAATGTTCTACTAACTCAGTGGTCGAAACAAGGTTGTTCTTGGTGTTTACCCACCCAACCAAAGCTAATGGCACAGTCCATTTGGTGTTGGGATGAATGGTTTGGAAGAAACCCATTGGTGCAACTTTCAACTGACCCTCACTGCAAGTTTTGGCTTTGAGCGAGACTGGCGCACCAAATTCAAATAAATTTGAATTTCCTAGAATAGAGAGAGGTTATTGTAGGCTTCAAAAACACTATCCCATAGCATCTCACAAATCATTGATACCTCTCACAGATTTGAGAATCAAGCCTCAGAAGTTTGCTGCCCAATCGTGCTTAGTGCACCTTAGGGACACTTTGGTCCTGCATGGTTCGGAATGTTCTACTAACTCAGTGGTCAAAATGGGATTTCTCCTAGCATTTACCCACCCAACCAGAGCTAATGGAATAGTCCATTCAGTGCCAGGATGCAATCCTTGAACACTATCCCTTCACCCCAGGGAATCATCATTTTACTTTGGACACATTTGACCAATTTTGACTCAATGACTCCAACTATTACATCATTTGACAATACAAATGTACATGGAATTAAGACAATACAAATGTAAGGATACAAAATTAAGATGATACAAATTATATAAGGATATAACATTCATAGTAAGGAAACACATTTTTTGCACTTTACATGGCATTAAGACAATACAAATGTGGGCTTTTAATATTTGCAAATCAACCCCATCGGCTCTTTTATATTTCAAATTTTGCATCTAATTTTTCATCAAATGTTTTATATACAAAATTTGGCATCTAAATATGCACATTACATTCCATTGTTGTTTTTATATACAAAATTTGGCATCTAAATATTCACATTACGTTCGATTATTATTTTTATATACAAAATTTGGCATCTAACTATGCACATTACATTCGATTGTTGGTTTTATATATAAAATTTGGCATCTAAATATGAAAATTACATAACTATATATAAAAATAAAGTGTCCTTTTTGCTCCAGTCCCTGCATTCGGAAGGCAGAAGTAAAGTTAATAGAGAATATAATAAGTTTATATAGGTTTGAGAAAAAATTATGAATATGTATAAGTAATTAAATGAACCAAAGAACATGACTAGACAATGCATAGTGAATTTTACCATCATAAAAGATGGGCTAATCAAATGCACACCTCGATCTTCTATATCTATCATATATGTATCCAACTACATTTACAATCCACATAAAAAACCAACTTTATTGGCTCAAACAAATAAAGCAAAAAACTACAATTAATTTATTGAACATAATCATAATAAACATGGAAAACCTTGCAACTTGAGTTGAACTTACCTAATGAAGTGTGCCTAAAGGGTCATTTCTATTCTTGAGAGTATTCAATATTGCTTCATGATCAGCAGTACTAATAGTCCAAAGTTCCTTTCTCTTTGGTTTTCCTTGATGTTTCAACAACTTAACATTGGTTGCTATAACAAGGTGTGAATACATGAGAATGGTTTTGTGCTTCTCATAGTCCTCAAACACAAGAATGCCATTATTTCTAATCCTATATGTGCACAACCATGCTCCTGCAACAACATGTGATCCTGTTGGATATGTGAACATATCATCATTTGTCTTCGGTTGTGCAAGTTTCTGCTTTCCTCGTACACAATGTGCTAACCAGTAATCCGATCTCTCATCATTCCCTTCCGGTGCAATCAATGAAAAAATATGTCCTAGCTATAGAAGATCTGAAAGATGGTCATAGTGAAGTGAACAATCCATGTCATCATTTATTATAGAGACTGTGAGAGATAAAGGAGTAAGATAATGTGGAACCCATGTATCAACCCACTCACTTGACTCACACTAATCCCAATCACATTGAAGACAACTCAGACAATAACTAGCCAACTCTCATGTCTAAATGGTCCATTTACTAGCATCTAAGCTTCAAAATGAATGCATTTTTGAAGAATCTTTCATAGTTTGACAATCCAACCTATCTCCTATTGTGTGCAACTAAACCAACCAAAAGTATCTGCGCATCGCTGATTCAAGAGTCCCCCTTGCGACAATGTTGAAGTACACCAATCAACAATAGAATAGGCATCAATGATTTCTGCACCTGAAATCCTCAGTTGATCCTTAACTAGAGCTCTCTTTACGCATGCACCTACTCCATCATGCTCCCCTTTTCCATGACCGGCCTAAAAAAAACTCCAAATATGAAGTACACCTCTCTCTACATGCATTCTACATAACCAATAAAACATACAAGCATTTTTTAATTGACCCATGTAGTTATCTGACCAAATGAGATTTCTATCCATAGAAATATTATTTTCCCGCACCCACTCAAAATAATTCTCAAAGTAATGTTGGAAAAACTCAGATGAGTGCGATCTATCATCCTTCATATAAAAATGGTACTCTCTGATTATCTTCCAGTCATCTTCTGTACTATTAGGGGAATGTCTATATGTTATGTGCACAAAAATAGAAACCTAAATAGAATTGTAATATTGAGCTTGCAACTTGTTTTGGGGCTGCAATGTATAGTTCTCTGCAAAGTCAACAACTGATATAATAGTGCCAATCAGGAAAGTGTCCTTACACATCCTGAATTGTTGATCCAACTACTAAGACCTGTGACTATGCCTTGCATACTTGTAAAAAAGATTCTTCCTAAAATCTGAAATAAAATCAGCTACATTGCATTCTTTAGTAACCAGCTCACATCTAGAGCCTTCGCCTCCACTTTTTAATGTATATTTAATGGTTTCATATACCTTTTTATGGATAATTTTATTTCCAAAATCATGTTCGTAGCCCTCATGAAAACATTCAACAAACTTCACTAGCCCATCACACTCTGAGAACTTGTCATTTAAGAAATCTTTTCTATAAAAGAAACATCCATCATCTCTAGGACATTAAAAATGATCTAGCAAGTCTCTTGATGATTTTGGAAGAGCACTTGCACCACACTCCTCCAACATTTCACTACTATGCAAAGTAGAATGAATGGATCGTAACAATTCATGGTGCATTGAAAAATCCACATGATATTTGCAACAAAAAGTATTTCGAATCTTAAGAGGAACACAAAAAAAGGCTTCAGGGCTTCAAAAGCTCTTTGTGATATTTTCAATGTTGGATGTGTAAGGAAACTGAGGTGCGAAAATAGCTTCCTACGCTAATCTCTATAGGAGAGTAGTGTGCAAATTCTTATAAATCCTTACAATTTCAGATTCGTTAACTACTTTAACAAAGATATTGCAACCACATACTATGCATATAGAAAAATAGAGAATGACACAATGATATACCCTGGGGAAACCTTTCGGTAAAAAACCCCAGCACTCCAAAACCTGCACAATGTATTATCTTCAACACAAAGATTACAACACACTTGCAATGCAAGTTCTTTCAGGAGATGAGAGACAAGTAAAACTTATCTAACTTCTATCTCTCCCATAGAAGCAACATCATATATATAGACTCCTCAGGACCCAACAAATACCCAAAAAAGGAGTTTTGCGTCCAACCACCAAGACCCATGCACAAAGCCACATGTACATAGCTGTTACATGCAATCCCAAGAATAGGCGTCCATCCCTAGAATAGACTATGACAGCTTGTCATAGAATCCGCCAAAAATAACGGTCACAAGAGAAGTGTAAGAGAATCTATCATACCAACCTATTTTTGGCATATTCTCTTACACACACCAACCACTTCTTCTTGGGCGCCCAAATAGGCCCAAGTCATAAGATGCTCTTACACCTGTCATAGCACATTCCTTAAATAGTTCTTACGCGTCATAGGAATCCATCATGACTGTTTCAGTCATGATCTCCTTACGCACAAGATGCCGACACATCAAGTGGAGTGACACATCAACATGCCAACTAGACATGTACACTAACACTTAATTACATTATTTGCAAAAAAATTACATTTACAAAACAAATAATAAGAATAGGAATTATCCAAGGTTGAGACACCTTATTCCTAACAGGATGTGTCTCACAAATTTTTTTGAACAACATTGTTTGAATCACCTCCAAATAATGTTTGGGATGCAGGGTGCGGTCTCGAATGCCAATTCTCAACTTCAAGAAATCCTTCACATTTGGTGACACTCTTGATTTAGATTGCCAAAATAGTTGAATTTGATCCTTCATAGCATCGGTAAGCTTCTTATTACAATGTGAAAGTCTCCCACCATAAGACCATGTATCATTTTGAAGAGGATCATCAAGTCTTTTTCTTCTTGCAAGTGCTCTATCCAAAGTTTTACGATTTAGATTCAAGTCAACACAAGTTTGTCTCATCAAACGAGCCTTTCTCAAATGATTAATTACTAAGGAGGTTGTAATAACCCTCCTAGCAGCTCTCTTATATTTTTCCTTGGTAGTCTTCCCAATGGAATTTAGAGCACTAAAAAGATTTCTCACAATAATAGCATTTCGCGCCTTTTTCTTGTTCACACTAATCTTCAATTTGACTAGTATATGTCTCATATTCTACATCTTTAACAATTGCACAAACATTTAACATTGCTCAACCAACATCTTGTGGCTAAAAGATTGATCAAAAAGCTTTGAAACCCACAACCCAATGGTTGTTTCTAATCTCTTGCCATCGAAATTGCTCATTATGTTCTAATCAATTTCAAGTAACCATTTAGTTTTCTTGAAGGTCTCAATGTTGAAGTTTGTCTTTCTTCCTCCGAAGGGACTTCATTTCTCATATAATTTGGAGATGTGTAACATTGATTTGGTACTGCACCATTATCATTGTCAATTCCTTCATATTAAATTGGTGGATTATCATTGACAATGTCCACACTTCCATTGGCCACATCTACATGTTCATTTTCAAAACCTACATTTTCATCTTCAAAACCTACATTTTCATCTTCAAAACCTAAATTCTCATTTTCAAAACCTACATTTTTATCTTCAAATTCATGTTCTTCACTTGAAACCACATTCAAAGGTGGGTCTATGCTGACATCTTCATTAATATTTAACATACCTTGTCTCTTGTTCCGATGGGCAACCCTATCCATTTATCTATACACTTCAACATCTTCATTTGTGAGTCTCCTCTTCTGTTTATGCTTTCGACGACTACTACTCCCCATAGTTAGACCAAAAAGGTGATGCAAATACCTTTGGTAATAGAGAAAATCACCCCAAAAGTGGATTTTTGTCTTCTCTAGAGACAAAACGTGATTCATTGCAACTTGAATCCCATAATTCAAGAAAAAATGTGACTCTCTAGAGGGACCAAGAGAATCTTGTTTTTACTTTACACCAGTAACCAAAATCAGATATTCGATAATATCAGATATCTGAAACTATAGAATATCCGATATTATCAGATATCCCGCCAAATTTTTGGCAAAATCTATCTCTCTCCCTCTCTAACCTTTCTCTCTCCTCTCTTTCTCTCCTCTCTCCTCTCTCTCTCTCTCACACCTTTATCTCTCCTCTCTCTCCTCTCTCCTCTCTCTCTCTCTCTCTCTCTCTCTCTGTCACTCTATCTCTCTCTTAGGTATAATATTGAACATATAATATAAATATTTAATAAGTTAATATTATACTATTATACAATAGAGAAATAAATAATAATAATATAATACATGCTATTATAAAAAATTATATTATAATAGTAATGCTCTGCAATGAAACCCTAAAGTTGATCTGCCACTAGAAGTCTGAAGAAGGATTTGTCTAGTTGTCAAAATCTTTTAAGGAGGTCGTTAAGATAGGTAAATATTATAGTTTTGAGTTCTCATTATTAAATGCTATGCTATTATTATTTTATATTAATATTAAAAATAATAATTGATAATATATAACTTAAAATTGAAAAAAATACTCAATTGAATTAATATTAACATAAAAAGAATACAATTTAATATAACACAATTAATATTACTATTAAAAAAATAAATTTATTATGAAACTTGAATTTGGGAAAATTGGGGCAATTGAAATTTCAAAAAAGGCGAGCATTTTCGGATATCTGATATTGTCGGATATCCAAAAATATTAGATATCCAATTTTATCGGATATCCGATTAGGCTTAGTATTTGCTTCAAAAATACCAAACGTGGGAGGTCAACCCTTTAGGCATGTTTCAGGAGATAGTTTCTGATATCAAGACTTCAACCATGTAGCTGACAACTATTTTTTCACCCGAAATTGATGAAACAAAAAGGGTTTCTTAAAGACATTATCAGCTTTCCATCAATATAATTGCTGTCAAATTTTGAGTTCGGTAAGTAATTATTACTTATTTTTTAATTGAGTTATCTTTAAAGTTGTAATTGACATACTGATTAAAAAACAACTATAACTTTCAAACTGTTTAACCTTTTTGAAATCTGAAACATGCATCACATTCTATGCTTCGGCTTCTATAAGGAAAAAAAATCAATTTTGTAAAGTTTAGAATTAGTTAAGGTGGTCAGTCACAAGATTTTTTTTATTCCGAAAAAGTTATAGCATAAAATTCATAATTAATTATTTATTTGGCAAAAAATTACAAAAAAATATGCATCACATCCGTGAATGAGTCTACTACTTATATCTAGAATCTTGGAAAAATATATCATCATTTGATTGTGATTAAGGTGGTCAGACATACACGTACTTTTTATCTTTTCCCTAAAATTTTCATACTACTTCATTGAAATCTAAAATTTTCTACAATTAGATAAAAAAAATTTTAGACAAGGGCTAGTAGTTTAGAAACTACATTCAATCTCCTACAAATTCTATTGTTACAACTTTTTCACACAAGGTTCATAAGATGTTCAACTTTTTACGTCAGTTTGACTAACCCTTATTTTTTTATTTTTCATTGCCACTTAAGGCCATAGTTTGGTATACCATGATCCTACACATACCCTAAGATTCATGGTAAGATTATGTTGAAGCCTTGTGCATTTATATTTGTGTTGTAGACATGTTTGTGGAGCTATGTTCATGGACGCGGAGTTATTTGTGTAGTACAAGTTGAGTTATGATGTTTGTATTTGCAAGTTATAGTTTCTTGAGATTGTCTCATGGAGCCGACAGTGTTTATATTGTTTTAGCAGTTGTGCCTATCATTTTGGCATGTGTGAAGTGATGCATCTACTCATATTGGGTTGGGTGGTCTCTTTTTGTGTTACGTGCTTAGCATAGCTATTAGAGATGTTTTTGGAGAGTTATATTGTTTCTCTAATATGACTTCAATAAGGTTCTAACAGGCTGACTTGATTATATCATTTGGAGGAAGATACTTATAGCCAGTCAATTGTGATTGCTAAGTGTGATTGAGAGAGTAGAGAAAAAGATGTGAATGTATTGAGACAATCAGTCATCAGTTGAAGATCTATGTGAAGAAGAAGAGAGTATATGCTATTCATTAGAATTGATCAAGACAGTAGGTCTACTTTCCACTTCACCAAGATACATATATAGTGTGTATCTATTATGTATAAGGTTGAAGCCTTCTTGATTTGAGAAGTGTGCTCTTGAACAGTGTGTCCTCACCCCTAACAGGGTTATTTTTAAAAGACTCCTAGCAGGGTTCAAACTTTGACCAAGTCACTGTACTTCATGTATTGTAAAGATCAACTCCTAACAATGTTGAAAGATCTTCTAATAGGGATCATTATACTCTAGTGTAGTTTATAGTGGGTGCTAATTCCCACCGAGGTTTTTACCTATTTGGGTTTCCCCATAACCAAAATTGAGGTGTTGTGTTAAGTTTTATCTTATTGTGTTTGTTCTTAATGTTATTCTATACTTAATTGTATGAAGAATTGAATCTTGTAGATAACTGATTCCACCCCCCTTCTCAGTTATCTCTTGGGACTATTCCTAACAATTTGTATCAGAGCCAAGTGCCCCGGAGAGAAAGTTTAATAGCTTTAGGTTGATCAGATGGTGTTCTTTAGAAAATAAAGTCCTAAGTTTGATGGAGAGAATTATCTAGACTGGAAGAACAAAATGATAACACATTTGTAGTGCATTGGTTTTGAGATTTTTGAAGTAGCTACTCAAGAAGTTCAGATTCCTTCTTTGAAAGATCTTACAAAAGATGATGCAACTATAAAGAAAAAGGAATTGTTCACTCAAAATGCAATTGCCAAAGAAGACCTTATAAGTGCCTTATCTGATAGTGAGTTTTCAAAGATCAAGAAAGTAGATAGAGCCTATGAAATATGGAAGTATGTTGAAGATATGTGTGAAGGAGATATCCAAGCCAAGAATGCTCATAGAAATACATGGAAGAAAATATATGATAATTTGGAGATGCTACCTGATGAGAACATCAGATCCTACAATCAAAGAATTAATGAAGTAGTTACAGGAATGATAAACAATGGTGGAGTAATCTCAGAAGAAGTCATAATGGATAAGTTGATGACTATTCTGATAGAAGAACATGAGAGAAAGATAAACATCCTACATGAGACTATGCAGTTTTCAAAAGACTTTAAAAGAGAGACCTTAATTAGCAAAATTTCAGCATTTGAGATATCAAGATTAAAGACAGAGCCGAAAAGTGAAATAGTATTCAAAGCCTTAGTCCATGGTAAGAAATCCTTAAACACTTCTAGTAATTTTGATAATGAAGATGAGGATAAAGAACTACATGATTTCATTCCTATGATTGCTAAGAAATAAAGAAAAGGAAAAGGAAAATATGAAGGTCAGTTACCAATAAAATGCTTTACATGTAACAAGATTGGTCATTTTGCATCTAAGTGCCCTACAAGAGTCAAGAAGTTCAAAACAAATTACAAGCCTAAGTATACAAAAGAATGTTACTATGGAGTATCAGATGAAGATTCAGTAGAAGACAAAATTGGATTCATTGCTACTGAAGATATGGAAAAAATGTTTGATGAAATGGATATTGAAGATGAAAAGAAAGCACAATAGATAACATTGATTTCACAAGAAGACATTAGAATAGACTAGATCATTGATAGTGGTTGTTCACATCACATGATAGGAGACAAAGATAGATTTGTACATCTGGATAAGTACAAAAGTGACATGGTTAGATTTGGAGACAACACTCCTGAACCTATCATAGGTAGATGAGCTATCACTTTGGATGGAAAGAATAACACTGATGATGTTCTGTATGTTGATGGTTTGCAGCATAACTTACTAAGTGTTGGTCAATTTCTTGACAAAGGATATCAGTTGGAATTCAAGAACAATAAGTGTATCATTAATAACAAATAATAAGTAATGATTGCATCAGGTTCAAAGACAAAAGGTAATATTTTCAGCTTATTTTTGAAGTAATTTGTTTTGTTGCTAAAGTAGATGACAGTTGGTTATCGGATAAAAGACTATGTCACATCAATTTTGACAATATAATAAAGATAAGCAAAGTAAAGGCATTAAGAGACCTCCCTAGTATTGCAAAACCAATTGATACAATATGAAGTGAATGTGTGATGGGAAAATGGTGTAGGGAACCTCCCACCTTGCTGAGTTAATGAGTGTTTTAGGGGTCTTAGGAGTTTGTGGTAGTTTTTTATGAGTTTGGAATAAGATCCATTGGATTGGATCCCTTCATATGTTTGTAAGAGCCAAATGAGCACAAGTGGTCCATTTGGTCTAAATGGCCTCAAGAATCTCTAGGTGATGGATTTGGTTTGGAGTGGCCTAAATAAGGTCTTAGGACCTTAAATGTCTTGATTTATGACTTAGGATTCCTTACTAAACATTTGAGTAGGTCTAATAGGCCAAATGGGATTTTGGCAAAAAGTTGCTCAAGCAACTTTTGCAACTTTTTGAAAAGTTGCTCATATGGTGGTTAGATTGGTTGTAACCACTCATGCTCAGTATATTAGCATGAGGATGATGAATTTCAAAGGTTAATGAATCTTTGGTCTAAATTCCATGATTTAGTACTTTATGTATGGATGCCATGTGTTAACTCTCACTGTTTGCAGGTTTTCTCTATGTATTGTACAACTTGTATGGATTGATTGGAGTGATCCAAATCCATGGTGGTTTAGTTTAGTTTTTTCTCTTCACTCTGCATTGATTCTTTTGTTTGTGAGTTAGAGGAGTGAGATTTGGAAAGCTTTTCAAGCCACTGGTCTGTAAAACCAATTTGCATAGCCACCATGCTTGAAATGGCTCTAACCTAAACATCCATAGGTGGAAATGGCTAAAACCATAGGGGATGTTAGGTTAGAGTTTTTACATATATTTTTTGTTTTCATTTGTGTGGTTTCATCAAGGTTTCATGGTCAAAATGGAAGCCCTATGGCTTACCGTTGAAGACATGTGAGCTAGGACAGGGTATAGAAAGAGTTGGCACGTGTGCCCATGATCTGGTGGAGAATAGTTAGGGGCATTTTTTGAAAGCCCTAAGAGTCCCCTTGAAGATTCAGGAGGTTTGGGAAATTGAATAGTAGTTTGGTGACCAATTTGATGGTCTTTTGTACAGATAGGTCCAGAGGACTAATTAATAGGCTTAAAACTAGGGCCTGCTAGTAAGTAGGGTTGTGGATGTGTCCAGAAGCTTAAAATTTGGATCTAGAAGGGGTTGATAGATAACTTGAAGAATTTAAAGTTATTCTATGTGGTTTTTTGGGGTTCTAGGAACTTGAAGCCAAAAATAGTGAAAATAGGCCTAATAGGAATTGAGCCAATTAGGCCTCCTATTTATTTGATACTTTATGACTAGGTAGAGTAGCCAAAAGTGCAAGGAAGGGTTCCTAGTGATGTTGAAGGGTCAAGGAACTAGTTTGAAGTTAGGATAAAGTGTGGGAAGATCCTAAGAAATGGTTTGGGGTTCTAGAGGGGAAGTCCTAGTTTAGAAGCCTAGGAAATTGAAAGCCTAATTGGTCTTGGAAGTAGTGTATCTTCTAGATACCAACTATACCTTGGAGGAGAAGTTGGTGAAGAGGATCTTGGAGATAAAAAGTGGTGAAGATACACTAAGATTAACCATTGGATGGTTAGAGGAGGTTAGGAACCTTAGAGGAAACATTAGAACCCAAACCCTTTGCATTAGAGTGGTATCAGAGTAGGAAATTCCCTAAGTTTGTGTATGTCTAAAGAGGAGTAGAGCTAAGAGGTTGATAACATGCCTCCAAAGGAAATGATTAGGGGGACCATAGTGGACTTGGTCCAAGAGCTATTGGAAAAGGCCAACTTGACAGATTCAAAGAGAAAGAGAATCACTGAATGGGGTAATGAGAGTGAAGATGAAACTGAAAGTCAAATAGGGGAGACATCTAGAAAGGGTAAAGAAAAAGTTGATGATAAGTACAAGGTGTTCTTTGATGCATTAAAATCCATTAACAAGGATAGCATGGATCACATTCCTTTCTATAGTGGCAGTTTGAATGGTGAGGAGTTGTTGGATTGGCTAGAAGCCATTGATAATACTTCTTTATTATATTATTATTTTATTTTATTATTTTGTTTATTCTTATTTTTAATTTTCTTCTTCTTATTTTGTTCCTCTTTTTTTTTCCTTATTTAATTACTTGTTTATTTCTAATTCCTTCGGTTTTTGTGCCAATTAAGCATGTGTTACTCCTCTATCCATCTATTTAGGAGTCTTGGTCTACTAAACACTCATTTCTATGATGGATCATAGAGTGTGATCTGAAACGTTGGACATAAAAATATACAAAGTCAAATCCAAAAGAACAAGAGATATCAATAGAACACTACTTGACAAAAGCATACACCAAATCAAACTAAATGTTAAACATCACATAATGCTTTCATGAAATGTTTCATTCCATTGTCCTCCTACTTTCAACATCTTGTGTGAATGGAATGTGGGTGCTCTTAGTTTTGTTAGCACAAACAAAAAATGCTATAAGAGAATGGAGATGGTTGATTGATAGGAGATATGATAATGGTGATGGATTGATAATGATAAGGTAGTTATAGGCTCTAAAAATTCATTAGTATGCAAGTGAACAAGTTCTACAAAATCTCAAGTTCACAAGATTGCACAGGGCATTAATTCTCAAAAGCATAGAACTTCAAATGTGAGGAGAAAATGATCTTTTACACAATCTCATAAAAATCAAGGGTTGGGATTAAGAGGTGCTAGGAGAGTGAATATGATTGAAGAGTAGGTAGGGATAAGGTAGGAATAAAGGAGATTAAGAGGCAATAGGAAATAAGTGGTTGAGATTAAGAGGTGGTAAGGAGGAGTAGAGGATATTGACTTTAGGAGTTGAAGTCAAATGAAGAGACACGTGTCATTTGTCACAATCTCAAAATTTACATGTTCATCTATGTTATTGAAGGTGATTGGTGGAGATGATACTCTTTTTATTACTTCTTTATGAATTATTTTTTAGTCAATTGCTCATAATGTAATTCTAGTAATTTACAATAGAATAATCCAACAATAAAGATATATTTTTGAATATTATTTATTTATTCTAAAAAATTATAGAGGAGAAAAATATTTATATATTATATTTAGTTTTACTGTTTAACTTGTATATTCTTATGCAATATTTAAATAAAATTTGAGTTGATTAGTTGATAACTCTATATAAATGTCTCGGAATATAATTATTAGTGATATCATAATTCTCTTACAAATATTTCCATTAAAAGTATCTAAAGGATAAAGTCCCAACTTATGAAACAAAATTGGGGATAATCTCTTGGATGCATAAAATATAAGATAAGTATGAGGTATTTTCATAATCTAAGACTCTTAATCCCAAGAGTGTCAACAACCAATAAATTGGAATATTTTTTTTATTAAAATCGATAGCATAACAAGGGTGTTGATCCTTACACAACCACAACACAAAGTTGAAAAAGGTGCTCATTAACACACTAACAGTCAAAGTGCTAGAAAATATAAAATATAAACAACACACTAGTATAAAGGCTAGTAGCCTACCTCAAGAGTGGGAAGGCAACTCACCCACATCATGTGGAGAAGAATATGAAGTTAAAGAACTATTTTTCCTATGTTGTCAAACAAATTGTCTATTAAATATTATGATGCATTCAAGGATGGTGGATCCAATTAAGGATTGACCAACCTTGAAGCCAAACCAATATGCAATGGAAATACACAAAAACAACAACAGATCTGAATTCAAACAGAAGTCTTTATTCATCAAATCACTGATTACAAGCAATGTGTCGGGCTGTAAAGCCTTCCTAGTTATGGAAAATTATAAAGCAAGTAACAGTCTACAAGATCTCATGGGATCCAGTTCTCCTCCACAACATCATGATGCAGGAGCATCTTGGGTCTTTGAGCAATCTTGCATAAACCAAAAACATTTCCTGATTTCTGTACCTATTTTTATGTTATTTTCTTTATAATCTTTGCATTTGATGGTTTCATGCTGTGAAAAGTTTACATGATGTTGAGGACCTATTTGGAAACCTTCTCCTATGAGCACATAAAGATTGGATTGACTGTTTCAAAGTTACAGTTGTTTTCATTGCCGTCGAACCCGTATTTTCCTGTAGTTTTGGTGCTGATTGCGCATAGTGGAAAAATTGATCCTTAATGAATCAGAATTTGTGCTATAGAGGAATTTAAGAGGACCTAAATTAATATCATTTTACAAGAGGGATAGTCCTAATTCATTATGAGTAAAAATTTATGCCCATTTTTCTCAGGGACCTATTTTCTACCAGTTTTCATGCGAAACGTGGAGTGTTTCTTCTTGCGCGGTTATGTGTGTTGAGATGGGGCCTTGAAAAATTAGGGGAATTTTATTGGGTCATATGTGGACCTAAATCCAAAGGTGCATCATGTGGTGATCATTCTAGCATTAGTTTTTCTTTAAATCTTCCAGACGGGACCTATATTGTAATTAAATACCTGACTGGCTGACTTGTGGCTTAGCTGGCTATATAAAGAGTCTTGGTTGATGTAGAAGGTAAGGAAGGAAGGTAGTAAGAACATAATTATCAAGATACATCATTGGAGACAAAGATAGGATGCAAGATGAGATTCTGATTTCATAATTTTCATTGTATAAGGCCGAAACCTGGAAGGCCTCACAACCGGGCATGTTGAAAGAAATAATATAAATTATTTGTTGTTTCTGCTAGTTGATTGCCTCATATCCATTGTGATTTCATTTCTTTCATGTGATATTGTATTGCTTCCATTGTGTAACTCAGAGCAGGGATTTTTTGTGGATTCAAGTGGACTCAATTTTGCTTGTATCTACCCTGCCCTTGCGTCAAGTGGTATCAGAGTTCTTTCTTTCTTGTGGATTGGATTGTGGAGAACCTTATTGGATTGGTTGTAGGGTGGTAGATCTGAGATCTGACCTATAACTTGCAAAAGGTTATGATGTTGCTGGAACTTGATTGTCAAGATGGTTCATGGTAGAGGAAATGATAATGCTATCATGGATATGTTGAGGTAGATTGCAACTAGGCTTGAAGCTATAGAGACAACCCAGAGAAGAGGAGCACATCTTGAAGATGTTAGTGATGAAGAAGAAGAAGCAGCACCTAATCCTGAACCTAAAGTTGAACAAGATGAGGAAAGACTCTTGAGAGTTTTGTCTAAGGCTAACTCCAGACCTGTAGTTGAAGTTTCTTTCTATGATGGAAGACTTGAGACCGATACACTTTTGGATTGGATCTTTGAGATGGATAAATAATTTGAGTATGAAGATACTCTTGATAATAAGAAGGTCAAGATAGAAGTCACAAAGTTGAAAGGTCATGCATCTCTTTGGTGGGATCATTTACAAACTGAGAGACAAAAGAGAGGAAAAGAAAAGATCAAGACATGGATGAAGATGCTTGGAAAGATGAAGAAGAAATTTCTTCCAACTGACTACCAAGTTAGTTTGATGAGGAAAATGCAAAATCTGAGACAAAAGGACATGAGTGTGAAAGAATATATTGAGGAATTTTACAAATTGGATATCAAATCTGGACATGTGGATGATGAAGTTGAGAAAGTGGCTAGATATATGAATGGCATGAGGACATCAATTCAAGATGAGATCAGTTATGTGTAGAGAGAAAGTGTGGAAGAAGCATATCAATTTTCTTTGAAGGTAGAAGAGAGATTGATAAAGAGACATGAACAAAGACAAAGAGGAAGAGGTGGAAAATTTCAGAGAAGTAGAGGAAGATCTAATGGAGAAAGAAGTAGATCTGAAAAATGTAGTAGAAGATAAAGGATGGGAAGATGACCCTATTGGTATAAGAGGTAACTACTCTAGAGGTAGCTATATTGGTTACTCTAGGAATAATAATAATGGAAAGAGAGAATAAAAGTCTTGGTTTAGAGGTACTTGTTACAAATGTGGCGAAGAAGGACATAGAGCTTTTGAATGTACTAACTCTAGAAAGAAGATTGGAGGTAACAATGGAAGTAATTTGGCTTTTGAAGAAGTTGAGGAAATGCCTAATGAACCTGAACATGGTGAGAAATTGATGCTAAGAAGGATCTTGTGTAATAAAGAAGTTGATGAAGAACCTATCTTGAGAAAAAGTTTGTTTAGAACTAGATGTAAGATCACTGAAAAATGTTGCAAGGTAATCATTGATAGTGGAAGTTATAATAATTTTGCATCCGAAGAGCTGGTTAAAAAATTGCAGTTGCAAAGATTAAAACATCCTAAATCTTATCACATTGCTTGGATCCAGAAGGAGCATAAACTACTTGTAAGTGAACAATGCCTTGTTAAATTCAAAATTAGGAATTATCATGATGTAGTCTTGTGTGATATTATGCCTATGGATTGTTGTCATATTCTTTTGGGTAGACCTTGGTAGTATGATAGGAAAGCTTTGCATGATGGTAGATTGAATCAATATACTTTTTGGATGGATGGAAAGAAACAAGTATTGTTGCCTTTAATAGAAAAGTTTGATGAAAGTCACTGTACCACAATCACAGTATGTTTGGTTGATGGTAAAAAATTTGCAAGAGACATGAAGGAACAAAATATTTTCTTTTCTTTAATACCAAGGAAAACTAGAAAACAAGATGAATTAGAACATGCACTTGAGATTGAATCTTTGTTGACTAAATTTCATGACATCATTTCTAATAATGTACCTGATGGTTTACCACCTATGAGAAGTATAAGTCATTGTATGGATTTGATACCTGGAGCTAGTTTTCCTAATAAAGCACCACATAGGTTGACACCAGATGAAAAGATTGAGTTGAATAGACAAGTGCAAGAATTTCTTGAGAGAGGATTGATTAGGGAAAGTTTGAGTCCTTGTGCAGTACCTGTTGTATTAGCACCTAAAAAGAATGGAGAATGGAGAATGTGCACTAATTCTAGAGCTATAAAAAAGATAATAGTAAAGTACAGATTTCCTTTGCCTAGGATGGATGACATAATGGATAGATTGAGTGGAGAAAAATATTCCACAAAGATTGATTTGAAGAGTGGATATCATTAGATTAGGATCAGAGAAGGTGATGAATGGAAAACTATTTTTAAGACTAATGAAGGTTTGTATGAATGGTTGGTTATGCCTTTTGGTTTGACTAATGCACCTAGTACTTTCATGAGGCTGATGAATGAAGTTATAAAAAGATTCTTGGGTAAGTTTGTGATTGTATATCTTGATGACATTTTGATATTCAGTAAGAGTAAGGAAGAACATCTTGAACATATCAAACAAGTATTGCAGAGATTGAAGGAAGAAAAGTTTCTGATTAACTTGAAGAAATGTTCATTTATGAAAGAGGAAATTGTGTACCTTGGTTTTGTAATTTTAGCTAATGGATTGAAGATGGATCCTAAGAAAGTAAGAGCTATACTTGATTGATCTACACCAGAGAATGTTGGAGAGGTAAGATCATTTCATGGATTGGCAAGTTTTTATAGGAAGTTTATCATAAATTTCAGTTCTATTTGTAATGCTATGACTTAAACTATGAGACGAGATAAAAAGGATTTCAAATGGACACATGGAGCACAAAAGAGTTTTGAAACATTGAAACAAAGAATTGCAGAGTTGCCTACACTTGCTTTGCCTGATTTGAGGAAAGTTTTTCAAGCTGAATGTGATGGTAGTGGAAGTGCAATTGGATATGTTTTGAGTCAAGAAGGAAAACCTATAGCTTTCTTTAGTGAAAAGTTGAATGATGCTAAGAGAAAATATTTAGTTTATGACCAAGAATTCTATGCTATCGTTCAAGCTTTGAAGAAGAGGAGATACTATTTGATGCCTAAAGATTTTGTGTTGTATAGTGACCATAAAGCTTTGCAGTATTTGGGAAGTTAGAATAAACTGAATCAGAGACATATGAAGTGGGTTGAGTTCTTGTAGAATTTTTCCTTTTCATTGAAGCATAAAAGTGGATAGTCAAATAAAGTTGCTAATGCCTTGAGCCGAAGAAGAAGTTTGCTGATAGAGATGAGAGTTGAGGTACTTGGTTTTGATGATTTGAAGTGTTTGTATGAAAATGACATTGATTTTGTAGAGCCTTGGAAAGCTTGTAAGGAACACATAGTGAGTGATAAGTGGATTGATTATTTCATTCAAGAAGACATGTTGTTTAAGGGAATTTAGTTGTGCAAACCTAGAGGATCTATGAGAGAGAACATAATAAAGGAGAAACATAGTGGTGGACTAGCTGGACATTTTGGGATTGATAAGTCTGTGAATTTGATTTTAGAAAGAACTTTTGGCCACAAATTTACAGAGATGTATAGAGAATGATGAGAAGTTGCAGAGTTTGTCAAGTAGCAAAAGGAACTAGTCAGAATGTTGGATTGTATACACCTTTGTCCGTACCTGATAAACCTTGGGAAGATGTGAGTATGGACTTTGTTCTTGGATTGTCTAGAACTTAGAGAGGTAATGATTCTATTTTGGTAGTGGCTGAAAGATTTTCTAAGATGGCTCATTTCATACCTTGTAAGAAGACATCTGATGCATTGCATGTAGGTAAATTATTCTTCAAGGAAGTGGTAAGATTGCATGGTTTGCCTAAATCTATTGTTTTAGATAGAGATACTAAGTTTACTAGTTACTTTTGGAGAACAATTTGGAAGAAGGTGAATACTGATTTGAAGTTTAGTTCTACATTTCACCCTTAGACAGATGGACAAAATGAAGTTGTGAACAAAATTTTGGGAAACTTATTGAGATGTTTAGTTGGAGAGAAGCCTGCTAATAGGGATTTAGTTTTGGCATAAGCAGAGTTTGCATATAATAATTCTGTAAATAGAAGCACTAAAAGGACACCATTTGAGATTGTTATTGGATTTAATCCTAAGGGAACCACAGAGCTAAGACATTTACCTACTAAGACAAGAAGAAGTGTTGAAGCTAAGGATTTTGTAGTATACATGAGAACTTTGCACGATGAAATCAAAAAGAATTTGGAGGATAGTAATCTGAAATATAAACAGAGAGCAGATAAGAGAATGAGACATAAATATTTTGAAATTGGAGATGTGGTTATGATTCATTTGAAGAAGAATAGATTTCCAATTGGTACCTACAACAAGCTGAAAATGAAGAAGTTTGGACCTTGTAAGATTCTGAAGAAGTTTGACAGTGGAAATGCTTATGAAGTGGAATTACCAGAGGACATGGATATATCACCTATATTCAACATTTTTGATATCTTTGAGTACTTTGAATCAAATGATGAGATAGAAGATGATTTGGATTATCCTAAGAATAATAAGGACAGCATTAAGAAGATCTTGAATAGCAGAGTGAGCAAGAGTACAAGAGGAAAAGACTACATGGAATACCTAGTTCAGTGGAAAGATAAGCTAGTTGAAGACAGTTCATGGATTACACAAGCTGAGTTGGATCTTTATGATTTAGGTCAGCATATGAGGAGTGTTTGATGTGGACATCAGTTCTTTATTTACCCTAGGTGTGTAATGCAGGAGCATCTTGGGTCTTTGAGCAATCTTGAATCAACCAAAAACATTTCCTGATTTTTGTACCTATTTTTCTGTTGTTTTCTTTATAATATTTGCATTTGATGGTTTCATGTTGTGAAAAATTTACATGATGTTGAGGACCTATTTGGGAACCTTCTCCTATGAGCACATAAAGATTGGACAGACTATTTCAAAGTTACAATTGTTTTCCTTGCTGTCGGAACTGTATTTTCCTACAGTTGTGGTGCTGATTGTGCATAGTGGTGGTGTTGATCCTTAAGGAATCAACCTTTTCTCTCTATTGGTTTAATTAAGTATTTACTAATTACACTTTACTTAAGTTTACTTAGGATAATGCATTTGCATAATTATTTGTCTTTGAGACACCTAGGAGTTTGCATTTCTTTTTAGCACACAGTTAGGAGAATCTCCACTTTAGGTGTGATAGTTGTCATCACATACCTCTTTGTGTGTGAGATCCACCTTTAGTGCACTTATCAAATTATCATCCTCTCATTGTTGCACATACTTTCATGTACAATGGAGGATGATCCACCTTTGGTGGACATGTGATTCCACCTTCTGTGGGTGATATCTTATCATGTAGTCTTATTGCATTGCCTATATATTTAGGCACTCTTACATTGTATGTAATCAATCAATCATTCAATCTATTCATTATTTGATCAGTTGATCATATCATATCTTGTCTCTCTTGTTTGTGCTATCTCTTGAGCTTCTAGATCTTGGTTTCTACTCTTTGCCTTAGGCAAATTCTTACACGGTATTAGAGCGATATCAAAATTCTTACATGGTATCAGAGTCATAGGAGTTTCATTGTATAGCCTATTTTGAGAGATTTTTATTGTAGGTGAAAATTGGAGCTTGGTGGTGCAAATCAGAGGTTGGCATCACATTGAGGAGGTCCAAAAACCCCTAAATTGAATTTTTTTTTATCCAAATCAGATATCTGAAGCAAAATCTAGAGCCATTTGAATTTTCAAGGTTTGGCTGCGCCGATTCAGAAAAAATAATTTCAGAGGCAATTTTCAAACAACGATATCTCAGTCATCTGGACTCCTTTTTCAGAGCAATGTTTTTTGTTTTGGGGTATAATTTCACAATCTACACAATGGTATAGGTGATTTTTGATCTCTATTTCTGATATTTTCTAAAAATTGCAAATCCTAATTTTTACAACTTTAGAGGCTTCGTTTGGGCTCATATGGACACATTTTTAGGTGCTATTTTTTTTGAAAATTCATGATTTTTTGTCTACTTTTCAGATTTGGTATCATTTTGGAAAAATTCTGAGTAGACATAGTACTTTTAGAATTTGGTCTATTTTGGCCTATTTTTGGCACTTGTAATTTGTTAGATCCTTGAGAGATCTTGTGTCTTATTTGTTTGAGTCTACTATAGGTTCATATTTTTTTGTTGTAATCATCAAAATCAGAAGTCCACTTTGGTTCATTTTGGAAAGTGGCAATTGTATATGCACTATATATAAAGTGCCAAAATCATCTATTTGGGGGGGTTCTTTGGTTCATTGCATTTTGGGGGTGCATTGATTTTTTCGTCTCATTGTTTCATGTGAGAAGTACATCATGGATGGTTTCATTAAGTTGACAAGATGGAACTATAAGCAATGGATTGAATTGGTTCTTTCTCATCTTAGTGAGCATAACCTATTATCTTATTTGTATGAGTATAGACCTAAAAATCCTTCTTTCAATTGTGACTCTTACTCAGAAGTTACTAAGGTTATCTATTTGAATATGGATATGGATGTAATAGATTCTCTTAATGACTATGATGATGAGATAGAAAATATTCTTGGTCTTTGGACTGTTCTTTGGGAATTGTATGGAGATCCACATATTCCTCCACTTCCAAAACATCTAGAACCTCTAGTTGTAGCTCCTTCTCCTCCTTCTGAGATCACATCTCTTGATGATGCATGTCTTCCTATAGCCATTGACTCTTTTGATTTAGTGCAAAAAGATATTCCTTGTCTTCCAGACTTGGTTCCATGGGATGACTACTTGACAGACATTGTAGGTTTGTCTATGGAGTCCTACACTTCAGATTTGGGAGACTTCATTGATGATATTCATCTTCTCTTTGGTGAAGATGATCCTTATTCAGTTGTTGCAAGGGAGCATGCTAACCCTCATATTCATTCTCTACTTGATCATTCTTTCAAGGGTGACATGATTGTGGATACTTTGATACAGTAGTTGGAGGAGGTCACTTTCTCTTCAGAGGAGATACTTGGGTCTTTGGTGCATGTTCTACATTCATTCTCAGTTGATCTTGATTTGTCTTTTTGAGCAGAGTGGCTTAGTACACATGATTTGGAGGAGGCACCTTTCAGCTTTGACATGGGGACACTTTAGCAGGTTTCAGAGACTCCATATTTTTTGAGGTTTCTTCCTATAGATTGGGGAGGAGGCTTCATATATTCACCTTTTGTATTGTTTCTTCCTAAGGGGAGGAATTTTGTTCTACACTCATGGAGTAGTTTCTACATCAAGCCTGGAGCATCTACCACTGGTGTTCATTCTACATTGAGGGGGGGCTACTTGGTCTCTCTTCCACTTCTTCTATCCTATGGGGGGGATATTTTCCTCACATGAGGCCTTCTCTCTCATATTTTACTATTATAATATTCTCTCTTTTGGGGGGAGGGTTTTTCCCATGAGGTTTCCCCTCTTTCTCCACTTTATGAGAGATTGCATTGTTCTTGCATATTGTACATGGGTACCTAACATGGCCTAGTAGCTGGGATCCATCTTGCATTGTGAGCTTATGTGCATTCCCCTAAGTTTCACTTAAGGGGGGGTGTTGGTGTAATTAATTAGTTACTAATTACACTTTACTTAAGTTTACTTAGGATAATGCATTTGCATAATTAGTTGTCTTTGAGACACCTAGGAGTTTGCATTTATTTTTAGCACATGGTTAGGAGAATCTCCAATTTAGGTGTGATAGCTGTCATCACATACCTCTTTATGTGTGAGATCCACCTTTAGTGCACTTATCACATTATCATCCTCTCATTGTTGCACATACTTTCATGTACAATGGAGGATGATCCACCTTTGGTGGATATGTGATTCCACCTTCTGTGGGTGATATCTTATCATCTCCTTATCATGTAGTCTTATTGCATTGCCTATATATTTAGGCACTCCTACATTGTATGTAATCAATCAATCATTCAATCTATTCATTATTTGATCAGTTGATCATATCATATCTTGTCTCTCTTGTTTGTGCCATCTCTTGAGCTTCTAGATCTTGGTTTCTACTCTTTGCCTTAGGAAAATTATTACATGGTATCAGAGCGATATCAAAATTATTACGCTCTCTTAATGAATTTAAGAGGACCTAAATTAATATCATTTCCCAAGAGCGTAAGTCCTAATTCATTATGAGTAAAAAGTTATGCCCATTTTAGGGACCTATTTTCTGCTAGTTTTCATGCGAAACATGGAGTGTTTCTTCTTGCATTGTTCCATGTGTTGAGATGGGGCCTTGAAAAGTTAGGGGCATGTTCTTGGGTCATGTAAGGACCTAAATCTAAAGGTGCATCATGTGGTGATCATTCTAGCATTAGTTTTGGTTTAAATCTTCCAGACTAGACCTATATTGTAATTAAACAACCTGACTGGCCAACTTGTGGCTTAGCTAGCTATATAAAGAGTCTTGGTTGATGTAGAAGGTAAGGAAGGAAGGTAGTAAGAACATAATTATCAAGATACATCATTGGAGACAAAGATAGGATGCCAGCTGAGATTCTAATTTCATAATTTTCATTGTATAAGGCCAAAACCCAGATGGCCTCATAGCGGGCATGTTGAAAGAAATAATATAAATTCTTTGTTGTTTCTTCCAATTGATTGCCTTATATCCATTGTGATTTCATTACTTTCACATGATATTATATTGCTTCCATTGTGTAACTCTGAGCAGGGCTTGTTTGTGGATTCAAGTGGACTCAATTTTGCTTGATTCTACTTGTATCTACCCTGCCCCCATGTCACATCAGCATTCAACTAGTCTAGGTATACAATAGGTAGTACACTAGTAGGCACCCAAGAAAGATCTAAACTTGTACTCAAACTTCCAAGAAATCTTCCTGCTCCTAAGCTTGCAGGCTACTAACCTTCCAATGATCAAATCTGATCCTCCTCTAATGCTTAAACAACTACCCAAGCATCCTATAAATACTAATTCGCAGCCACAAGTCGGCTAATGAAACAATTAACCCTTACAAACAAATATTAAATGCTAAAACATCATTTGGCTCTCAAATAGCCTTACAAAATAAATAAACTCTTAAGGATGGCCCCAACAGTCATGAGATCCACATAGAAGAATGCAACATGCCAGATCTAGGTCCCCACACATCCAACGGTCAATCCATAACATGAGGAGCATGACCTAAATCAATGGAACCAGTTGGCCAAGCCGATCCAACAAGAATAATCCCGTCGGTAAGGAAGAACATTGAGCAACAAAAGAGATAACTAAGCACCAGTCGATCAACCACACCAAGCATGACCAATCAACACCATTATCACCGAGTGCCAGTGAACTAACACCTTCAGTACCAAGTGTTCTTTAGAGACTGATCACCCTGATAACCACAAACCGAGTAACTAGTCTCCCAAACTAAGCAAGAACTCCACCAAACCAAGAAAAAAACTAACAATCTACCTACAAAGAGAAACATATTTTTAGTCGATACAAGATTTCCAAGAATCCTAGGATGCTCCTACATCAGACACCCTAGGTAAGAAAGATTTTCTCATAAGGAAATCAGGAACACCTCAAGGAAATTAGAATAGGTATGTCGAATCTATTCTTCACCCACATCTCTTCTTGTCCTTCATTCCAAGTAGTCTTTACTTCATTCACTGTCTCATGTAGAAAGTCCTTCTGTCTTCCACTTTTTTTACCCTTCCGATCGGTAATTGATAGCAACTAACTCTGACCACTACCAATCACCTCAGTGCCTTCATAAGGTTCATCCTTTCCAGACTCCTTGATCAATTCCATATCATATACATCTCTCTATGTCCCAAATGTCACCATCTATTGAACCATCTTTTCCAGCAAGACCATTTGTCTCTTAATCTCAACAAATTCTTCAGAGATATCATTCTCCTTCTCCTTCAAACTAGACTTAACATGAATAAGTTCATCAACCTTCTGCTCTTGAAGTTTTTCATAAGGACAACACCTGATAAATCCACATCCCTTAACTCTTGTCTCCTGTAAAGGTATTAGCTTATGCTGAGCTCCTTCATGCCTAACCACATAGGTATTAGCATGACCACCAAACAAAACATTCCTGTCAAACTGCCAGGGTCTATCGAGCAACAAATGACAAGCACCCATCGGCAATACATCACACAATATCTCATCATGGTAAGATCCAATCTGAAACTTAACGAAGCATTGTTCTTCAACTCTAACCTTAGAAATATCTTGTATCCAACTAATCTGATAAGGATTAGGATGTTTCCTTCTTTCCAAATTCAATTTACTAACCATTTCACCTGAAAGAAAGTTCTTAGAACTGCCACCATCAACTATGACATTACATACCTTATTCTTGCACTTACATCTGGTTCTAAACAAATTCCTTCTTTGCACCAGTTCATGAACACATGTAGCTAATCTCCTAGTGATAAGTGTCTCACCTTTTTCTGGAACATTCTCAATATCTTCTTCAATAGCTAATGCAACCCTTTTCTTAGGACACTTCCAACTTCTGCACTGATTTGTTAGTCTGCTTCAAAGCTTGCATCTTCTTAAACATCTCCAATTCATAATCCACCAGAATGAATTACTTCTTCAACTTGTCAACCATTTGGTTCCACTTAGTGATATTCTCTTTTCCTCTTTTACCTCTTTCCAACTAAACTTCTCTCCACCAGATATTTGCATGACCCTTCAACTTAGTCTTTGCAAATCTAACCCTATTAGGATCTTCTATTTCTTCATACTGAACTTGTACTCATCAATCTCATTGATCAAATCAATCAATTCTTCTAGCCTAAGACTTCCAAAAAATGCAGAAACTTCAATCTTAGGTCTCTTCCCAATCTTAGACATAGCTTTTAGAATTTGATTCTCCTTAGAATCTCTAGCTTCTTCGATAGCTTCTTCAAAATGATCTTCCTCATATTCATCATCACTATCCTCCTTCAAGGTAGGTTTCTTCTTTCTCAATTCCTCTTGTAGATCTTGCACTTGTTTCTGCAAGGCCCTAAAATCATCAATACTGAATTCACCAGTAGCTTCCTCTTCCTCAAAGATCTCATGATTTCTTCTTGGAGGCATCTTCAAATCAAGATCTAGATACAAACACACAAGATCCACTCGGCTCCAACAGGAATAGACTTCACTTTGATACCACCTGATGCAGTCAAGGATGGTGGATCCAATTAAGGACTGACCGACCTTGTAGCCAAACCAATATGCATTAGAAATACACAATAACAACAATAGATTTGAATTCAAATAGAAGTCTTTATTCATCAAATCACCGATTACAAGCAATGTGTCAGGCTGTAAGGCCTTCCCGGTTATGACCGATTACAAATCAAGTAACAGTCTACAAGATCTCATAGGATCTAGTTCTTCTCCACAACATTAGCATTTAGCTAGTCTAGGTCTGCAACAAGAAGCACACTAGTAGGAACCCATGAAAGATCTAAACTTGTACTCAAACTTCCAAGAAATCTTCCTGCTCCTAAGCTTGCAGGCTACTAACCTTCCAATGATCTAATCTAATCCTCCTCTAATGCTTAAACAACTACCTAAGCATCCTATAAATATTGATTCCAAGCCACAAGTCGGCTGATGAAACAATTAACCCTTACAAACAAATATTAAATGCTAAAACATCAGTTAGCTCTCAAATAGCCTTACAAAATAAATAAACTCTTAAAGATGGCCCCAACGGTCATCAGATCTGCATAGAAGAATGCAACATGATAGATCTAGGTCCCCACACATCCAATGGTTAATCCATAACATGAGGAGCATGACCTAAATCAATGGAACCAGTCGACCAAGCCGATCCAACAAGAACAATCCCGTCGGTAAGCAAGAACACCGAGCAATAGGAGAGATAACCGAGCACCAGTCGACCGACCATGCCAAGCATGACCGATCAACACAGTTATCACTGAGCACCAGTGAACTGACACCTTTAGTCACCTAGCGTTCTTCACAGATCGAGCACCCTGGTAACCACATAAACTGAGCAACCAGTCTCCCAAACCGAGCAAGAACTCCACCAAACCAAGATCAAAACTAACAATCTACCTACAAAGACAAACACATTTTTGGTTGATACAGGATTTCCAAGAATCCTAGGATGCTCCTGCATCATATTATCATTAAGATTCCCACCATAAGTGGGAGGCACTAGTGTAACTCTATTGGGAAAATTATTTGCACAAGTGGAAAAGTGCTGAGGAAGTAATACATTGTTGGCCAAAGATTAGAGCATAGTAGGAGCAGTAGGTGAAGAAGGGTCATCATGGCCTGAGGGAGATGTACTAGTAGGAGTAGGAGTGGTATTTGCATGCATGACCCAATTTACAGCAGGAGCATCATTGAAATTTGTAGCAAGAGCATCACCTAGATTTGAAAAAGGAGCTTCACCCTCATTATCATCCTACAAATCTTCATTGGAGGAAGAATCAAAAGTCAACATAGTCAAATATTCTTTTCTAGAATCTTTCCAGCAAGAGGAACCATCTTTATGGTGCAAAAGAGAATAATCAGTTGCCAAGTGACCAGTAGAGAAACACTAGCAACATCAAAATGGGATGCCCTCATAATCCACTGCTTGAATCCATGGCCTATCCCCCACCATGAGAACCACCTCTCCACATAGAGGTGTAAAAATATCAATGTCCACCAAAATATGTGTAAAGGTAGAGAGACTTATAGTCGTTGTAGCCTCATCCACCTTTACAAAAATGACCAATAGAGATTCTAATGGCCCCAAAATAATCTAGTTGTTCCAAAAGTGAATGTGAAGATAGGGGAGAGGAACCCACACTAGACACACATTAAGTGGTTTAGTAAGAGGATTAAAGGAAACTATTCAGGGTTTGGCCACGAGAGTGATTCCTCCAAACCTACAACTTTCTTACCACAAATCATGTTTTTCAAAAGAAGTAAAAAGAGAAACAAAAACCCCCTTTGTACAAGGGAAAATCTCAATATTACCAGGGACCAAGGGTCTCCATGAATCTACCACATAGTAATGAAGCTCTGAAAGAGAAGGCAAGAACAAATTAGAATTGTTGATAATGCAAAACCACCACAAAATGTGGTAATTGAAAGAAAACACATTATTCAATATTGTTATTAGAATTAAACTATAGTTTTCAAGTCAAACATTATGATCCCACTTATGGAAAGGATTCATAATTTCAAAATATTTAGTGTAGGAATTAATTTTATGATCTATATATATTTTCCACGATTCAATATAACAAATTATGAAAATCCTAATTAATAAACCATTTAATCAGTCATGTTCAATGCATCCATACAAGTTGTCAATGTTTAAGGATACATTACTAAAATTATTTTTAGGGATTATAGTATTATTTTATCTACAAATGTATGTGCAATGTATTCATTAGCTTTACAAATGTTTTAGAACTGTAGACACCTAAAAATATCCTCGTGTAATCAAATAAATGTTTTAAATTTGTCTATTAATTAAATAGATATTTTATTACTTATTTAATTAATTCATTAGCATCCTTTATTATTTAAATAAATATTTCAACTTATTTATCTAATTCATTAGCCTTTTTTGTCCTATGATAAAATAAATTTCTATTTATTTAATTATCTATTTCCATTTTCTTTTCTATTATTTATCAAATACAATACCTTTATTTATATTATAAATTCATTAATCCTCTTCTTTCTAATCACACCAATCATTTCCACTCTCATGAATCAACTCCTCAATTTGTAGACACGTGAAAAATGACACTTATATCTCCATTTGACTTTCACATCTCTGACATGTCTAGATTCAATTTATCTTGTGATGTATAAATTGAAAGTCAATATCCTCTACCTACCACTCCATCATATCCCTCCATTTCCTTTCACTTCTTAATCTTCTTTATTCTTAACATCTCCTACCTACTCCTTACCTACTATTTTATCCTATCTATTCCTTCCACCTCTTAATCCTAGCCCTTGATTTTTATGAGGACTTCTATAAAAGAACATTTTCTCTACTCTTTTGGATTCTAAGGCCTTTGCAAAAAGTAGAACAAAAGACTATCATAGAGAAATTTCTCTCCACATTCTCTACTAACTCTCACAATCCCATACCTCTCATTTTTATTTTTATATGCAAAAATTGCCTAATTTGGCCTAAACCAAATGATTTACATGATAAACCCATATCTCCTATTTACAACAAGAGTCACTAAAATCCCCTTTAAAAATCCATTTAATCTTTTTAAACCCTTTAATTATCACTTACAATCTTTATTTATTTTTTAGATATTATTTTTAGTCTTTTCAGAATTTGGCTTATGTTAATTTAAGGGTTTAATCCCTAAATTAGAGGGGCTTATTTAAAAACAAACTAGATGAAATTAGACATTTTCAAGTGTTAAAATAAAATCTACTCGCACTAAAAGCGATTACAAGGCCATTGGACTAGTGGTTCATGGTGGTCCCTTTTGAAGAGGAGGCTTGCAGGATCAAATCTACTACCCCTTCTTTTATGCTTATAGCACCAGGCTTTCTAAGCTATTGAATACATATGCACTTTTTTATGTATTTTTTTTGTGGCACAATGGTTAAGGCCATTACTTGGAGTGAGGAGGTTGGGGACTCAAATCCCACCTCCTCTACAATTTTTTTATGGTGCTCACTGATGTGGATAGGGTTCCCCTTGGGACGACCTGGTTTGGCCATGTGGCACAAAATTAGTTGCTCATTAAATACAAGTGTTGTAACCTCATGCTGCCACCTATCAATTTTCAAATGGCTAATGTTGAATGTGCATGTCATGCCATATGTCATTCTTGGATTGGTCTATGTCATCATTAACTAATGATTGTGCTACCACATTACCATGCTGACATAAACATTTGTAGGTTAAAGTCAACCTTATTGACCAAAAACTTTGACCGTGTTGGGAGTATTCTTAAATTTTTGAGGTTTTTGTCCAAATGTTGGTTTAGTCCTCTGGTCTGTGAAGTTGTCCCAGGTACAGGTGCCAGAATTTCTTCAAAATTTGTCATAACCCTATTTCAAAAATCCTTACCCTAGGTCTTGTCTTTGAAGAATTTTGAATTCATGTCAAAAACCACCAAATGTTTGCCATTTTCAAAATAAATCCTAAGTCAATTACTTCATTTCTTTTCGAGCGTTACTTTTTAAGTCACTTAGGTACATTAAAGAGCACATGTGTTTATTTTTTACGCGGGGGTTATATTTCTACCTAAGTCTAGAAACCCGGTGATATAAATAACATTTCCTATGACCTAATTACCTTGTATTCTAATGTTTCAAGTTTCATCCAACTGTGAATCTTCAAAGAAGATCCAACAGCGGTCGCGTGTTCACATGGAAAATTTCCAAGCCATGCAAACATGTGAAATAACAGTTGATTTTATAATAAAGCCTGATGCAGAAACAAGGTGGGACCACTGACAAGTATCTCACAAGTGGCAGTCTTCTATTTGCCAAGAATAGTGGGGCCGGTAACAGAAGAATCTCCAAGGGTTTAAAGCAGTAAAGGGAAGATCGAACGGTTGTCGTATAATCGCATAGCTTCTTTTAAGCTATGTGATCATGCGACAGGCCATTGATCTTGCGTTGAATCAAGTGCGATTCTTTGGTGAAACCTTTTCACAGATGTGCATAAATAATTTTTTCTCATTGGTTAGTATCAACAGACACTGGTGCTCGGAAAGAAACAAAGTACCTGACTTTCTGCCAGGTGTTGCAAGCATGGAATTTCTTTATTGACAAAGGTGAGGTGGGACTGGTGATGTAAAAGAAGATAGTGATGGTGAATGCTAACAGGTTTTCGCATGTTTTCATAAGCTTCTTTTAAGCTATGCGATCATGCGAATAGCATTTTGTGTTAACAAAGGAAGTTACAAGAGACCGCCAAAAAATAGAAAGGTAATGTGACGGATAGTCGCATGTTTGCATGAGTGTTTTTTCATGCCATGCGATCATGTGACAGGCCATTAGATCATCTGCTAATGAGGATCGACGGTTCTCTTTCAAACTGAAGATAAAATGGTGCAAAGTTGAAGCTTCCCATTGAAGAAGTGACAGTTCGCTCTTCCGGAGGAGTAATTGTTTCAATCATGCTAAATTAATAGTTGACATGACTACTTTAGTGGCTCATATATCAGAATTTCACGCACTTTCAGAAACACAAAGAGATCAAGAATTTTCAAAGACTCAGGCGTGAAGAATTCTGAGGATTGGCTGCTATTCCCGGGTGGTTTCTGAGAAAAAAGGTTGGTGAAATTCTTGTGTGATTTGCTTCTTTACTAAAAGAATCACAATTTTGTATTTTGTCTATCTTGCAAAGGTTTCTTTTAAAGATAAACCTTAAAATGGCACCAAGAAAGGAATTGTCAGGTAAAATAGAGTATAGTGAAAGAGGTTTGCACGAAGATTTATTGTAGTTACTTCCCGGCTCTTCCACTACCCCGATGAAAACCAAGAGTTTGATTCCCAAAGATCCTAGGGTAAAAATAGCAGAAGGTTTATATGACATGGCAAGTTTTATTAGAGAGGCCAAAATTGGTACTATCAACGCAAGAGGTGACTCTGATACCACAAGACAAGAATTATTCAAAGTAGGTTTTAGTTAGAGAAATGCCCCTCACCCTGCAAGCAATATATGGCAATCTGACCTAGGAAAACTTGTCGTGCCTGGTGTCTTTTTAGATATAGATTTGATGACCCAAGTTGCAAAGAATTATGATCCAATCACTAAAGAAATTAGGGATGCAAAGGGAGTGTTATTGATTAAAGTTTCTGATGAAGAAATCAGGAAGGTGTTCGGGTTAAGTGAACCCTCAGAAAGTTTGGAGAGCATTAACTTTGAAGAACTAAGGCAAGTGTATAATGCACAAAGGAACTATTTTAGAAGCAAGTTGTTGAAGGATTTCTGCACCAAAATTGGAAAAATGGTTGTTGTGGGGCAGAACACTCTGGAGCCTTTTAAAATATAATATTTTGATCTCAGAGCTAGGGGTGCATATTGGTCATTATGTCAAGTTTTTGGAGAGGATGTTAGTGATAGGATGCCAATACACTTGATGTGCATGGTGATCCAAATTTTACATGCACACATGTCTATCACTTTTGATTTTGCTCCTTTTGTTGCTGAATTAATCCATAATGGATTAGTAAAGATTCAAAATAATGAAGGTGACAGGCCCTTTTGCTGGTACTCTTTCATAATGTACATGTTTCTGTTCAAAGGAGCAAGCTATTTTGAACAAGAAATGGAATTGGTGAGAAAGAAGGATGGTGAAGACATGCCAGTCCAACTATGGAGCCTCACAATGACCTAGGATAAGAAGGATTATAGTTTCATCAATTTTGATAAATGTTTTGTAGCTAGACTCAGGAAGCTGTTTGTCTTAGACAACCCAAGAATCCCAACAATGTTGGCACAACTGGTTAGGCCAAACTAGTTTGCTAAGAACCTGAACATCGTACACAATTGGGGAGACGTTATTTTCTACAATGTATCAACTGTTATCAGGTTGTATGGTTTCAGGGGGACCCCTTTTATATTCCCCTATCAGGTACCCCTTAGGATTGGAATTGCAGAGTTCTTGAGGCAATTAGGAGATATTGAGGAGTGTGCCCTCACTGGGAAAGGCAAGGGAACTTTATTCCCAAATGTTACCATTTCCCATCAATTTATAATTACCAAGGGTGGATGGGTTTACATGGATAAAATTCTGGCTCCATACCATATGGCTACTACAATTGCTAGAACAACAGATCCAAAAGGTTTCTATAATGAAATGTTTAAAAAGAGAGCCAAGTGTGCCATGATCAACCATATTTTTAATTTCCCTGAAGATATTATCAGGAATGTAGCAAAGATATAGGAACAAGAGGTTATGAAAGAAAAATGGTTGGTATACAGAAAGACAATAGATTTTATCCAGCAATTTCATTCGGGATGGGATCCCCTGAAAAGTATAACTCCAATGGGGAAGAAAATAGACACTCTTATGAATTGTTTTCAGGATATTTTTCAAACCTTAAATGAGAAGAAGGAAAAGGTTATCAAGGATGATCCAGAAAAGGTTAGACAATTGTTGAGCAAGCCTGTGTTTGCAAAAGGGTTACCCCTAGGGGGGTACATGGTGCAAAAGAAAACTAGTTACAATGTGGTGATACCAGAATAGAGCCAACAAAAGCAAATGGATGAAAGGGATATCCCATCAACTTCACAACAGGTTGGAAAACAAAAGGAGATTATGGAGATCCCCGATTCTCCTCATCCTCAATCTTTTGAGGATATAATTGATTCTCCACCCCCATCAAAAAGGCAAAGATTGGAAGAGAGACTTGCTCATGTGGAAAAGGAGTACTCCCCATCACAGCTTCCTATAAGAATTTTTGATGACCAAGAGATTGCATAACAAGTACAGCAAGTAGATGCTCTAGGTCAAATCTTTATGACTTATGAAGAAGTAAATGAGGGAGTGCCAAAGCTACCAGAAGACCCTAAGTTGGATTTAACAGCAGGGGAGTTAGTAGGTACTAAACTGGACCCTATAATCAAGCAAGCTTGTGAAGAATTTTTGGTTGATGACACTTTTGTTAAAACTAAGGCCTTTATGCAATTTTTTTAGAGATCAAATATCAAACAATTTCAAGAAATATGTGAGAAGAGACATGAAGAGAATCCGAAGAAGGATTTACAAGTCATAGAGGAAGAAGTGAAAACAAAGATGACTGCAAAGTTTAAACAAATCACTCCAGAACAGGGAAGAGATATGGTAAAGATGTCAGGAGTACTGATCCTCCCAAAATGGGATATAGCTGATGCAGTAGTGTTTGATGCAGTCAGAAAATAGACCACTCCTCTCCATAGAAATCTAGAGGAAGCAGAACAAGCTGTTAAGGGAGTCACTTTTAGTGATAATCATCAAGCGTTGGTAATGTGGTCTTTAAGGAAGAATGAAAGTGATAAAGGGAAGCAAATTGTCAAAGATGACCTTTCAGGGAGTTTAATTGTAAGAAGTGTTAGTGATATTTCTTTGGTGGAAGCATCAGGTATGGTAATGGCCACGACACAATTAACAGCAAAGGTGGCAGAAAAGGAAGCTAAAGAGAAGGAAGAGCTCACTGCAAAACTGGAAATAGTTTTGAAGGTTTATGGTGAGATGAAACAGGGGATTCTTGAGAGAGATATTTTGATTGCAGATTTAAGAAAGAAATTGGTAGAACAGGGCCCAATATAATTATCAGAGCAAATTCAGATAGCTTCCTCCTCTGCAGGGCCTTCCTCATCAAGCCCTATTATTGAACTTCACCCTTCCCCTTTTCCTCCTTCCATAGATGAAGAGGATATTGATCAAAAGGTAAAGGATAGGTTAGGTGAGAAGATAAAAAATGTTGTGTCACATTTTGTTGCAAAGGTGAGGCCTAAAGAAATATACAAATCTGCAAAACAATTGGCAAATGTCTTAGCAATTTTTCAGAAAGAGGTGGCTACTGTGGATAAAATTTTGAAAAGATGGTCTGCAAGAAAAGATAGTCTAAGGTCATGGTTTGATCAAAATAAGGATAAATGTGTTGTAAATATTGAGCTAGCAAGTACTTACAAGGTTATCAAGGATCTTTTTGAATTTGAGGTAAATAGGGAGAATATAAGAAGAAGGTCAGAAATCTTAAGAACCAGATATTTCCAGGATGATTTCCAAATTTTCCTTGGTCTTATTAAGGTAGATGGAGTAATCAAGGATAAAGGTCAATGGATGGAGCAAATAGATAGACAAGTACTGACTAAAGTAAATGCCATTCTATGTACAGATGATAATACCCCATTCATACACTTTATTGAACTCCTTCAGGATGCTAGGATATACTTTGCTAATGTGAGAATAGAGGTTCATCAGTTGGTTGCTGAGTGGGAAAAGTTGTCCCCAAAGAGAGATGAGGTCCTTGCCTTTCATTGGCCAAGTGAAGAAACCTACATGACTTGGGAATCCACATATCTATCAGAAGATTCATAAAAGGGGACAAAGATGTTAAGCAAGTTATCATAGACATGAATGTGACACCTGGCCAAATTTGAATTACGCATGGAACCTGATACAGAATTGAAGGAAGAGCGGTTTCAAACAAAGGATGATGTAAATTAGTCGGATGGTGGTCATCATTCATGCAACAAATTCAGCAACTGCTCTGAAATATCTTTAGACAAAGATGCCACCTACGGGATTGTTGGAAATAGATATTTGTAATCTGTTGTTGCAAACAACTTTCTCTGTTTGTAATCTTGTTTTTAGTGCAAGATCTTTTAACAGCCATCTAAAGCTTGTTGCATCCTTTTGAGGATTCCAAGATGGCTGATTGGTATAAGTAGTAAGTATTTGTTCATTTCAAAAGAGGTTGAAAAATATACTGTAGAGGTTTGGCTCCATTGTTGAAATCTTACAATATCTTATCAGATTTTGAAATGTATTGATACAGTGAAAACTTATTGGAATACAATAGAATTCCCTTGCATGATTTCAATTGTCTTCTTGTTTGAATTATGTGGCTTTTGTATATTGAATTTATAAGGTAGTTTTGATATACCATTTACAAGGTATCTGTGATTTTAATCTCTAGCTCCTTTCAAGGAAAGGGTAATGTCTTTAGGTTAATTTCTGAGAGCTTAGGAATTTGGCAAGAATTTGATGATCAAATGTGTTTAAGAGAGGATGAATTGTAAGGCATTTCATCTAGGATTTTTTTGTGTTTCATTTAGAAGATTTCTGTAAGTATATGTTTCACTGTTTGACTCTATACCCAAAGATAAGGCACTGGTCTATCCTCGATTTGCAGAGATCCCACCCTCAATAAAACTCAAGTAATAATTTACTTTCATGTATGTTCAAATGACTGAGAAGATAAAGTTTGTATCAAGGATATAAACTAGTGTTGTGATCCTTTCAAGAAGTAGATCTGACATGGGTTAACCTGCCCGAGTTCTAAGCTCGAAAAGAAGGAGTTTATCCTTATCACACTTGCCATTTTTCTGCAATGAGTGTTTACTTCCGTTGATATTCTTGTGAAGTAGTGAGTCTGAAGATAGGTACACCTATCTGGGTCTGCGAAGCCCGAAGTAGAAGAAGGACTTGGTCCTTATCAATTAGCCTTTTCCCTGTAAGAATCCAAAGTTGTGAACCTAAGAGTCAAGTTTGAAAATTATATTGGTGATTCTATATGAAAAAGAGCTAACAAATTGGTGACTCTACTGGGGATCTCTGAATCAGCGTGCAATAGGTTAGTGTAAATCCTATCTATTGTGCATTTGTAGACCAGTATTAAATAATTTCATTCCCATGTAAAAGTGGGTGGTGACTCTAAACTCTGTGCTACCAGTTGCTAATTGTTGTAAACTTTGCTAAACTTGTCGTGCTATACCATGAGTCAATCAAGGTACACTAGGTCTTATTATAAGGATCACCCTGAAGATAATGTAGGTGATGAGCTCCATACACCAAGTAGGAAACAATGGTCTAGACGAGGTCAAAATATTGCTATTTCCCAAGGCCCTTCTCGAGAAAGATCTCGTGTCCCACTTCCTCATTAATCTTCATCCTCATCTGATGATCCCGAACATGTCAAGAAGGTCATGTCAGGTGTGCATATGCAAAAAGAAGTAATCACAGAGGTCACCGAAATAGGTTTTTTCCCTGCAAGAGAAACCCTAGAACAAACAGAAGAGACCTCTGCTGCTGAAACAACTTCTTATGATTCTGAGAAGTTGAGAAAAGAGGTGATTGCTTTAAGAAAAAAAAAGAGTGAACAATTGGCTGAGATTGCCAATAGGTTGAAAGCAAGGGAATAGTAAATCTATGAGTTGCTCATGGAAAGGCAGGAACTTCTCAAAAGAACCAAGAAAAATGAGACTCAAGTTGGTAATTTAAACCAAGATGTTCAAGGTTTAAGTAGGGACTTATTTGGTGATATGGAAGATTTGAGAAAGCAGGCTCAGGATAATAAACCAAAACAAGGTGAATTTGAGGGAACAGGCCATGTCTTAAGGCAATTGAATCCCTCTGATTCCATAGAAACAAGGAGATTATAACTGCTCCCAAAGGAATCCCTGATAAGGGAAAACAAAAATTGGTGGGTGTAAATATTAATGAGCCCAAGAAAATTATGGTTTCTCCTAATGTACTTTCTCAAACAAGTATAGACTTGGAGAAGGCTAGAAAAGCAAAGGAAGATTTGGCTATTCAACTAGAGAAACTTGAGTTGGAGGCTGTTGCTGATGAAATGAAAAAGAAGATTGCCTTCCTACATGCTAACATGAATACATCTGCTAGTAGCTCTGTCCCTATTACCATAGGAACAAATCCATCCAGTCAGCCCAATACTTCATTTCTAAATGCTCAAGCCTTTCACCCTAGACAAACTTTACTTGGACCAGTTCTTAATCAAGTTCCCCTTGTAGCTAGTAGTATAGTGGGAATTTTACCTTGTCAAAATGTTGCAACCATCCCCCTGAATCAACCAAATATCCAAAGAAGACCAGTTCATTTGGATAGATATAGGCCTCTATTTTTTTATGGTATTCCAGGCCAACCTAATGCTGTCCCTAATGAAATCAGAAAGAAGATCCCATTATTTAATGGGAATAATGTTATTACTTGCGAAGAGCATCTGAAATTTTTTACAGATAAGGTGAATGATTATGAGATTGAACATGAAGATGTCATAATGAAGCTCTTTTTCCAATCATTAATTGAGGATTTCAGGGATTGGTACAGGGGTCTACCTAAGAACAGTATTGCATCTTGGGAAGAATTTGTCAGATGTTTCAAAGAGTAATATGTAGAACATGTGAACTCTAGTTACATGTTCAATGAGTTCAATAATATTAAGAAACATTACAATGAGAGCACGTCAGAGTTTAATAGCCAATTCCAAAAGGCTATGTATAAATTGTTCCAAGTATTGAGGCTAGATGATGCAGTCTGCATGACAACTTATTTTAATTCTATGGATGGTAAGATGTCTTACCTTTTAAGAGACAAGAATCCCCATACCCTTAGAGATGCTTTTAAGTTGGCCATAAACATTGAGAGTAACCGAAAGGCATCTGGCCAAATGTACAAAAGGTATGAGGGTAGATTGTGGAAAGAAACTAGGCTACAACCTGCAAGGCCATCCAAAGAGGAGGATAGAATGGATAAAGGTCCTAGTAATAACAAGGACTTTCCAGCAAGGTTTGATAAAGGTGGTAGAAATTTTCAAGATACAAGACCACCTTATCAAAGGCAGGACAAAGAGCCTAATCTGAGAGATATGCCTTACAAAACAAACTGGAAAGATGGGAGGCCTGTTCCTGATAATAATGAACCCCAAAAGGGAAGAGATACACTAGATCCCTTGAAGAAAAATATAGCACATAATGTGGAAAGTACCCCTTGGTGTGTGGCTTGTAATATGCCCCACTCACCATTCCAATGTGCTGTTGCCCAGGTCTTGGGAGAAGAGGCCAGTGATTCATATGCAGGAGATTATGAAGGATCTGAAAAGCCTGCTATTAACATGTTTATTACTGAACTAATGGAGGAGCTTGAGTCCTCAGATGATGAATTTATTTACCTTGATGTTGATCATAAGAGGAAGATTTTCTCTGATTATGAACAACAAATATTTACTCAGTCTGATCAGGAAGAGTTTGATAATGATGACTATAAGACTCACATGGTAGAATCCAGGTCAAATGAAAGACAATGGAGAAAGCCCAGTGAAGAGGAAATTAAGAGTTTAACTATGGCTACTATTACACTAGAAAAATTCTCATACAATTTAAGGAACAGAAAGGTAGGTAATGATCAGGGAGTCCCTAGATTGCTGTTTGTCAAAAGTAATCCTCAGAATAAGGACTCCCCAAAGCCCAATATTGTAAATAGTAAAGATGAAGGGTTTGAAGCTGAAAAGAAAGGGAAATAAGAAGTTATTGCAGACAAGGTGAAAAAGAAATTTGGTAGGTCAAAGGATCACCTTGATTTTTGTACTAACTCCCCTACTTTTGATATGAGACATGCTTTGTCCCAAATGAAGGTTTCCATTCCTCTGCTTGAAATTTGGAAAATAGAAGAGCACAAAGCAGCAGCCCTAGCTCTCATAAGTGAGCAGAGAACTACTCCTATTTTACAAGATGAAGGGAAATCCCTGGACAAGCCAATTGCAATTAATGACATCTCTGATGTATGTGTTGGGACAATTGTGACACAGGAACCCTCTTCTATCAATCCTTTCTATGTTTGCTTGTAAATAATTTTTTGCTAAAAAATTGTATGATTGACTCTGGTGCTGCTACAACTGTAATGCCTTACCAAGTTTTGAAGGAGTTAGGGTTGTAAGTTGATACATCTAGTGGAAGGTGTTATGCCATGGACAATAGGGTAGTACCTATTGTAGGGAGCCTGATTGGAATTGAAGTGAAAATTGCTGCATTCCCAAAAGCCACATATAAAATGGATGTGGTTGTTGTTGATACAAAACCTCACTATGACATGTTATTATCAAGACAATGGGCTGCAATAGTGGGTGGAAAGTTACAGCTAGATTTATCATATGCTACCATCCCAATAAATGGAGCTGAGGTAAAGTTGTATAGGGAGCCCCGTTCTTCAGTCATGATTGAAGTGGTTGCTACGGAGGATCTAAATTGTTTTGTAGATATTGACATGAGCAATTTTGTGATTGAAGAAGCAGTACCTCAGTTAAAAAACATAGACCCAATTGTGGATGAGTCAATTTTGCAGCAAGATGGGCTTTGGAAAATGTTCTTTGATGGTAGATGCTCCAAGGAAGGATCAGGAGTTGGTGTGGTGTTCATTTCCCCATTAAGTATTACATTTAAATACTCTTCCTTATTAATTTTTGAGTGTACAAATAACACTACCGAGTATGAGGCTCTGATATTGGGATTAGATGTGGCCATAAAACATGGTCTTAAATCTTTAAAAGTTCATGGTGATTCCCAGTTGATTATAGCCCAATTGAGATCTTAGTATGCTTCTAAAGATGAAAAGTTGAAACTGTATAAACATGCTGTTTGGGATAGGCTAGAGTTTTTTGATGCTTTAAATTTTCTTTGGGTAGAAAGATCCAATAATATCATGGCAGATTTTGTTAGAGTAATAGTATATTTACCTTTATAATTAAGTCTATCTGATTTAATTATTAAAGGTCACTATTATTCTTTTTTCACTTAAGCTTGTCATTTAGGTGCATAATAATTAATATGTTTATTAATTATTAAATGCACAAACCTAGCTTTCTACGGCTTTAGGGTTTCTCACCTTATAAGCCGCTTTTTGTAATTATTGTTCATACTTTTTGGGAAATACAATTTTGCTCTCACTCCGCTGAGATTCTCAAAACCCTTGCTCTCTCTCTCTTTTAGGTTTTCGCTCCAGCTTCTGGTATTTTGCTTGCAGGTGATCTTGGTTTTTTGTGGATTTGCACATTTGTGAAATCTTACATGGTATCAGAGCCTCCCTGCCGCTGCCGAGGTTGAAGTTCTTGAAGCCTGGATTCGAAGACGACAGCCACAGCTTGTTTCTGGGGTTTTCTGTCACTTTGAGGGAGGCACGATCTTTTGGAGCAGATTGAGCAGAAACAAACTCCGCCATTGCGTTCAGAAGGTCCGGGAGAGTCGAAATCATATAAAACTCGACCCAGTTTGGCCTCCGTGACCTCAGGAGAAAAATTTGCCCTACCAGGGCCGTACGGCTCGAAAATCGAGAAAATTTTTTTCGAAAAACGCATTTAAAAAGTTTTTTTATTAAAATTTCGGCGCGCCGCCAGCGCGCCCCCAGCGCACCGCCAGCGCGCCGCCAGCGCGCCCCCGCCGCGCCGCCGCGCCCAGCCGCCGCCGCGCCCACCGCCCGGCCGCCACCCGCGCTCCGCCCGGGCGCCACCGCTGCCGGTGGAGCCGCTTCCCGGCCACCGGCCCGCCACCCGCAGCAGCCACAGGTGACGTCATCCGACGTCACCTGCCGAAAAATTTTTCCGGCGGTTGAAATTTTTTTTTCCGGCGGTTGTAAAATTTTTTCCGACGGTACGGTTCTGACGTCATGCTGACATCAGCGACGGCCCAGTGACGGTCATACGGCCGTCAAATTTTTTGTCGTCCCTGGTTTTTTCCAGAGAGCTATCATTTGGGGGTACTTGGGCGTTTTTGCTCCTACAGGGTTCATACGGACTCGAAAATTGACATATGATATATCACCGGAAAGGTCTTTCCGAGACGGACGCAATGATGCTGGTTTGGTTTGCTGATTCAACTATTTGAGCTCTCTTTTTCAGCGTCAAAGTCAAGGCTTCTCCTTTCCTCCTTCTCTGCTTCTGGAGTCCAGGTTTTCTCCTCATTTTTTTTGTGCTTTCAGTTATTTGCTGTACGGAGGTTTGATTTATACATTGTGGGGGGGGTGTTTTTCCTTTCTGTAATTTACTTCAGAAAAGACCCTTCTACTTCTGTCTTCTTCTTCTCTCAATGTCGGATCCCTCTGTGACCCGGCTGACACCGCATAATTATCATACCTGGAAAGCACACATGACCAGACTTCTTATGTCACGTGGCTTATGGTCATGTCTGGATGAGAACCAACCTGTCCTGCAACGTCCCTTTGAGATTCTTCAGCACAGGAATAAGATGGATGAAGCCATGGGCTTGATTGCACTGAACATCTCCGACAGTCTCCTCTTTCACTTGGAAGGTTTGACCACTCCTAGGGCCATTTGGGGCAAGTTTTCAGATTTGTTTGGCACAGTTAATGAGTTCAGGGCACTTCAGCTTGATGCAGAGTTGACTACTTTGACTCCTACCAGCTTTCCCACCATTGAGGACTTCTTGATGAAGTTCAAGTCTCTGCGTTCAGTTTTGCAGGGATGTGGGAAAACAAAGACAGATGATGAGTGTATCTTCTTGATACTCTCAAAGTTGCGAGGACAGTATCAGATCTTTTCTTCCACTTTCTACTCCACCATAGATGCTTTGGGTGCTAGGCACACCATGCCTTCTTTTGAGACATTCTATGATCGGTTGACACGGGAACAGGCAAAGATCCAACAGATGGATGCTTCTGGCTCTTCTAGCCAAGCGTTGGTTGCTCAGTCTTCATAGGGAAAACCAAAACCGAAAGGCAAACCGAAGATTCCGCAGGCAATGAGTCTTCCTCCAAACCTGCACAGAAAAATGATTCCAAACCTCCAGCAAACCCTTCTAAGGGTAAATCTTCTTCGAAGTCTACTGAGTCTACCTCCAAAACTAAGAAGAAATTAGTTGAGACCTGTAGCTTTTGTGGCAAGGATGGACATCCCGTTTCCAGGTGTTGGAAACGTTTGGAGGCTTTAGAGGAAGCCATGCAGGAGCATCACATTTCAGCTCCCCAGTCCACCTCCTCCCCTGCAGGGAAAGGTCATGCTCTTACTGCACGAGCTATGACTTCTGGGCCCACCTGGATTCTTGATTCCGGTGCTTCTCACCACATGACTCACACTCAGCAGTTGGTCACCTCAATTGCTCCTTGCGCTACTTCGCAGATTGCTGTTGGGAACTCATCTCATCTTTCGGTTTTGGGTTCTGGTTCAGTTGCATTAGCTGGGGGTTCTCTTCAGGATGTTCTTTTTGTCCCCGACATTTCGACGAACCTTCTGTCTATCTATCAGATTTGCCACTCTGGCTCTGGTAAGACAGTTGAGTTCTCACCACATGATGTGGTTATTCAGGACTTACATGATACTGAGATGATTGTGGCTACTGGGAGTGTTGACACTGCATCCCGCCTATACAGATTTGATGGATTTGAGTCTTCTGTTGGCACAGGTTCCTGTCTTATAGCACATGCAGATTCAGTGAGTAGACTTTGGCATGAGCGTTTGGGCCATGTCAATTACAGATATCTTCAGCAGATGAGCACACAGGCACTTGTTCTTGGGCTTCCACAGATTACTTGCACTGATGGGGTTTGTCAGGGTTGTGTTCTTGGCAAACAACATAGGGATCCTTTTCCTCAGGGACGAGCTACTCGTGCTTTGGCACCATTGGAGTTGATTCATAGTGACCTCATGTCCTTTCCTACTCCTTCTTTTTCTGGTGCCAGATATGTGCTCACATTCATTGATGACTTCTCCAGGCGCACATGGGTGTACTTTTTGAAGTACAAGTCTGATGTCTTTGATTCATTTCGAGTCTTTAAGACATTTGTGGAGAAGCAATCGGGTCTTTCTATTCGCCGGATACGCACAGATAATGGGGGGGAGTATGTGAACCAGGCTTTCCGAGATTTTTGCTCTGAACATGGTCTTCAGCATCAGTTTTCAGTGCCCTACACCCCTCAGCAAAATGGTGTGGCAGAGAGAAAGAACAGAACACTTCGGGAGATGGCTAATTGTATGATACAGTCCAGGTCCATGGATTCGTCCTTTTGGGCAGAGGCAGTCAATTGTGCCAACTATATTCAGAATCGGATGCCTCACAAGGCAGTTCGACATATGACTCCTGAGGAGGCTTGGTCTCATGTCAAGCCTGATGTATCTTCATTTCGAGTTTTTGGCAGTGAAGCATGGGCATTTGTGCCTGACGCTCAGAGGAAAGCGATGGAGCGGAAGAGCCGACACCTCATTTTTGTTGGCTACTGCGAGGATGTTAAGGCATATAGGTTGTTTGATCCTGATTCCAGAAAGGTCCTGTTTCGACGGGATGTCCAGTTTGATGAGCGCCTTCCTGTAGTAGATACTCCGCTTCCAGAGTCTACTTCACTCACCACTACTCCCTCCTCTCTTCCAGTTGTGTTTCAGGATGATGAGGATGAAGATCTTGGTGATCCCCATTTACCTCCACCACAGGATCCTCCACAGATGCCTAGATGGGCTCGTGTTACAGTTGATGTTGCAGGATCTCTGGCTGGTGACCCTTCCACCTCTCGTCGCACCTGGTCCCATATTGCAGGTTCCAGTCTTCTGAGTCATGCTATTTGTGGTGATCCTCAGACATTTGGGGCAGCGACAGGACATACTGAGTGGGACAGTGCTATGGAGGAGGAGTATTCTTCTTTGATGAAGAATCATACTTGGGATCTTTGTTCGCTTCCTAAGGGAAGAAAGTTAGTGCGATGCAAGTGGTTGTATCGTACTAAGTTTGCTGCTGATGGTTCTATTGATAAGTACAAGGCACGTCTTGTTGCGAAGGGTTTTTCACAGGTTGAGGGTATTGATTACACTGAGACATTTGCCCCTGTCGCCAAGATGAACTCTATTCGCCTTGTCTTATCCCTCGCAGCCTCTCAGGGATGGCCCATTTTTCAGATGGATGTGAAGAGTGCTTTCTTGCACGGTGATCTTAGTGAGGAGATTTACATGGAGCAGCCTCAAGGATTTGTGCAGGATTCCTCCTTGGTTTGCAGACTTCGGCGTTCTTTATATAGTCTCAAACAGGCCCCTCGGGCTTGGTATGAGAAGATGGACTCTTTTTTGCTTTCTACAGGATTCACACGCTGTCATTCCGATCCTACAGTCTACATTCAGCGTCTTGAGGATGAGATTTTGATACTTGTGCTATATGTTGATGATCTTCTCATCACAGGTAGCTCATCTTCTATGATTCAGGATGTTCAGTGCGCATTGATGGAGCAGTTTGAGATGACAGACCTTGGTCTTTTACACTTCTTTCTGGGTCTACAGATTGTGCAATCACCTACTGGGATCTTTGTTTACCAGCAGAAGTATGCTCTTGACATGCTTCAGCGCTTTGATATGCTTGATTGCAAGCCTGCTCCCACACCTTTTCAGTCGGGTGTTACTTTTTCTACCTCTTGCACTACGCCTTCAGTGGATGCTACTTTGTATCGGCAGTTGGTTGGCAGTTTGTTATACCTGACACACACTCGTCCTGATCTCTCCTTTGCAGTTGGTCTAGTCTCTCGGTTCTCACATGAGCCTCATGAGAGTCATTGGCAAGCTGCCAAGCGTATTTTGAGATACATTCAGGGCACACTTATGTATGGCATTCACTACACATCAGGGGCTCCTCACATTGTTGGCTACACTGACTCAGATTGGGCTGGTGATGTTGATGATCGGAAGTCTACTTCTGGCTTTGTTTTTTGTCTTGGCTCTGGTCCTATCACATGGTCGTGCAAGAAGCAGAACGCTCGAGCACTTTCATCTACAGAGGCTGAGTACAGAGCGGCAGTTCATGCTAGTCAGGAGATTTTATGGCTTCGGCAGTTGATGACTGAGTTTGGTTTTCCTCCTGATCGTCCCACTGTTCTGTGGTGCGATAATCAGAGTGCTATTCACATTTCCCGCAACCCGGTGGAGCATCAGCGCACTAAACACATTGAGCTTCATATGCACTTCATCCGTCAGCAGATTCAGGATGGTGTTCTCACTTTGGAGTACATTCCCATTGACGCGCAGGTTGCTGACATCTTCACCAAACCCTTTGCATCTCTGCGCTATCTTCAGTTGCGTTCTATGCTTGGGGTGACGGAAGTTGTCCTTGGGGGGTCTTGTTGAGTCCTTCCTTCCTTCATGTTTCTTTTCAGCATGTTGTTGTATCTCTTTTTGGGGTAGGGTTTTTCCCACTGGGTTTTCTCTATTTCCCCGGTTCACAGAGATTTCTTTGTTGTTGGGTACCTGATCAGGCCTTGTTGCCGGGACCCATTTTCCTGCTTTCTTAGTTGTGCTAGGTTAGCTTCCTCCTGAGCTTCGCTTAAGGGGGGGTGTTAGAGTAATAGTATATTTACCTTTATAATTAAGTCTATCTGATTTAATTATTAAAGGTCACTATTATTCTTTTTTCACTTAAGCTTGTCATTTAGGTGCATAATAATTAATATGTTTATTAATTATTAAATGCACAAACCTAGCTTTCTCCGGCTTTAGGGTTTCTCACCTTATAAGCCGCTTTTTGTAATTATTGTTCATACTTTTTGGGAAATACAATTTTGCTCTCACTCCGCTGAGATTCTCAAAACCCTTGCTCTCTCTCTCTCTTAGGTTTTCGCTCCAGCTTCTGGTATTTTGCTTGCAGGTGATCTTGGTTTTTTGTGGATTTGCACATTTGTGAAATCTTACAGATTTTCTTGCAAATGTTTCCCTTAAGAGTGAAGATATAACCCTCACTGGTGTGTCTATGTTAGAAGTCAAATCTAGGCCTGTAGTGCTTGACAATGTATATAATTGGCAAGTTTTTGAGGATGACTTAGACATCCTTAGGTTCCTTCAAGGCCTTGATCAATATGATGGTCAGCAAATAGATCTCAATGAGATACAACAGTGTGTTGAGGGAAAAGAATGCATCATGGGGAATGAGATAGTGCAGTTGCCATCCAACCACATACCTAAAGGGTTAGTAGAATTGGAAGGAATGTTCAAAATAAATGATGGTTTTTTGTCTCAGAAGTCTAACACTAAAATGGAGGACATAGAGGAAATAAACTTGGGTTCAGAAAACTCCCGACAAATGGTATACATTGGCAAGAAACTAAGCAAAGAGATCAGAGGAAATTTGATAAGACTTCTAAAAAAGTACAAGCATGTATTTGCTTGGTCCTATGATGACCTCAAAGCTTATAGGGCTAACTTGTTTCAGCATGAAATTCCTCTAAAAGAGGAAACCAGGCCTTTTAGATAGAAGCAGAGACCCATTAACCCTTTATTGGCTACCAAGATGCAAGTTGAGTTGACAAAATTGAGAGATGCTGGTATTATTGAACCAATTAGGCACTCAACTTGGGTCTCGAATCTTGTGCCAGTAAGGAAAAAGAATGGTGATATTAGGCTCTGTGTTGATTTTAGGAACTTGAATGTAGCTTCACTTAAAGATAACTATGGATTGCCCAATATAGAGGCTATGCTACATAGGGTGACTGGATGTGAACTCTTGTCAATGATGGACGGCTTCTCTGGGTATAATCAAGTGCTGGTCAAAGAATCAGAACAATTTAAGACAGCCTTTACAACCCCATGGGGAACATATGTATATGTTCGCATGCCTTTTGGTCTAAAAAATGCTGGAGCAACATTTCAAAGAGCCATGGATGTTGCATTTGAGGAATTGATAAATGTTTTAATGGTTGTTTATCAAGACGGTCTCACTGCTTATTCCAAGAAAGCTGAGGATCATTGTTCCCATTTGGAGAAGGTCATTCTTAAGGCCTTAGAATTTGGTGTGTCCTTGAATCCCAAAAAGTGTCAATTTTCTATGATAGAGGGGAAGTTACTTGGACACATAGTGTCAAAAGGAGTTAGGATTGATCTTGAAAGAGTAGAAGCGATTCAAAAGGTCCCTCCACCAAAGAAGATAAAAGGTGTGCAGTCATTTTTGGGACAGATTAATTTTGTAAGAAGATTTATTGCTAACTTTGCAGAATCGGTCAAGCCCATAGTGAAGTTCCTAAAGAAGGATGTGAAGTTTGATTGGAACCTTGAAGCTCAGCAAGCTTTTGCAAAAATCAAACAAGCAATTCAGGAGGCCCCAGTTTTGGTATCCCCTGATTATTTGAAACCATTTTCTCTGTTTTCTTTTGCATCTTTTCATACTATTGCAGCTATCCTTTTGCAAAAGGATCAAGAAGGGTACGAGCATCCTATAGCCTTTTTCAGCAAGTCATTACAATCTACTGAATTAAATTATGAACTAATGGAAAAGCAAGCCTATGCACTTGTGAAGGTAGTCAAAGCTTTCAGACCATATCTGGTTTGTGCAAAGGTTAGTGCTTATGTGCCTCATGCTGTAGTAAAGGATATCTTAACACAGAGTGAAGTCACAGGAAAGAGGTGCAAATGGATAAACAAGATTCAAGAGTTTGACCTGGAAATTCATATTACAAAATTGGTGAGAGGATTGGGACTTGCTAAGTTAATGACTGATGAAAACATGGACCTTGTTCAGGTAAATAATGTTGCTGCTAACATTGATATGATTACTAGTATTGAAATGCAACCCTAGTACAAGGATGTTATTTATTTTATTAAAAATGATAAATGTCCACCTGATTTAAGTGATAATCAAAGAAGGAGTCTGAGATTGCAAGCTCAGAGATATGTGTTGATCCAGGGTGATTTGTACTGGAAGGATAATGATGGTATTTTACTCTTTTGTCTGGATAAGCATCAATCAGAGAAAATGTTTAAGGAAATGCACTTTGGAATGTGTGGAGGACATCATTCTGCTCGATCAACAGCTCATAAAATCTTAAGAGCAGGATACTATTGGCCTGTGTTGTTCAAAGACACTCATTCTTATGTGAGGAAATGTGAACCTTGTCAGAGGTTCTCTAAAAAATTGAAGTTTTCAGGTGCATTATTATTGAGCCCTGTTGTTGCAGAAGCTCCTTTTGCAATGTGGGGTATGGATTTTATTGGATAATTCTTTGAGAAGTCTAGTGGGGGACATAGTCACATTTTGGTGGCTACTGATTATTTCACCAAATGGATTGAAGCCATCCCAACCAAAAGGGCAACCAGTGCTGTTGTGATCGAATTTTTGATGAACAACATAATTACTAGATTTGGTGTCCCTGTTAAATTGGTTGTTGACAATGCTATGAGCTTCAGGTCACAGGAGATCACTGATTTTTGCTCAGAAATGGGCATAGTATTGTCTTATTCATCCCCTTATCATCCACAAGCTAATGGACAGGCTGAATCCAGCAACAAGAGTATTTTGCAGATTCTGAAGAAAACCCTAGAAAAGAATAAGAGAAGCTGGAATGTAAAATTAAAGTTAGCACTATGGGTTGATAGGATTTTTGAGAAGAGGGCCACTGGTAAGTCGCCTTTTGAAATGGTATATGGTGCTAAATCAAGATTGCCAGTAAATAACCTCCTTCTGATCTATAAGTTTATGCAAGAAGAGGACATGGACATCAGTGATCCATTGCAGGAGAGAATGGTTTAGCTGCTTGAATTAGATGAGATTAGGAGGGAGGGACAAAAGGAAAATATGAAGTTGTAGCAGAAGATGAAATATCTTTTTGATAAGAGAGCAACTGTGAGAAAATTCCAGCCTGGTGATATGGTTCTCCAATGGAATGCCAGGGCTGAAGATAAAGGGAAACACAAAAAATTTGAGTCTTTATGGATGGGACCTTATATTATTCATCAAACCCATGGTAAGGACTCATATTTCTTGGAAAATTTGGATGGTGAAGAGCAGGAATTTCCAGTGCATGGACAATTCCTGAAAATTTTCTTCAGTTAATTCTTTTTCCATGCACAGTAGGCTTTTATATATGTGTAGGTGTGTTTGCTTCTGTTGTGTGTTTGTTTCTTGTTTTAGGTTAAGGTCTTGTGGTCTGCCTCCCAGAGATTCATAAGTTCTTGCTGTGATTTTGCAATCAACCATCCTCAGATAGAGCCACTGTTGGGAGTATTCTTAAATTTTTGAGGTTTTTGTCCAAACGTTGGTTTAGTCCTCTGGTCTCTGAAGTTGTCCCAGGTATAGGTGCAAGAATTTCTTCAAAATTTGTCATAACCCTATTTCAAAAATCCTTACCCTAGGTCTTGTCTTTGAAGAATTTTGAATTCATGTCAAAAACCACCAAATGTTTGCCATTTTCAAAATAAATCCTAAGTCAATTACTTCATTTCTTTTCGAGCGTTACTTTTTAAGTCACTTAGGTACATTAAAGAGCACATGTGTTTATTTTTTACGTGGGGGTTATATTTCTGCCTAAGTCTAGAAACTCGGTGATATAAATAACATTTCCTATGACCTAATTACCTTGTATTCTAATGTTTCAAGTTTCATCCAACTGTGAATCTTCAAAGAAGATCCAACAGCGGTCACGTGTTTGCATGGAATATTTCCAAGCCATGCGAACATGTGAAATAACCATTGATTTTATAACAAAGCCTGATGCGGAAACAAGGTGGGACCATTGACAAGTATCTCACCAGTGGTGGCCTTCTATTTGCCAAGAATAGTGGGGCTGGTAACAGAAGAATCTCCAAGGGTTTAAAGCAGTAAAGGGAAGATCAGACGGCTATAGTATAATCACATAGCTTCTTTTAAGCTATGCGATCATGCGACAGGCCATTGATCTTGCATTGAATCAAGTGCGATTCTCCGGTGAAACCTTTTGACAGATGTGCATAAATAATTTTTTCTCATTGGTTAGTATCACCAGACACCAGTGCTCGGAAAGAAAGAAAGTACCTGACATTCTGCCAGGTGTTGCAAGCATGGAATTTCTTTATGGACAAAGGCAAGGTGGGACCGGTGATGTAAAAGAAGATAGTGACAGTGAATGCTAACAGGTTTTTGCATGTTCACATAAGCTTCTTTTAAGCTATGTGATCATGTGAATAGCATTTTGTGTTAATGGAGGAAGTTACAAGAGACCACCAAAAAATAGAAAGGTAACGTGATGGTTAGTCGCATGTTCGCGTGAGTATTTTTCATACCATGCGATCATGTGATAGGCCATTAGATCATCTGCTAATGAGGATCGATAGTTCTCTTTCAAACTAAAGATAAAATGGTGCAAAGTTGAAGCTTCCCATTGAAGAAGTGACAGTTTACTCTTCCGGAGGAGTAATTGTTTCAATCGTGCTAAATTATATGTTGACATGACTACTTTAGTGGCTCATATATCAGAATTTCATGCACTTTCAGACACACAAAGAGATCAAGAATTTGCAGAGACTCAGGCGTGAAGAATTCTGAGGATTGGCTGCTATTCCCGGGTGGTTTCTGAGAAAAAAGGTTGGTGAAATTCTTGTACGATTTTCTTCTTTACTAAAAGAATCACAGTTCTGTATTTTGTCTATCTTGCAAAGGTTTCTTTTAAAGATAAACCTTAAAATGGCACCAAGAAAGGAATTGTCGGGTAAAATAGAGTATAGTGAAAGAGGTTTGCATGAAGATTTATTGCAGTTACTTCCCGGCTCTTCCACTACCCTAGTTAAAACCAAGAGTTTGATTCCCAAACATCCTAGGGTAAAAATAGCAGAAGGTTTATATGACACGGCAAGTTTTATTAGAGAGGCAAAAATTGGTACTATCAATGCAAGAGGTGACTCTGATACCACAGGACAGGAATTATTCAAAGTAGGTTTTAGTCAGAGAAATGCCCCTCACCCTGCAAGCAATATATGGCAATCTGACCTAGGAAAACTTGTCGTGCCTAGTGTCTTCTTAGATATAGATTTGATGACCCAGGTTGCAATGAATTATGATCCAATCACTAAAGAAATTAGGGATGCAAAGGGAGTGTTATTCATTAAAGTTTCTGATGAAGAAATCAGGAAGGTGTTCGGGTTAAGTGAACCCTTAGAAAGTTTGGAGAGCATTAACTTTGAAGAACTAAGGCAAGTTTATAATGCACAAAGGAACTATTTTAGAGGCAAGTTGTTGAAGGATTTCTGCACCAAAATTAGAAAAATGGTTGTTGTGGGGTAGAACACTCCGGAGCCTTTTAAAATAGAATATTTTGATCTTAGAGCTAGGGGTGCATATTGGTCATTATGTCAAGTTTTTGGAGAGGATGTTAGTGATAGGATGCCAATACACTTGATGTGCATGGTGATCCAAATTTTACATGCACACGTGTCTATCACTTTTGATTTTGCTCCTTTTGTTGCTGAATTAATCCATAATGGATTAGTAAAGATTCAAAAGAATGAAGGTGACAAGCCCTTTTGCTGGTACTCTTTCATAATGTACATGTTTCTGTTCAAAGGAGCAAGCTATTTTGAACAAGAAATGGAATTGGTGAGAAAAAAGGATGGCGAAGACATGCCAGTCCAACTATGGAGCCTCACAATGACCTGGGATAAGAAGGACTATAATTTCATCAATTTTGATAAACGTTTTGTAGCTAGACTCAGGAAGCTGTTTATCTTAGACAACCCAAGAATCCCAACAATGTTGGCACAGCTGGTTAGGCCAAACCAGTTTGCTAAGAACCTGAACATCATACACAATTGGGGAGATGTTATATTGTACAATGTATCAACTATGATCAGGTTGTATGGTTTCAGGGGGACCCCTTTTATATTCCCCTATCAGGTACCCCTTAGGATTGGAATTGCAGAGTTCTTGAGGCAATTAGGAGATATTGAGGAGTGTGCCCTCATTGGGAAAGGCAAGGGAACTTTATTCCCAAATGTTACCATTGCCCATCAATTTATAATTACCAAGGGTGGATTGGTTTACATGGATAAAATTATGGCTCCATACCATATGGCTACTACAATTGCTAGAATAGTAGATCCAGAAGGTTTCTATAATGAAATGTTTAAAAAGAGAGCCAAGTGTGCCATGATCAACCATATTTTTAATTTCCCTTAAGATATTATAAGGAATGTAGTAGAGATACAGGAACAAGAGGTTATGAAATAAAAATGGTTGGTATACAAGAAGACACTAGATTTTATCTGGCAATTTGATTTGGGATGGGATCCCCTGAAAAGCATAACTCCAATGGGGAAGAAAATAGACACTCTTATGAATTGTTTTCAGGATATTTTTCAAACCTTAAATGAGAAGAAGGAAAAGGTTATGAAGGATGATCCAGAAAAGGCTAGACAATTATTGAGCAAGCCTGTGTTTGCAAAAGGGTTACCCCTAGGGAGGTACATGGTGCAAAAGAAGACTGGTTACAATGTGGTGATACCAGAACAGAGCCAGCAAAAGAAAATGGATGAAAGGGATATCCCATCAACTTCACAACAGGTTAGAAAACAAAAGGAGATTGTGGAGATCCCTGATTCTCCTCGTCCTCAAACTTCTGAGGATATAATTGATTCTCCACCCCCATCAAAAAGGAAAAGATTGGAAGAGAGACCTACTCATGTGGAAAAGGAGTACTCCCATTCACAGTCTCCTATAAGAATTTTTGATGACCAAGAGATTGCAGAACAAGTATAGCAAGTAGATGCTCTAGGTCAAATCTTTATGACTTATGAAGAAGTAAATGAGGGAGTGCCAGAGCTACCAGAAGAACCTAAGTTGGATTTAACAGCAGGGGAGTTAGCAGGTACTGAATTGGACCCTGTAATCAAGCAAGCTTGTGAAATTTTTTTTGGTGATGACACTTTTGTTAAAACTAGTGCCTTTATGCAATTTCTTTGGAGATTAAATATCAAACAATTTCAAGAAATATGTGAGAAGAGACATGAAGAGAATCTGGAGAAGGATTTACAAGTCATAGAGGAAGAATTGAAAACAAAGATGACTGCAAAGTTTAAACAAATCACTCCAGAATAGGGAAGAGATATGGTAAAGATGTCAGGAGTACTGATCCTCCCAGAATGGGAGATAGCTGATGCAGTAGTGTTTGATGCAGTTAGAAAATAGACCACTCCTCTCCATAAAACTCTAGAGGAAGAAGAACAAGTTGTTAAGGGAGTCACTTTTAGTGATAATCATCAAGCGTTGGTAATGTGGTCTTTAAGGAAGAATGAAAGTGATAAAGGGAAGCAAATTGTCAAAGATGACCTTTCAGGGAGTTTAATTGTAAGAAGAGTTACTAATACTTCTTTGGTGGAAGCATCAGGTATGTTAATGGCCATGACACAATTAATAGCAAAGGTGGCAGAAAAGGAAGCTAAAGAGAAGGAAGATCTCACTGCAAAACTGGAAATAGTTTTGAAGGTTTATGGTGAGATGAAACAGGGGATTCTTGAGAGAGATATTCTAATTTCAGATTTAAGAAAGAAATTGGGAGAACAGGGCCCAATATAATTATCCGATCAAATTCAGATAGCTTCCTCCTCTGCAGAGCCTTCCTCATCAAGCCCTATTATTGAACTTCCTCCTTCCCCTTTTCCTCCTTCCATAGATGAAGAGGATATTGATCAAAAGGTAAAGGATAGGTTAGGTGAGAAGATAAAAGATGTTGTGTCAAATTTTGTTGCAAAGGTGAGGCCTAAAGAAATATACAAATCTGCAAAACAATTGGCAGATGTCTTAGCAATTTTTCAGAAAGAGGTGGCTACTGTGGATAAAATTTTGAAAAGATGGTCTGCAAGAAAAGATAGTCTGAGGTCATGGTTTGATCAAAATAAGGATAAATGTGTTGTAAATATTGAGCTAGAAAGTACTTACAGGGTTATCAAGGATCTTTTTGAATTTGAGGTAAATAGGGAGAATATAAGAAGAAGGTCAGAAATCTTAAGAACCAGATATTTCCAGGATGATTTCCAAATTTTCCTTGGTCTTCTTAAGGCAGATGGGATAATCAAGGATAAAGGTCAATGGATGGAGAAAATAGATAGACAAGTACTGACTAAAGTAAATGCCATTCTATGTACAGATGATAATACCCCATTCGTACACTTTATTAAACTCCTTCAGGATGCTAGGATATACTTTGCTAATGTGAGAATAGAGGTTCATCAGTTGGTTGTTGAGAGGAAAAATTTGTCCCCAAAGAGAGATGAGGTCCTTGCCTTTCATTGAACAAGTGAAGAAACCTACATGACTTGGGAATCCACATATCTATCAGAAGATTCATAAAAGGGGACAAAGATGTTAAGCAAGTTATCATAGACATGAATGTGACACCTGGCCAAATTTGAATTACGCATGGAACCTGATACAGAATTGAAGGAAGAGTGGTTTCAAACAAAGGATGATGTAAATTAGCCGGATGGCAGTCATCATTCTTGCAACCAATTTAGCAACTGCTCTGAAATATCTTTAGACAAAGATGCCACCTATGGGATTGTTGGAAATAGATATTTATAATCTGTTGTTGCAAACAACTTTCTCTATTTGTAATCTTGTTTTTAGTGCAAGATCTTTTAACAGCCATCTGAAGCTTGTTGCATCTTTTTGAGGATTCCAAGATGGCTGATTGGTATAAGTAGTAAGTATTTGTTCATTTCAAAAGAGGTTGAAAAATATACTGTAGAGGTTTGGCTCCATTGTTGAAATCTTAGAATATCTTATCAAATTTTGAAATGTATTGATACAGTGAAAATTTATTGGAATACAATAGAATTCCCTTGCATGATTTCAATTGTCTTCTTGTTTGAATTATGTGGCTTTTGTATATTGAATCTGTAAGGTAGTTTTGATATACCATTTACAAGGTATCTGTGATTTTAATCTCTAGCTCCTTTCAAGGAAAGGGTAATGTCTTTAGGTTAATTTCTGAGAGCTTAGGAATTTGGCAAGAATTTGATGATCAAATGTGTTTAAGAGAGGATGAATTGTAAGGAATTTTATCTGGGATTTGTTTGTGTTTCATTTAGAAGATTTCTGTAAGTATATGTTTCACTGTTTGACTTTATACCCGAAGATAAGGCATTGGTCTATCCTCGATTTGCAGAGATCTCACCCTCAACAAAACTCAAGTAATAATTTACTTTCATGTATGTTCAAATGACTCAGAAGATAAAGTTTGTATCAAGGATATAAACTAGTGTTGTGATCCTTTCAAGAAGTAGATCTGACATGGGTTAACTTGCCCGAGTTCTAAGCTCAAAAAGAAGGAGTTTATCCTTGTCACACTTGCCATTTTTCTGCAATGAGTGTTTACTTCCGTTGATATTCTTGTGAAGTAGTGAGTCTGAAGATAGGTACACCCACCTGGGTCTGCGAAGCCCGAAGTAGAAGAAGGACTTGGTCCTTATCAATTAGCCTTTTCCCTGTAAGAATCCGGAGTTGAGAACCCGATAGTCAAGTTTGAAAACTATATTGGCAATTCTACATGAAAAAGAGCTAACAGACCGGTCATAACTTTTGCATATGGACTCATTTTGATGTGAAACAAGAGGGTAACTTTTGCATATGGACTCATTGGAATTGTCTTGTCATGATGATTTTTTTTCCCTTTCTAACTAGCTTTGAGTGAGCATATATCAAGCATACGTGCTCATTTTGGTCCCATTCAGGTTGCGTTGCATTCATATTTTCAATTAATTCATCATAGAAACAATTTTGGGAGCAATTAAAGAACTTGAATTTTTGGTGAAAATTACATGGTTTCTTAAGAGACTAGAAAAATGAATCAATTTTGAACATCTTGTATAAATTAATATTTAAGTATTTCCACATAATATACAAAGGTATTATTTAGGATTAGCTAAGTAAAAAAACTTTCAAATATCATAATTATTAAATGGAAAATCTTATACCATCTCTAAGATAGTTTTAGATTAAAATATTATACCATCTGTAATATACTGTTAGATTAAAATATATTATCTTTTAAAGATAAGGATGTTAGAAAGAAAAGTCCACCCAGATAACTGATTCACACCCCCCCCCCCCCCTCCCACTCTCAGTTATCTTGGTGGACTTTACTTTCTAACAATTGGTATCAGAGCGGTAGGTCCTTGAAGGAAAATTTTAACAACTTCAGGAGATCCATGGTGAGTCATTTTAGGAAAGAAAGCCCTAAGTTTGATGGAGTAAATTTTGATAGCTTGAAAGAAAAGATGAAGACACATTTACTTTTTTTAGGACTAGGATATTGGTTAATCACAAAGAACCAGAAGACTATCATTGATGAAGAAAAGATTGAAGAATGTACTACTGAAGAAAGAGATCTATTCATGTGTAACATACTTTTCAGAGAATAACTTTAGTCAGCCCTTCCGAAAAATGAGTACAGTTAGGTAAAATATCTAAAAACATCTCATGAAATTTGGTTAGCTTTACAATCTACTTTTTAAGGTGATGAACATGAAAAGAAAGTCAGATTACATAATTGGATATGTGCATTTGAAGATATAAGAATGATGGAAGTTGAATCTGTTAGAAGCTATATTGGTAGAATGTTAGAGATTGTTGCAGGTATAAAATCTTGTGAAGGAATCAAGATAGAGAATGAATTGATATGGAAAATTCTGAGGACATTGACTCCTACATTTAAGCATACAACACAAATGATTGAACAAGTTATACCATGTACTGAGAACTTCACTAGAGAAACTCTTCTTGGAAGATTAGAAGAAATAAAGATGAACTTGAGACAATTAGGAGATTTACCTAGAATGGAGACAACATTTAGTGCACTTAATGTTCACCCTACTTTGTCAAGAAGCATCAATGTAAGCAGAGACTATGCTAGTGGTAGCAGATCTAGAAATGAAGAAGATAGGAAGATTGAAGAAGGTATTGCCTTTCTTGTGAAAAGAGAACTAGACGGTAAGAAAATCTTTAAATGTTGGACTTGTCAAGAATATGGTCATTTTGCATCTAAATGTCCTAAGAGAGTTAAGAAGTATAGAAAGAACTTTAAACCTAGAAGATCTAAGGAATGTTATTATGCTAATGATGAAGAATTTGAAGCCAGTATGGAGAAATCTTTAAGTGAAAGTGATACTGAGAATGATGATATAGGATTTGTAGCAATAAAAGAAGAAAATCATAAAATAGAGGTTAAGGAAGAAAAAGCCTTAGTTTCTCAAGTAGAAAACAAATCTGATTGGATTATAGACAGTGGTTGTTCACATCATATGATTGGAGACATGAAAAACTTCATAAAGTTTAACAATTATGATGGAGGAATTGTTCGATTTGGAAACAATGCACCTTGTTTGATAAGAGGTATAGGATCTACTACTCTTGATGGAAAGACTAATACTGATGATGTTTACTTTGTGGATGGATTGAGACATAATCTTTTGAGTGTTGGACAACTAGTTGATAAGGGATATCAAGTATGGTTTACTGAGAAAACTTGTGTAATCAAAGACAAGGATGGTAATTTGATTGGTATTGGATCAAGAACCAGAGGTAATATTTTTTAGTTGAATCCTACTGAGATGACATGCTTAATTACTAAGATTGATGCTAGTTGGTTATGGCATAGAAGATTTTTTCATATAAACTTTGATAACATTGTGAAAGTGAGATCTACACTTGCAGTAAGAGATTTGCCTAAGATTATGAAGCCTACTAACATGATTTGGAAGGAATGTGTGATGGCTAAATAGAAGAGAAGCTCATTTCCCAGCAAGAAGTTTACAATAGCAGAGAAGTTGGAAATTGTTCATATAGATTTGAGCGGTCCCACAAGAACTAGAGGATTCTATGGAGAAAGGCACTTTACGATTCTTGTTGATGATTTTACAAGAATGATGTGGATTACATTTCTTAAAGAAAAATTTGAAGCATTTGATAAGTTTAAAATCATTAATTAAGAATAAAGTTGAGAATGAATCTGGAATGAAGATTAAATATTTGAGATAAGATAGAGGTGGATAATTTACTTCAAAGGAATTTAATATTTTTTGTGAAGTGAATGGCATTAAAAGATAGTTTTCAGCCCCTAGGACACCTGAACAAAATGGTATTGTAGAAAGAAGGAACAAGTCAGTAACTAAAGTAGCAAGAGCCATGCTATTTGTAAATGACTTGGAGAAGATATTCTTGAGAGAAGCAGTGAACACAACAGTGTATACAATAAACAAAGTATAGATTAGAGTAGACACAAATAAGACACCATATGAACTATGGTTTGGACATGCACCATCAGTTAAGTATTTTAGAATTTTTGGAAGAAAATTTTATATTAAGAGAGATGATGACATTGGAAAGTTTGATCCTAGAAACTTGATGAAGCTATATTTCTTGGTTATTCATTGAAGAGAAAAGCTTATAGATCTTATAATAAAATAACTAAAACTATTGTTGAGAGCGCAAATGTTAAATTTGATGAAAAGTTCAAAATTCAAGAAAGAATGCTTGATTATGAATCAGATGAAGGAACTCATCCTAGAACTAATCCAAAGAATATTGAATTATTCTATGAAACTGACAGTGATTTTCTGAATGAAAGCTACATTGAAGAAATCATTGAGGAACCTACAACTGAAACAAGAACTAAGACAGTGACACCTAATAGGAACCTATCAAGAAATCATCATGTTGAGTAGATTATTAGAAGTATAGACAGAGGAGTATTGACATGAAATAAGGTACAAGAACAGTTGTGTTTAATTTCTCAAATTGAACCTAAATCTACTAGTGAAGCCTGTGAAGATGAACATTGGATTAATGCTATGAAGGAGGAATTAGATCAAATTTGAAAAGAACAAGACTTGGGAATTGGTCTTTATGCCTAAAGATAAGAATGTTATAGGAACTAAATGGGTATTCAAAAACAAGATGAATGAACAAGGAGAAGTTGTAAGGAATAAAGCAAGATTGGTATGTAAAGGATACTCACAGCAAGAAGGAATTGACTATGAAGAAACTTTTTCACCAGTAGCAAGAATTGAAGCAGTAATAATGTTTTTGGCCTATGTAGCCTATAAAAAATTCAAAGTATATCAGATGGATGTGAAATCAACATTTTTGAGAATTGGAAGAAGTCTACATTGAGAAGCCTAAAGGTTTTCCTTTAACTAAAGAAGGGGATATGGTATGTAAACTGAAGAAAGCTTTATATGGACTTAAACAAGCACCTAGAACTTGGTATGCAAGATTGGATAAGTATTTGATAAAATTAGAATCTGGTAAAGGCACAGATGATAGCAACCTATACACAAAAGAAATTTAAAATGGTTTGTTGGTTGTAGTTATTTTTATTGATGATATTATCTTTGGAGGAAAAGATGAAGCTAGTGATAAATTTGCAGATGAAATGAAGACTGAATTTGAAATGAGTATAATTGGTGAGATGAAATACTTTTTAGGATTGTAGATAACACAAAATAGTGATGGTATCTTTATAAGTTAGAAAAAGTACTTGAATGACTTATTGAAGAGATTTGGAATGGAGAACTGTAAACCAGTTGGAACACCTATGGTAACCAAACACAAATTATCTAGCACAAATGAAGCTTATGTAGTGGAACATTGCTACTCAAATTATGTATTGTCTTTGATGTCACACAATGTCATAGTCTGCAACAATCAGTACCTACCGAGCTCAGTCGGTCTGCATGGCATTAAAATTAGTGTTTATCGAGTTCACTCGGTTATCAAAGAAAAATTAGCATTTACCGAGTTCACTCGGTTGTCAAAGAAAAGTTAGCATTTACTGAGTTCACTCGGTTGTCAAAGAAAAGTTAGCATTTACCGAGTTCACTCGGTTATCAAAGAAAAATGATTATCAGTGTTTACCTAGTTCTCTCGGTCTCCAAAAGATTGTAGAAAATTTCATTATGGTCACCGAGCACTGTCGGCCCTTGAAGGATCTTTGCAAATAAAGTTTGCTTAATTCAGCCGACTGTTATACTAAGTAATGCCGATTTGACAAATCTAAAATCATATAAATAAAAGGTCAAGTGTGAAAAATAAAGCAGAGATATAGAAGAAGATATATAGAAGAAAGATAGGAAAGGTGTGTGCGAAATTGTGAAGGATGACCAGATATCCTTGAGGAGAAGCAGAGATATATTTGATCAAGAAGGATCTCACTTATACAAAACAGAGATCTGTAATCAGTAAGGCAGTTGCATTATTATGCAAGTCATTTTCATTGTTACCTTTTTATCATTGTAACAGTAAATTCTAAATCTCTTAACCGAGTTGGTTTAACAACCATATTGTAAATCCTCTAACAAGATGACAATTCCATTGAATTGTTCTCAAGACCTCTTACCAGGCCACTCCTAGCAGGGTGATTAAATCCTCTAACAAAGTCACACCTAACAGTGTGTTTTGTAACCTTTTACTAGGTTGGCTTCTAACCGGGCATCACTTCAGAAAAGTGAAAATCAGTATCTAGATACATTGGTGGTTTTTCCCATATTGGGTTTTTACGTTAAATCTTATGTCTCTTATGTTCTTAATAGTTCTCTTAATCATATACAAGTGGTGATGAATATCTAAAAAAATAATTCTACTAATACTCTCTGCATCTACCAAGTTACTGCAATCTATTTACCAAGTGTTAAACAGATAATATTCATTAAGATATCCTAAGGGATCTGGAAAGAAATAATAGTGAAGTGTTTTATGGTTGACTGATTCACCCCCCCCCCCTCTCAGTCACTTCATCCATATTCCATCAATTGGTATCAGAGCTTTTGGTGCTTGCAGGAAGGGTTTCAAGGACCTAAGCTAAAGATCAGGATGTCTTACAAGAGAGAAATTCCAAAGCTCAATAGAGATAACTTTTCAGCATGGAAAGGTCTCATGAGGCTTCATCTGGCTTCCACTGGTGATTCAGGATGCAAATACATTGATGAAGAATACATAGTTCCTACTGGCGCATTAACTGTTGAAGACATTGTAGAGAAAAAGAGTCATAACACCATGATGATAGACATTGCATCAGCTCTCAACTATGAAGAATTTGATGAAATTAAAGAATGCACTACTGCATATGAAATGTGGATCAAACTGAAGAAAATATATGGTGGTGATGCAAATGTGAAAAGAGCCAAAGCAGAAAGCCTAAGAGGACAATTTGACAAGATGAATATGAAAGAAGATGAAAACATTACAAAATATGTTGAAAGGATCAAAGCAAGTGTTAGTGCAATTAGAGCTTCTAGAGGAACAATCACTGATGAAACTGTTATAAGCAAGGTACTCAAAACATTACTCCCTATCTATGCAATAAGAGTATCATCTATTCAAGAAAGAAGATGTGAAGCAAACCACAATATAACTTTGGATGCTTTAGTTGGAAGATTGATAGCCTTTGAATTAGACAACTATGACAACTATGTTCCAATTTCCAATAATATTTAGTCAACATTTGAGGCCAAGGTTTCACTAAGGAAGAACAAGAAAATAAAAGAAGTTCAGTCAGAAAGTGAAGAAGTATCAGAAGAAACTTTTGATAGTGATCTTGAAATTGTAGAAGCACTACTTGCAAAGAAGTACTCTAAAGGGAAAGGTAAATATAAAGGTAAAACTCTTTTAATCTATTTTTCATGTGAAGAAATTGGACATATTGCAGCTAGGTGCCCAAACAAGCAGGCCAAGGAAGAGAAGAGAGGTCACAAGTACTATGGCAAAAAGAATTTCAAATCATTCAAGGATAAAGGTAAGAAAACATGTTTTATGGCTAAAGATTCTGACGATAGTGAAGAAGAAATTGTCTTTATTGCTATAAAAGATGAATCTGATGATGATGAAGATAAGATGGAACTTATTTCTCATATAAGAAAAGATGATATATGGATAATAGACAGTGGATGTTCACATCACATGACTGGTGACAAGACAAAATTTGAATACCTAGAAGACTGTGATAGTGGCAATGTAAGATTTGGAAACAATGAACCTTGTTGTATAAAAGGAAAAGGAAGAATCTCATTAACTAAAGAACTCATATGTGATAATGCTTATTGGGTTGAAGGACTAAAACATAATCTTCTAAGTGTAGCACAGCTAATCAACATTGGTTTCAAGGTTGAATTCATGAATAGTCAAGCAAGACTGCTGGATGAAAAAGGAAAACTCATTGGATCAGGCAAACAAACAAAAGGTAACTTATTTTATCTTGATCTCAGTGAATATTCATGTTTTATTACTCAAATTGAAGAAAGTTGGCTATGGCACAAAAGGTTATGTCATGTGAATTTTGATAACATGATGAAAATAAGCAAATTCAAGAAGGTAAGAGGCATTCCTACTTTGAAGAAACCTGATACTGGTCTATGTAAGAATTGTCAGATTGGCAAAATGAGTAAGACTAGTTTTAAGAGTAAGAACTATCAGTCTAAAGAGACTTTGGAAATTGTGCATACTGATTTATGTGGACCTATTGGAATAGAAAGCTATACTAGAGATAAATTCTTTATTCTTTTCGTTGATGATTATTCTAGAATGATGATTGTTATGTATTTAAGAGAAAAGTCAGAAGCATTTGAAAAGTTCAAATGGTACTTGGCAAGAGTGGAAAAGGAAACAGGGAAAAGATTGAAATGCTTAAGATCAGACAGAGGTGGTGAATTCATCTCTCATGAATTTAACAACTTTTGCATTGAAAGAGGAATCAAAAGATAGGTATCAGCTCCTAGAACTCCTGAGCAGAATGGAATAGCTGAAAGAAGAAATAGATCTATTATGGATTGTGCAAGGACTCTAATGTTAGAAAAGAACATCGCCATAAAGTACTGGAAGGAAGCTATCAGCACTGCAGTTCATACCTTGAACTGAGTACAATTGAAGAAAGACACATTCAAAACTGCTTATGAGTTATGGTATGGCTATAAACCTAATGCAAGTTACATGAAAGTATTTGGTAGCAAGTGTTATATCTTAAAAGAATCCAAAAGAAATAAATTTGATGTGAAAAGTGATGAAGGAATATTCCTAGGATATTCTAGCAAAAGTAAGGCATACAAATTTCTGAACTTGTCTACTCACAAAGTCATAGAAAGTATACATGTAAAATTTGATGAGTTTGCAGAAAAGACTGAAGAAGAAACCAAAAGGGAACCAGAAAACTACAGGAGATTCATTTACATTGAACCTGAAACATTGCCAGACACAACTATCAATAAGGAAACTATATCTACTGAGCCTAGCATAGTAACCAAGTCACAGGAAGAAGTTCAAACCGAGTCACAGGAAGAAGTTCAAACTGAGTCACAAGAAGAAATTCAAACCGAGTCTCAACCTGAAGTTATCGAGCAAATATCTACTGAGCCAGAGCAACCTGAAGAAGAGATCCTAGAAGACAACAACATGACTCATTCAAAAAGCAAGGAACCTATACTAGCCAAATATGTCAGAAGGCATTATACACCAGATCAAATTATTGGAAACAAATCAGATGGTACTATGACAAGGATTAAGCTAAAAGGTACATGTCTGCTTACTGATTTTGAACCTAGAAATATCAAAGATGCATTGAAAAATAAAAGTTGGATTGAAGCAATGAATGAAGAATTAGAACAAATACAAAAGAACAAAACATGGACTCTTGTACCTAGACCTAAAGATAAGAATGTAATTGGAACAAAATGGGTATTCAGGAATAAGCTGAATGAAGATGGTCAAGTATCTAGAAACAAAGCTAGATTGGTATGTAAAGGTTATTCTCAAGAAGAAGGTATAGATTATGGTGAAACTTTTGCTCCTGTTACAAGATTAGAAGGTGTAAGAACTCTACTTGCTTATGCAGCACATAAAGGATTTAAGGTATATCAGATGGATATAAAATCTGCATTTCTCAATGGAATTCTTGATGAAGAAGTCTACATTGAGAAACCTGAAGGTTTTGTTGATCCAGATAAAAAGGACATGGTCTGCAAGTTGCAAAAAGCATTGTATGGTTTGAAACAAGCTCCTAGAGCATGGTATGAAAGACTCCATAACTATCTGATTCAGATTAATTTCAAAAGAGCCAATGCTAACAACAATCTGTATATTAAAGAAGGACCGGATGATAAAATTGTATTGGCAGAAATATTTGTAGATGATACTATATTTACAGGGAATGATGATCAGCGCAAAGAATTTTCAAAGAAAATGAACAAAGAATTTGAAATGTCTATGTTTGGTTTAATAAAATTCTTTGTTGGTCTTCAAATTCAGCAAAGCAAGAATGGTATATACATTACTCGATCTAAATACATTAAGGAAATACTTAAGAAGTTTGGTATGGAAGATTCAAAACCAGTTGGTACACCCATGTGTACTGGACTGAAACTTACCAAAAATGATGATTCAAAAGAAGTAGATCAGACCTTATACCGATCTATGATTGGAAAATTGCAGTATGTAGTACATACAAGACCTGATATTGCCTTAGCAGTCGGTATAGTAGCAAGATTCTCAGCAAAACCTAAGGAAAATATATGATGGCAATCAAAAGAATCTTAAGGTACTTAAGAGGAACCGAAGAATATGGCTTGTGGTATAAATTTGGAGGCAATCTAGACTTAAAAGTGTTTACTGATGCTGATTGGGCAAGAAACATTGATGACAGAAAAAGTACAAGTGGTGGAGCATTTTTTCTTGGAAAAAGACTGGTATCTTGGACCAGTAAAAAGCAAAATTGCACATCTCAATCCACAGCTGAAGCAGAATATGTTGCTGCTGCAGTAAATTGTTCAAATATTGTTTGGTTTAAACAGTTATTACAAGGTATGAAGGTTGAGATCAAAGAACCAGTTGTTATATTTGGTGACAATACAAGTGCAATAAACATTTCGAAGAATCCAGTAATGCATTCCAAAACCAAGCACATTGCTATTAAATATCACTTTGTCAGAGAATTGGTGTAGGACAAGGAAATCAGATTAGAATATATTCATACAAAAGAGCAGATTGCAGACATTTTCACCAAACCATTACCCAAGGATGCATTTGTGTATCTAAGAGGTAAGTTAGGGGTCATTCCCCTATCCGAGGCTCACTAAATACAGTTTTAGTGATGCATCAACCAGAACATGATTGAAAATCAACAAGTTGATGCAGCATATTCAAGGAATCATTGTATATGAATCAGTACTTGAGGTACATTAGTTTACACAGGTAATATGGGAATTGTCTTTGGCATGTGTTGTCAAAGAGGGAGTGTCTTTGCTATGTCTTTTCTATTACTTCAAGAAATTTTCAATAGTCAGGAGGAAGAGTTTTTAAGAAAGAGGAAGTTTGCTAACAGAGGGAGATTTGAATCTGAACCGAGCTAATCCTTTCAAAATTTCTTATGCTATGACATATTGTGTTGCCATCAATGCCAAAGAGGGAGATTGTTGGAAACAATTGTCTGAAGAAAATTGCTACTCAAATTATGTATTGTCTTTGATGTCACACAATGTCATAGTCCGCAACAATCAGTACCTACCAAGCTCAGTCGGTCTGCCTGGCATTAAAATTAGTGTTTACCGATTTCACTCGGTTATCAAAGAAAAATCAGCATTTACTGAGTTCACTCGGTTGTCAAAGAAAAGTTAGCATCTACCGAGTTCACTCAGTTGTCAAAGAAAAGTTAGCATTTACCGAGTTCACTCAGTTATCAAAGAAAAAGGATTATCAGTGTTTACCGAGTTCTCTCGGTCTCCACAAGATTGTAGAAAATTTTATTATGGTCACCGAGCACTGTCGGCCCTTGAAGGATCTTTGCAAATAAAGTTTGCTTAATTCAGCCGACTGTTATACTAAGTAATGCCGATTTGACAAATCTAAAATCATATAAATAAAAGGTCAAGTGTGAAAAATAAAGCAGAGATATAGAAGAAGATATATAGAAGAAAGACAGGAAAGGTGTGTGTGAAATTGTGAAGGATGACCAGATATCCTTGAGGAGCAGCAGAGATATATTCGATCAGGAAGGATCTCACTTATACAGAATAGAGATGTGTAATCAGCAAGGCAGTTGCATTATTATACAGGTCATTTTCATTGTTACCCTTTTATCATTGTAATAGTGAATTCTAAATCTCTTAACCGAGTTGGTTTAACAACCATATTGTAAATCCTCTAACAAGGTGACAATTCCATTGAATTGTTCTCAAAACCTCTTACCAGGCCACTCCTAGCAGGGTGATTAAATCCTCTAACAAGGTCACACCTAACAGTGTGTTTTGTAACCTTTTACCGGGTTGGCTTCTAATCGGGCATCACTTCAGAAAAGTAAAAATCAGTATCTAGATACATTGGTGGTTTTTTCCATATTTGGTTTCCATGTTAAATTCTATGTCTCTTGTGTTCTTAATAGTTATCTTAATCATATACAAGTGGTGATGAATATCTAAAAAAATAATTCTACTAATACTCTTTGCATCTACCAAGTTACTGCAATCTATTTACCGAGTGTTAAACAGATAATATTCATTAAGATATCCTAAGGGATCTAGAAAGAAATAATAGTGAAGTGTTTTATGGTTGACTGATTCACCCCCCCCCCTCTCAGTCACTTCATCCATATTCCATCATAACCAAGCTTAAGACTTTCCTAAACCAAAGCAAAGTCTCCCCTTCCAAATATCTCAACCACAAAACATTCAATGCATCCACAAAGTCATCAAAGTCCTTTAAAGGCTCATTCAATGCTCTTACAAGCACTTATGAGGGGAGTTATGAGCTTTGAGCCCCTTTTTTGACTCATCTTTACCCTTCCCTTCATCCACTCACCTTGTGATATGTGTCACCTTCTGATTGGCTGTAGACTAGCACAATCCATGTGCTCCCCTTTGAATGAATCTTGGCCTCTCTTAAGGATTTCAATCTTGGCCACTCATTCTTCCTTCCCAAATCCTATAAATACCCCTCCTTTCAAGAGAAAATCAATTAGCTTAACTTTCATTCTCATGCATTGTTGTCATGCCCTTTTATTTCTAGACTTAGCACAAATCATTCTAATTTAGTTTACTTTCAAGCATTTTAGCTCATCATAGCTTAGTAATAATGGATTAACATAGTTTTTATTGTTGTTTTGCATAGCATAGCATCATATCACATCTCTATTTGGTCTAAAATCAATCTTAGCATAATCACACTTGCATTGAATCTCCATTTAAGCATCATAGTTTGAGTTCTTGAGGCCTTAGGGGCAATCTTGGGTGTTCTACCCATTATTGTGCCATTTTTTGGGGTTTTCATGAGTCTCAAACCATCTTAGAATGTATTAGAGTATGCTCCAAGTGCTTAGAGAGCACACCCACATCCCTCTTATCAGAGCAAATCAAACAGTGCTTGGGTGCACCTGTTTAGGCTCAATCTAAGGTGGCTAGCTTAGAGTTTTCTTTGTTTTGCATTGATTTCATGCTTAGACTAACATCTAATCTTTGTTTGGCTTGAAGTCTTTCAAAGCAGGTACCCTCGAAAGCCTTGTCCACATTCTGGCATGCCCGGTGGGACCCCTGTCCTGATCAACTGCTTCAAAATCAACACTTCTTGGTCATTTTTCTCAAATTCTCTTCAAAAATCTGGCCTATAACATTTATTCTGGGTCCAAAATTGCACATTTGTGGCCTACAATTGTGCATTTGTTAAAAAAATTGAAAATCTACGCATTTATGCTTACAAATTGTGCATTTATCCTTTAAAATTTGTAAAACTGCGCATTTGTCCTGATTTGCTATGCATTTGTCATGATTTGTTGCGCATATGTCAAACAGAGCTACGCATATGTATTTTCTAAAAAACTTGCATTTTGATAGCATTTTGGCACAAATAGGTGTGGTTGCGCATACATACTCTGTTGATGTGCATATAGGCAAAATTAAAACTGCACATCTGTCACCTTTTCCTGTGCATCTATGATCTGTATTTGTGCATTCATTCTAGAGAGCGGTAAACTGATGTTTTTAAAGGTTCTTTAAAATTGATTTTTTTTTCAGATTCTAAACTCTTGTTCTTTTTGCAGGTACAAAAAAATCAATCAAAGGAAAAGGTCAAAATAAATCTTAAATGAAATAAGGGAAATGAACTTAGGTCCTAAAAAGTTATTATCATTTTGAAAATCAAACACAATCTTGAATGATCTAAAAAGGAAAGAACAAGAATCTCTATTCCCTCCTTTTCAATTCAAGCAAAGCGCAAACTCAATCTTGAATGATCTAAAGGAAAAAATAAAGCACTTCAAAGTTCTAAATCAACACGCAAATCTCAATCTTGAATGCTCAAAGGAAAGAACTTACAATCGCTCAAATCGTTTACCTTTTGAAGAAAGAACAAATCAAACCTTAAGCACTTGTGTCTTCAATTTCAAAGTTCAATGAAACTTAATCAATTTGGGAAAATGAACAAACTTGTTTGATGTGCATCTAGGAGCTTTATCTTCTTGCAAAATCCTTGTTAAAGTAAGCAACGTAGAACATTTGGACTCAGACAAGTTCACTTGTTCTACTTTTAGCGAGGCCTGTCTAGGGAGAAAAGTGCTTCCTCCTCAAAGAATGACCTCAAACCGGTATCCCCCCGGCCGGTATATAAATAAAGTGAAGGCAAAAAGTACTCACTTATATCTCCTAATCCACGAGTGTCTTGTGCCAAATGCAAATGTCTGGGGAAAGGTAAATATTCCTCCCCCAGCGTTGTTGGCTAGTCTCTTAAGTGAGTCACAAGTGGTTAGCATAACCAGGTATGGAGACTCCATGGAACTATTAAAAACTTGATAAAATAGAGGCTACCCTATCTACATCCGAAAGTATCAAAATCTTTGTGCAAGGACCAATTCCAAGGGGTTTACCGGGTCGCCTCAAGATTACTCACCATTTGTATTCCCTTCTAGGGGGTACCAAGCTGTGGGCAAGTGATTTTGATACTCACCTTCCTTAGATAGATCTGCTTCAAGTGCTTGACAGTCAAAACTTCATGAAAATATTATTGGAACATACACTTTCAGAGCTTTATCAGAGTTAGTCATCCTGCTTGTATCTCACAAGGTTGCTTTGTCCCTTGCAGAGATTGCTTTTCCAAAAGTCTTTTTTTTTTACCTATCCTTTGCCATTGGAAAACATTGAATCAAAACTTGATACTCAGAAAGTCTTGCAGAAATCAGATATCCAAGAAGCCTTTTGTCTCAAACCAAACTTATCAGAATTTTCCCAAAGATATGCCCAATTTGATCAAACATTTGAAAGCCAAGTTGCCCAAATCAAAAGATTATCAAGAGAAGAAAGTTGCAGAAAGAAACCTCAAGAACCATCAATCCTCTATCCAAGCAACCCAAGTAGAAGAAAAATATCAAGAAAAGCTTGATAATATTGGCTATAATGCAAGAGTAAAATAGTTTGCCTACCGATTCCGAGTGAACCATCACTACATCAACCTTGAAAGAGAAGATTAGATAGGAACCATCACATGTCCATTCTACCTTCAGATCTCAAAATCCTATCTCGGCAGTCCCTCATCCTAGCTTCATCCTAGTTTCATCCTTGCATCATCACCAAACCTTAGTTACATCCTAGAGTCCTTCTTAGTTGCATGCACCATCATCCTCCTAGCAGCATCATAGATCATCCATCCTAGTCACATCTGCATCATCCTTTTAGAAAGAGCATTGTTCCATCAACCTCCACCATCTTTTCATCAGCAATCCACCATCAGAATCCCATATCCTTCATCCAAATCCAGCATCCATCACCTAAATTAGAAACGACCATCTTTTGCACCAAATCCAGAGATCCAAATCCACAAGTAATTAGTGTCCAAAACCTTTGAGTTGTTTCCATGCCTTATCCTAAATCAGAAATCATCCCCTTTGTGACAGAGCATTGTCTAAAGGAAATCCAACTTGTCCTTGCATAGCCTCATCATCTCGAGCAAGAGATTAGCTTGTATTGATAAAATCCAGTTGACCGAAGATCATTAGTCTATCCTAGGTTGGCTAAATCCTATCACTGATCGTCCATCAAAAAAAATAGAAGCTCATTGTTGACACTTAGTAATCTTCCACCAACATCCCACCAATACTCCACCGAATCTTGACCCAAATCAGAGCATCCCACTAAGCCTCCATCATCACCAAGCTTTTTTACCAATTTGCCACCATCTCCCATCAATCTTCCACCATCCTTGATCCAAATCCGAGCAGTTCATCAATCCTTGCATCGCATTCTAGAAATTCATCATCCTTAGAAGTTCCTTAAGCTTGCATCCACCATCCTTTAGAGTTCTTTAGGAAACATCTTGCATCCATCTAGCATCTGCATCTCCATGCCTGTTGAGACAAGATCTGGATCTAGGAAGCGAAGGCACATGAATCCTTATCCAATCACCAGCTCATCTGATCCCAACATTTTTACCAATGAAATGGTAGCCTATGATCCCCAAATACAAACTAGAAATACATGGGATGATACCAATATCCCCTCAGCTCCTCTGGCAATAGAAACATTTGTGAATCACCCAGAGAATCCACCAGCAATCAATACACTCATAGCCCAAAACCAGCAGAGCATGTTCACTAATTTTGCACAAAGGCATACTCCCATTCTGCCATATCTCCATCCTCATATTCCCATAAGCACTATCCAAATCCCAGCACAAGTATACTCTCCATTCATCCAACAATTCCCTGATCCAATCTTGCAAACATCCCAAGAAACCTCTGCCATTCCCCTTCTTTTACAAGGAAGCTTCGCCAGTCTTATAACACAAGCTGTAACACCATCTATTCCATTCCCTATCACAGGTACTTCATCATCTTCCATGGCCACCTAGGCTCTCACACAAACCTTTACGCAAGCAGTTCCACCACCTTCCATAAACCAAGCAACACCATTCTTTCTAGGAGGGATGCAATCATCCTCCCCCTTCACTTCACAAGCTTCCACATCCACACCTTTCATGCCAGGAGGGACGCAAATGCCCTTTCCTTTCACTCCACAAGCCTCAACATCCATACCATCTTTTCCAGGGTCAATGCAATCATTTACCTCCTTCACCCCACAAACATCAACGTCATTTATTTCAGGGGAAGCATAACCGCTCCCCTTTCCTACTCAGCAAGCTTCCATGTCAACATCACCCTTTTCATGGGGAGCGAAAACATTCCCTTCCTTTCCCCCCCAGCAAGCATCTACCTAGGCACAAGCCTAGTAAACTGCCTTCACCATAGGAATGCCTTCCATGGGTTTTTCCAATCCACCTTTCACGTCCCAAATTCCCATCACATCTACCTTCCTGGCATCCACTACAACACAATTCCCACCACACACTGGCTCTTGTTGGGGCCTCACTCAAGAAGAAATGAAAGCTTGGGGCATACCAACCCATTCTTCTACATCCATGTTTGAGAATCAACAAGCCACCTTCTCACAAGCAGCACAACAACAACCATCACAGCCTCCATCAGTTTCATCATTCACAAGCTATCCATTCCCAGCACCTAGTGCTTTTCAACAAATTCCTCCACCTCAGTAGCAAAGTTCATCCCATTTCACAAGTTATCTTGCCCAGCCACCCTTTGCTTCAAGCTTCCCCACATCAATTCCACCATTAAGCAATGTGGGAATGCACCCGACCTACATTGGTCAAACACAAAGCCAGGTCCAGCAAGGACCATCTTACCAGCAAGCGGCGTCATTCCACCAACCTCCCCCACAACAACCCCACTTCCTGTCACACCAACAAACCCCTATCATTCCCCAGCAACATCAAGCTTCCTCCTACTAGGCGCAACAACAAAATCCTGCCATTCCATAACACCAGCAAGCAGTCCCATATCCACCACCACAATATCCCCCATGCCACATTAGCAGTATCCTCCCCAGCAAGCATCACTCCAAGATCCACTCCAATCTACCTATCCCACTGGGCCATCTCCATATCCCACTCCACAATATCCACCTCAAATGGGAGTACCTGCTTAAACACCAATCAATGCTGAATGGGAAGCCATGAAGAACGCTCTTAAAGAGCTTCAAACCGGTATCGATAGCAAAACCTACAAGTTTTAGGAGGTGTGTCCTTATCCATTTGATCGGTCCATTGCCGCTATACCTTTCCCCAAGCACTTTGAGACACCTAAATTTGATAAATATCAGGGAAAAGGAGATGCAGTCAATCATATTAAAGAATTCTATATGGCATATCAAGAAGTGGCTTATAGTGATAACTATCTCCTACGCCTATTCCCCAAAAGCTTGGGAGGAACTGTTGTTGAATGGTTCTACAAAATACCATGTGGGACTATCACAACCTTTGCTGAACTTTCTGAGAAGTTCATTGCCCACTATGCCCACAATGTTGAGAATGAGTTGACCTTGTTAGATCTCTGCAACTCAAAATAGAAAGATGGAGAAAGCCTAGCAGAATACTTGCAACGATGGCAGAACCTTACTACCAAGTTATCATACCAGCCACCTGAAAAGCATTTGACCAAAATATTTATTGATAATTTGCATCCTAAGTTATCCCACTTCATGAGAATGAATTGTCTCCAAACCTATCAAGATATCAAGAGCAAGGGGATAGGTATTGAAAAGGCCCTCCTAGATGAAGGCACAATCTGGCACTTCAAAAATGATGCCCAAAAACTCAACAATGATAAATCCCATTACTGGAATCATAACAAGAATGTTGTTACTGATGGAGCTACTGATACCAAGCATGTCCAATTTGTTGTAGCTAGTCCTTTATCAACTCCTGCATACCAACAACAACAAGCACCCATCCATCAACAACCTCCTCAAGTCTATCAACAACCCATGCGACAATATCATTCTCTAAATAATCAGTAGAATTATCAGTAGCAAGCCCATCAAGCTTATCAAGGTAACCCAAACAATCAAGTCAATGCCGTCAATATTACTCCCAAGCAGAACAAACCCAGAGCTCAAAATTATCCAAAGAAGACCTTCACACCGCTGGGTGAACCTCTGGATGTTATCTTTCATCGGATGGCCAAGGCCAACTTGATTACATATCCACCAATTTAGCCAGTTGATGATACCACTCCCAAGCTTGATTGGTACAAAGATCATGAGTACTGTGATTATCATCATGTCAAAGGACACACTACCCTGAAGTGTATGAGACTCAAAAACTATATCCAAGATCTCATTGATCAAAAAGAGATTCAAGTAGATACACCTGCTCAAGCCTCACCAAATGCCAATTTACAAATCTATCAGAATGTGTTCCCACAACACAATGCTGGGAAGAATCAAGCTAATACCAATCATCCCCAGAATCATGGTAAAGGCAAGCAAGAAGATCACACTACTGCCTACATCAATTATGATAAATTTGTTGGATGTATAACCCAAGTTGAGCCCATAGTCAATACCATCCATGTCAGAGGAGCAGACAGTCAATGTGCTGTTACCACCCATAGGGGTCGGATAACTGTTGCTGGTGCCCGTCCAAGGCTAGTACAAAATGCACACAATGCATAGTACAACCTCATAGAACATCTTGGGAATACACCAGCCCAAATATCCATCTTGGACCTTCTCCGCACTTCACCTCTCCATCAGGAGATCCTCGCCCAAGCTCTCAAAGAAGGACATGTCCCCACAGACATTAACACCACCCAGTTTGAGACCCTTGTGGGACATCTATCTATAGCCTGTGCTTTATCCTTGAAACCATCTGACATGCCAATCATTGCACCTGACCATACTCTCCCTCTCCACATTTCCGTCATGTTCAGAGACTTTGCCATCAAACAGGTCTTAATAGGTAATGGCTCAGCCCTGAACTTGTGTACTTTGAAATTCATTCAGCAGATTGGGTTCACCTAGGCCGATATAACACATGAAGTGATCACTATCAAAGCCTATGACAACTTGGAGCGTACCTCTGAAGGTACCATTACTTTTCCCATTCAGCTGAGCCCAGCAACACAAGATACTATTTTCCATGTTGTTGATCTTGACCTACCATTTAATATCCTCCTAGGCCGACCATGGATTCATTTCATTAAGGCTGTACCATCTACTTACCATCAGTGCATCAAATTTCCACATCAAGGCATTGAGGTTACCATCCATGCTGACCCCCAACCCTTCGCATACTATCGTGCGATGGAAGCATCATTCCCTCACTCCACTCATTGTCCTGGAACTAACATTGGTACTTCTATTGCCAGCTCATCCCGATCCCATTGCGATCTAGAAACCATTCTCACCTCCACCCTATCTTCCATCAAGATCAATAACCAGGGTTGTGGTGAATATAGCCTACATGATGCATTTGCCGTAGGGGCCCTCCCGCTTGATCCACATACTCAAGGGCACCCAGATCACCAAAGCAAGCCTATTGAAGAGCATCATGAAATCAAGAAAATTGGATCTATGAATTTTGAATCCCATGGCAACATAAACAGTCAAGAGATGGATCCTGACATAAATAGGTGGTTGTAAAAAGATCCCCCATCACCTGACACTCAATTTCTTGGCTATTTCAAAGATAAATATCCAAAACAATATAAGTATACCACTAAACAATGGCACTATCAAGGTGGTGGTCTAGGGCCATAAGAAGGCGGCAACCAATATCCCATCACACCATCAAAGAATCCTGAACATCAGGGTCTTGGTTTTAATACCCCTCGCCTGCATATACAAGGGCCCAATACCGCAACTGGGGGCACCAACATGACTAGCGTTCCCCTCTTAAATAGCTAGGATGACCTCATAGAGATCAAAGACATCCTTGAAGAGAAAGAAATCAGATCCTACGATGATATCTTTGATGATGACACCCTCCTGGGGACTTCTGTCCTCTAACAACTTGCCATCAATCTCATAGAACTTCCCCTCACCCACCCTGAACTCATAGACTGGGACCAACCAAGCATTACACACATCGATGAGTTCCAAAGCATGGAAGCACTCCTAGAATTCATGGGGGCATCAAGCCCACAATCAATTCACAATTCAGAGTCAACTCACATCTATAAGCTTGACCCAGAAGGATACTTCGGAGAGGAGGTAAGCTTTAGCTGCAAAAAAGAAATAGAAGGAGTAAAACATGAGTCCTTATGTGAAAACCCTTCTGGGGCACATTTTGATTCCAAAAAAGTAAAAATAAAGAGTGTATCTTCTAGTGAAAACTTGGCAATTCAAGCACTAGAAGATGAAGACTTGCCTCTTCCTCCCATCCAGGATTACAGACCTGAGCAGTCACCTATCATCATAGAAGAAACCAAGCCAGTCAACTTAGGTACAGAGGAATGTTCGAGGATCACCTACATTGCAGCTAACATGACAGAAGGTGAAGAAATGGCTTTCACTGCGCTCCTTCAAGAAGCTACTATGAACTTTGCATGGTCATACGCACACATGCCTGGACTTGATCCTAAACTTGTTGTTCATCATTTAGCTGTAGACCCTAATGTCAAGCCAGTAAAGTAGAAGCTACGCAAAATGCATCCCAAGGTAGCTCTATTGGTAAAATTAGAACTAGAAAAGCTCCTGGATGCAAAGATTATCAGAGCTATAGATTACTCAGATTGGATCTCGAACATTGTAACTGTCACAAAGCCTTCTGGCGACATCCAAATTTGTACAGATTTCAGGGACCTGAACAAATCATGTCCTAAAGATGATTTCCCACTACCTAACATAGACATGATCATAGATCTTACAGCGGGCCATGAAATGTTGTCACTAATGGATGGTTTCTCTGGATACAATCAGATTCATATAGCAGAAGAAAACCAACATAAAATAGCATTCACCACTCCATGGGGTACCTTTTTCTATAACATGATGCCCTTTGGTCTAAAAAATGTAGGAGCCACATATCGGAGAGCGATGACAGCAATCTTCCATGACATGATCCACAAGATCCTAGAGGACTATGTGGATGATATTCTTACAAAATCAAAGACACACCATGAACACCTTGACATTCTTGAGAGTGTATTTGATTGCTTGCAGCACTATGGGTTATGGCTCAATCCAAAGAAATGTGTCTTTGGTGTTACATCTGGAAAGCTCCTAGGTTTCATAGTATCAGGACGAGGCATAAAGATTGACCCTAAAAAGGTCAAAGTAATAATAGAAATGCCTCCCCCAAGAACACTTAGACAGCTCAGAAGCCTACAAGGAAAGCTTCAATCAGTACGTTGGTTCATTTCTCAACTGGTAGACAAGTGCCAACCTTTCACGCATCTTTTATGCAAAGACACAAGCTTCAAATGGGATCCCATATGTCAGAGAAGCTTTGATAACCTCAAGGAATATCTAGCCAATTCTCCAATCCTAGTACCACCAGTTCTAGGATGCCCTCTCATACTCTACATCTTAGCAACCACTACAACACTGGGGGCACTCCTAGCTCAGCATGATGATGAAAACAAAGAGAGAGCCATCTACTACATTAGTCAAAATCTTGTCGGCTATGAGCTTAATTACTCACCCATGGAAAAAGCATGCCTTGCAGTGGTTTTTGCCACTCAAAAGCTTAGACATTACATACTCAGTCACACAATCAAGCTCATTTCAAAGGTGGACCCCCTCAAATATCTACTATCAAAGACAACTCTCACAGGCCGTATGGCAAAATGGGTCATGATACTCAGCGAGTTTGACATCCAGTACATAGATCGAAAAGTAATCAAAGGGCAAGTCATTGCCGATCAGTTAGCAGAAGCACCACTGGTGGATGCTTATCCACTAATCATGGAATTCCCTAATGAACACTTATGTATGATCGAAGAGCAGCCCATGTGGAAACTATACTTTGATGGCTCCTACACATCACATGGATCGGGGGCAGGAATCCTATTCATCACACCTCAAGGTGACTACATCCCAAAATCATTCAAGTTAGGATTTTCATGTACCAAAAACATTGTAGAATATGAGGCACTCATCTTAGGTCTCAAAACAGCCATTCAATGGAATATCACAGAACTGCAAGTGTTCAGCGATTCACAGCTGATTATCAAGCAAGTACTAGATGAATATCAGACAAAGGATGACAAGCTGCTACCTTACAAAGAACTCGTGGATAGATTGAAAGAGCATTTCCTGAATCTACAATTCACACAGATACCCAGACTTCAGAATAAAGCAGTAGATGCAATGGCAACTATTGGGTCCTTGTTAGAAATCCCACATGACGCATCACAATATGAATTCCTAGTCAAGTAGCTACATACACCAGCTTATGAGAACGCTGATGTAAAAATGGTCTGTGTCTTGGTTGGTCTCCAGTCCCCGTGGTACCACGACATCCATGCATATCTAAAGAATGGTATCATATCTCCCCATCTCACCAATAACCAACACCAAAACCTTATCCGCAGAGCTTCCCGCTACACTCTTGTAGCCAGCACCCTTTATCATCGAGGGTATCACAATATCCTCTCTAGGTGTTTAGATTCAAATGAGGTCGTCCTAGCTTTACAAGAGGTTCACGCTAGAATTTGTGGTGCCCACACGAGTGGCATGGTTCTAGCTAAGTAGTTGCTTCGAGTTGGGTATTATTGGCCAACCATGGAACATGATGCTTGCAAATTTGTCAGAAAATGTCTACCATGTCAGCAGCATGCAAATTTGATTCATGCACCAGCACAAGACCTGTAGCCCATTGCACCACCTTGGCCATTCTCATGTTGGGGCTTTGACCTTGTCGGCTTAATCACTACCCTCTCCTCAGATGGACACAAGTACATAATAACTGCCATAGAATATTTCACCAAATGGGTTGAAGTGATTCCACTCACCCTAACTACTGGCATCCAAATATCCAAGTTCATCCTTTACCACATCATTTTCCGCTTTGGCATACCATCTACCATCTTCACAGATCATGGCACACCTTTTGAAAACCAGCATGTGGATGATCTGTGTGCCAGACTCCACATCCATCACCGTTTCTCCAGTCCATGTTTCCCCCAAGGAAATGCCCAAGCTAAGGCAACCAATAAAACTATCTTGAAAATCCTCAAGAAGGTTGTCAATGATTCTGGTCGTGACTGGCACCTCCAAATTAATCCTGCCCTTTGGGCCTATCGTACTTCTTATCGCACTCCCACAGGCACCACCCCATATTCCCTTGTATATGGTGCTGAAGCTGTTCTGCCGATCGAGGTCAAGCTCCCATCATTGCGAGTCTCCATGAAGAACTACACCACTGATGAAGACTATCGTGTAGCCCATCTCACACAGCTAGACCTGTTAGATGAAAAGAGACAGCAAGCATATGATCACTTGGTTGCATACCAGAATCGACTCAAAAGGAGTTATAACAAGAAGGTCCATCCTAGATAGTTCCAGGTCGGTGACATGGTTCTCAAAGAAAATCAGAAGGTCCAAGCAAATCGAGAAAAGAAAGGCAAGTTTGAGCCTACTTGGCTAGGCCCCTATGTTGTCACATCATGCTTCGACTCCGAAGCTTATCAGCTATCTACACCAAAAGGTGAGCCTTTGAATGATCCAATCAACATCATACATCTGAAGAGGTTCTATGCCTGAACTAGATCCTACATATTCAGAAAATCCATAAAAAAATTAGAAAAAAGCAGCAAAATACAAAAAAAATAAAAAAAAATAAAAAAAAAAGAAGCAAAAATAGAAGAAAAGAAAATAATCGTCCAATGGTGAAAACTTGGCAATTCAGGCACCTTGGACAAGTATGTTGGTGAAAACCTGGCAAACAGGCACCATACATAGTGGACCGAGTCATTATCTATCAAACTCCCATCCCCCATCCCACCATCTCAGTCCTTTTTCTCCCATCCCCATCCCCATCCACCATCCCCAGCACTCCTCTTTTTTTCACAATCCTCACACAAATCCACCATTCCCACCTGCACATATCTTGTTCCCTATCTTGTACCATATCCCATATCTCTTGTATAGCACTATCCTTCTTGTACTATATCTTGTACTATACCCTTGTACCATATCTTATATCATATCCTATATATCTTGTACTCTGTCCTGTATAGCGAGATCTCCTTATCGCAAATCTTGAGCTTTTATACATATACATTGTATATCTTTTCCTATCCGTTGTACATCAGTCCTTGTCCATCCTGCAAAAACATTTTGATCAGAACACTTTGTCCTACCCAGCCTTGTACTTCAACAACATCAATTGTCGACTATTCTTGATCACCGTGATTAATTCTTTGACTTCATCATTTGCCAGCGAACAAGAACACTCATTCTCTCATCAATCAGCGGGTCCTTGAGGATGTATCCTTCCTCCTGTCAGACCTCATCTTCCCCCCATCAAATCAGTCAAATCAAATCTCTCTCCTTGGCAAAGGATGCTTTTTTGGAGTTATCATTTTGACCTTGGATTTTGTCCTTTGGGTCTTGTTAATCTTTTATCGCTTCTCATTGTTCTCTACTCAACGTCACCACGATCCTTTATATCATGGTGTGCTATGAATGAGGATAATCTGGGGCAAGGTCTTTTGATCTTTTGCTTCTGCCTATGAGTCAGTCATGTGTTTGTGGTTTTTTCAGCATCGTTTCCCTCATGCCTCCGTCGGGTTTCATGTGTGATGCTGGGGCAACCCTGCGTGTCTTTTTCGCATCAGTCCTATGCAATGCTGGTGACAAGGCCTCGTGATCCCAGTATCCTTGGCAGGTCTCTAGCATTTCTATATTAAACTAGGTTGTGCTCTCCACATTTGCACTTGGAGCTTCCCCATCTCCCCTGCATCCTGCATCATATAAATTAATCTTGCATCCTCATATAGCTGCATCCTACATTTTGCATTCCATCTCCTCTTGCATTCACCCATCTTTGCTCTTGGAAGCTTGGTTATTTATCTCCCCTTCTTCCTCGGCCCTTCCTTCTTTGTTCCCTTTCGAGAAAATTCCACAACGTTTACTCCTTGCGTTATTTTCTCGAGGGGGCACAACCCCTCATTCCTCTAAATTCTAGCCTTGGGCATCTTATTTTCTTATCTTTGAAGCCATGCCATTTGCGGCATCACATCAAAGAGGGGCAAAATGTAGACACCTAAAAATCTTTTAAAAAATAAAGTATTTTTATTTTCTGAAAATCCCTGATGACATCATCATTTATTGATTAATTATTTATTTAATTAATTAATTTATTTTTATGTCATTAAATACCTTTATCTTAATTAAAAATATTTAATTAAGAAATCCCTCCCAAAAATGTTTAAATCTTATTTAAACATTATTCCCCTATTTATTGATTATTTAATTAATAAATTGACCAAAAATCCTAAAATAAATAATTTATTTATTTTTTGCCCAAAACTTTGCCAATTTCCTAAAGACCACTAACCTCTTCCAAAATCTTCTAACTCTTCTTTAATTTCGATTAAAGGCTAATCCCATCATTTCCCAACCCTAATCCCAACTTAAAATATTTAATTAAGATTAAATATTTATTTTCATATTTATTAAATATATTTTAATAAATATTCCTAAAACTAAAACCTTTGGAATGAATAAACATTTATTCATTCTCCCTAAACCAAGGAAAACTCTAGACTCTTCTAGAAACTTCTCAATCACCAACCTCTTCACCCATCCTAATCCTAAATCCCCCTAATCCTAATCCTAATCCTACCCCTAAACATTTGCACAATCCTAACCAAGCTTAAGACTTTCCTAAACCAAAGAAAAGTCTCCCCTTCCAAATATCTCAACCACAAAACATTCAATGCATCCACAAAGTCATCAAAGTCCCTTAAAGGCTCATTCAATGCTCTTACAAGCACTTATAAGGGAAGTTATGAGCTTTGAGCCCCCTTTGTTGACTCATCTTTACCCTTCCCTTCATCCACTCACCTTGTGACATGTGTCACCTCCTGATTGGCTGTAGACTAGCACAATCCATGTGCTCCCCTTTGAATGAATCTTGGCCTCTCTTAAGGATTTTAATCCTGGCCACTCATTCTTCCTTCCCAAATCCTATAAATACCCCTCCTTTCAAGAGAAAATCAATTAGCTTAACTTTCATTCTCATGCATTGTTATCATGCCCTTTTATTTCTAGACTTAGCACAAATCATTCTAATTTAGTTTACTTTCAAGCTTTTTATCTCATCATAGCTTAGTAATAATGGATTAACATAGTTTTTATTGTTGTTTTGCATAGCATAGCATCATATCACATCTCTATTTGGTCTAAAATCAATCTTAGCATAATCACACTTGCATTGAATCTCCATTTAAGCATCATAGTTTGAGTTCTTGAGGCCTTAGGGGCAATCTTGGGTGTTCTACCTATTATTGTGCCATTTTTGGGGGTTTTCATGAGTCTCAAACCATCTTAGAATGCATTAGAGTATGCTCCAAGTGCTTAGAGAGCACACCCACATCCCTCTTATCAGAGCAAATCAAACAGTGCTTGGGTGCACCTGTTTAGGCTCAATCTAAGGTGGCTAGCTTAGAGTTTTCTTTGTTTTGCATTGATTTCATGCTTAGACTAACATCTAATCTTTGTTTGGCTTGAAGTCTTTCAAAGCAGGTACCCTCGAAAGCCTTGTCCACAGATACATTTGAATATCTGCAAGGTATGCTTGGGGTTATGCCCCAGCCTACTTTTGAGAAGTGATATAGATTGTTGCATCTATCCAATGGTATATGAGCCTTATATTTCTTTTGGACTGGATGTTGGTACTTCCTCTATGGGGGAGTATGTGTTTCAGAGTTGAGTCATGAGGACTCTAGTGAATGTATTTTCTGAAAAGTGTCTTTTGACATTGAAGTTACTATTGACATAGTGATGTAGCATTTGTCATTGATGTCAATGGGGGAGAAGTATACATGAAAAAACCATCGATTGAAGATAATTTGAGGAAGAAGGTTACAAGAAATATAAAATGGAAAACTAAAATGAATTGAATAGGAAAACGAAGCAAGATTTGATTGATGAAGAGGACTTGAAAGTATTTTCAGAGCAATAGTGTTGCAGTGTTGGTATTCATGGAACTTGGATGTTTTTTCATCTATGTTGGAATCAATGCCAATGGGAGAGATTGTTAGGAATGAATTCTAAATATATCCTATGGGGGAGTATTCACAGCCATTTTCTAGTAGTTGTTGTTGCATTCATTACTGTGATTGTCATTGATGTCAATGCAGTGATCTACTGAAGATTAGTAGAGAAGTGGAAATTTTTTGAGTTAGCACACATGGGATATTGAAGATCAAGATATGCTGAGTTGAGAACTTACTCTATGATTTCTTACAAGATCATGGTTAAGAGCTCATACAAAAATTCATCTATTCATGACAATTATGTGTAAATTAGTGGAAGTAGTATTCAGGCAGTGTTCCTGAGTAGCGGTTTCTGAAAATTAGATGATATATCCTAATCAAGATAGAATCTAAGCATGCAAAGTTGAACAGAAGATGAAGACATAATGATTGTGACATGGACATAATAGGAAGGTTAGAGGTTGCACGAGTGAAGAGTTATCTTAATTGGAAGCCGATAATTTTGTGTAATTATGGAATTTTTATGTAACATATGGAAAATTTTATTTTGTAACATATATGCTGACTCATTTGTAATTACTTGAGTGTGGTATAAAGGAAGGAATTTTTTCCTTATTGTAATGTGGAATTGAATTGTGAAAGTGAATTGTGGAATTGTGCAATACTTGTTGAAAGAGGATATGTGAAGTACAAAGATCTGATATTGTGATCTGACGAAGTAGTTGGTGCGGTTTGGCACAGTCAGAGGAGAAGTAATAAGTTGTTTAGAATAGTAATCTTTTGATATTATTCTATTGAATAATATAGAGATCAGTTGGACAGTGTGTTCAGTGATGTTTCCATTGAAGTTCTTTGGGCAGTGGGTCCTTTTGTCTTCCATAACTCCTAACAAGGTTAGAATCTTTTAGCAGGGATTCAAAGTCTCCTAATAGGGAATAATGTGCACTGAATGTATTTCATAAGACTCCTAACAAAGTCCATCCTCTCAAAAGGAACTTTCATATTAGTGCATCTTTTGTGGGCATCATTCCCACCGGGGTTTACTCTTTGATCAAGAGGTTCCCTAGTCAACATATCTTGTGTCATTGTGTTATTGTGTATGTATATCTTTCTATGGTTATTGATTACATTTCTTAGATGGTTAAAATCTATTAAAGGAGATAAAAGTTGTATTTATCTGATAACTCATCCACCCCTCCTCTTAGTTATCTTGGTGGACTTTACTTTCTAACAAAGGATAAAAGGATGATACCGATTTTATTTCTTACAATATTGGATTTTCCACACACAAATATTGTATAAAAATTGGAAAGCATAAATTGATAATTTCTCAACTACACATGACATGTCTATCTATGACAAATGTAGCATAGTTTGATAGAATACAATTTCAATATTCTAGAAAAGATGGATCCTAAAGATTAAATTAAAATAATTATGAAACCATTTGACTTGATGCAAGATAGGGGTCAAAAGGGGCCAAAGGAATGGCACACCCTGATGATCCAAGCCTACTCAATACATGCGGAAGCAAACAAACAGAACAGTGAGAAAGAGAATGCAAATCTTTCAATAATTTTCATCAAATAGAATCATACATGCCAGGTTGTAAGGTCTTCCTGGTTACGGCCTAATATTATAATGAATCTCAGAAGTCCTCAAATATGTGAGGATCTACTGCAAATCTCAATTCTAATGTCTACTATCTTCTTTCCTCTAACTCCCCCCTAAACTCTAACCCAACAACTACATTTATACAAGAGTCTACCAAAATGAGTTGGCCTTCAGATCCAAAATCAGTGGGAGGAACAGTCAGATCTAGGACCACACACTTCCCAATGATGATTCCAACTTTAAATCTATGATCCAATATAAATGCACAAGTTGGCCCAACAAGAACTCAAAATAAACTACTTGGTAAGCAAGGATGACCGAGCAACAAAAAAGCAATGCCGAGTGCCAGTGAAACAACCGACTGCCTAGGAGATAACCGACCGCACTTGGTAACCAAAGGAAACTAACCAACTACCGACTCACTCGGTCAAAGAAGAAACTGAGAAACATAGAAAACTTTAAATATATTTTTGGTGACACGGGATTGCCAAGGACCCAAGATGCTCCTGCATCAGACACCTTGGGTTAATTTGAAATGATTCTTTGAATCATTTAGCAGGTATGATCCAAGTTGTATCCAACTCAGAGTGTGAAATCCATGAACTATCTTCCATTGGTCTATTCTTCCACTTTACTAGATATTCCATATACTATTTTCCTCTTGTTTTTTTAACAACTCTTTCTTTCAGAATCTGTTCAATCTCCTCATTTTGCTTCTTAGGATACTCTGTCGGTACTATCATTTCTTCATCAGGTTCATGATACTCATACAAATTAGTAACATTGAAAATAGGTGATATGTCCATATCATCAGGTAACTCAATCTCATATGCATTTCCACTATCAAATTTTTTCAAAATCTTGCAAGGTCCAAATTTATTCATTTTCAGTTTCCCATATGTGCCAACAGGAAATTGACCTTTCTTCAAATGAACTAACACATCATCACCAACATCAAAAATCTTATGTCTTCTTGATCTATCAGCTCTGCCTTTGTATTTCGGATTACTATCTTCCAGCTTTAGCTTCACATCTTCATGTAATGTCTTCATGTACTTAAAAAACTTTACTCCTTCAGCACTTCTCTTATTTTCAGCCTCAATGTCTCTCAAATTAGATGTACCTCTTAGTTGTATCCAATTTACAATCTCAAATGACATCTTCCCAGTACTCCTATTTACTGAATTATTGTATGCAAATTCTTCTTGTGTTAACACAAAAATCCCAATTACTAGGTGTGTCTCCAACAAAACATCTCAAAAGATTTCCCAAACTTATGTTTACAACTTCAGTTTGTCCATTGGTTTGTGGGTGAAATGTAGAACTATATTTCAACTCAGTGCCAAACTTCTTTCAAAGTGTCTTCCAAAAGTATCCAACAAATATACTATCTCGGTCAGAGATAATACTCCTTGGTAATCCATGCAATCTCACAATTTCCTTAAAGAAAAGATATGCTACATGTACTGCATCTGATGTCTTTCTACATGGTATGAAATGTGCCATCTTAGAAAATCTATCCACAACCACAAATATAGAATCATTACCTCTTATTGACTTTGGTAAGCCAAGAAAAAAGTCCATACTGCTATCAATCCAAGGTTTCTCAGGTACAACAATTGGTACATACAAACCAGTATTCTGACTTACTCCTTTTGCAACTTGACAAACTCCACAACTTTTCATAAATTTCTGAACATCTTTATACAACTAGGGCCAAAAATACTTCTCCTTAAGAAAATTCCATGTTTTATCATAACAAAATATCTAGCCAAACCACTACTATATGTATCTTTTATCAAATTAGTTCTCATTACTCCTCTCGGTATACACAACTAAATACCTTTGAACAACATACCTTCTTGAATAAAATATTCATCCCATTTAGTATCTTGTTGATCTTGAATAGGTGCTCTGCACTTTCTCCATGGCTCAGAAAAATTAGGGTCACCTTTCATCTCATCAAAACCAAGAACTTCAATTTTCATCTCGGTCATCAAAGATCTCCTTCTACTCAATGCATCAACAACTTAGTTAGTGACTCCACTCTTATGTTTTATCACAAATGTATAACTCTATAGATACTCAACCCATTTCATATGTCTCTAATTCAACTTATTCTGACTACCCAAATACTGTAAAGCCTTATGATCAGTATACAACACAAATTCACTCGGTATCAAATAATGTCTCCATTTCTTCAATTCTTGAACAATGGCATAGAATTCTTGGTCATACACACAAATTTTTTTCCTTCTAGCATAATTCAATTTCTCACTAAAGAAAGTAATATGTTTACCTTCTTGACTTAAGACAGCTCCAATTGCACTACCACTTGCATCACATTCTACTTGAAATACTTTACTGAAATTAGGTAATGCCAAAACAGGTAATTCAGCAACCTTCTGCTTTAGATTCTCAAAACTTTTATTAGCTCCATGTGTCCACTTGAATACTCTTTTTTCTCCTCTCATAGTCTCAGTCATAGCATTGCAAATTGCACTAAAATTTCTAATGAACTTTCTCTAAAAACTTGCCAGTCCATGAAATGATCTTACTTCACTAGAATTTTTAGGTGTAGCCCAATTCAGAATAGCTTCAACCTTTTCAGGATCCATCTTCAAACCATTAGCTGAAATAACAAATCCCAAATACACAATATCTTCTTTCATGAATGAACACTTTTTCAAATTTATCAGCAACTTTTCCTCTTTCAATCTGTCTAAAACTTGTCTAACATGCAATAAATTTTCTTCTCTAGTCTTACTGAATATTAGAATGTCATCAAGATATACAATCACAAACTTACCCAAGAATTTCTTCAAAACATCATTCATCAGCCTCATAAAAGTACTCGGTGCATTAGTTAAACCAAAAGGCATAACCAAGCACTCATACAAACCTTCTTTTGTCTTGAAAGTAGTCTTCCATTCATCACCTTCTCTGATTGTGATATGATGATATCCACTTTTCAAATCAATTTTGGTGAAATATTTTTCTCCAATCAAGCTATCCATGATGTCATCCATTCTCAGTAGAGGAAACCTATACTTCACTATTTTTCTATTGATTGCTCTAAAATCAGTACACATTCTCCATTCCCCATTCTTCTTCGGTGGCAATACAGTAGGTACTGCATAGGGACTCAAATTTTCTCTGATCAAACCTTTCTCCAACAACTCTTGAATTTGTTGGTTCAATTCCTAATTCTCAGTTGGTGTTAACCAATGAGGTGCCTTATTCAATAAACTAGCTCCAGGGATTAGATCCATACAATGATCAATACTTCTCTTTGGTGGAAAACCATCAGGTACATTATCAGAAATGATTTCACTATACTCAATGAGTAAATTATCAATCTCTTCACGAACACTATCCTTGGTCTTCTTACTTAGCTTGTTAGGGATAACAACAAAGCATACATCATTACTTTTCAAATCTTTAACAAAATTTATTCCTTCCATCAAGAAAAATTTCACAGATGTGAAAACATTACTAACAGGTTCTTCCATTAATGGTAACAAGATTTGTTTCTTTCCATCAGCCACAATAGTATACTTCTGCAATCTCCCATCATATATAGCATGTCTATCATATTGCCAAGGTCTACCCAACAAAATATGACAACAATACATAGGCATGATATCACACAACACCTTATCATAGTATTTTCCAATCTTCAAATTCACGTAACATTATTCACTTACCAGGAGTGTATGCTCATCTTTGATCCATGAAATCTGATAGGGCTTTGGATGTTACAGCCTTTTCAACTGCAATTTAGTGACCATTTCCTTAGATGACATATTCTCCAAGCTACCACTATCAATGATTACCTTCCAAACTTTATCAGAAAATCTACATTTGGTCTTGAACAAACTTTTCCTTACTGGATCTTCCTTTTTAGTTTCATTCCATAGTGCTCTGCTTACCATCAAATTATTTTCCTTTTCATGTTCATTCAGTGGCTCTTCTTGCACTAGTGCATTTCTACTGTTACCAGCTTTCTTACTTACTTGTGTACATTCAAATGATCTATGTCCTTCTTCTCCACAATTATAATAAGATCCTCAAAATTTTCTTATGTTATAACCACCTCGGTAGTTATTGCCTCTACCTCTAGATGAAATTTCACCTTTCCACTTGGTCTTGCCTTTGTCCAAATTTGTCTTTTTAGGTTCAGATCTACCATTTTTGCCATTAGATCTACCTCTTCCTCTAGGGAATCTACCACCTCTTCCTCTCTATCTCTCTTGATGTCTTTTGTTCAATTTCTCCTCAGCTTTCAATGCAAATTTATAAGCCTCTTCAATGCTTTCCAACTTAACCAAGCTAATCTCCTTGTGGATGGAAACTCTCAAACCATTCAGGTATCTACCAATTCTTTCCACATCATCTTCATCATGTCTAGATCTGATATCTAATCTATAGAATTCCTCAGTATACTCTTTTATTGAGCTATCTTTCTACTTCAAACTTTGCATTCGCCTAACTAGGTTAATCTGATAATCACAAGGTAAGAACGTTCCTTTTAATTTATTTACCATCTTATTCCATACCTTCATTTTGTCTTTGCCTTTCCTCTTCTGATCCAATTGTAGGTGTTCCCACCATAGGGATGCATGACTCTTCAACTTAGTGCTTTCAATCTTTACCTTCTTATCTTTAGGAATGTTTTCATATTCAAAATAATTTTCCATCTCAATGATGCAGTCCACAAATTCATCAGAATCTAATTTTCCATCATACTCAAGAGGATTGAAATGTGGTGTAGACATCAGACATGTCAAAGCCTTCAAAAATCTTTCCTCACCTTGATCAATCACAAGTGCAGGTTCTACATTTCCTTGTTCTTCCTCAATTTCATCATCACTAACATCTTCAAGATGTCTGCCTCATCTTTGGATTATTTAAACTACTTCTAGCCTAGCAGCAATCTTCCTTAGCATATCTACCAATCCCAGATCTGCATCTTGCCTCCCACAAACCATCTTGACAACCCTCTACAATTGTAGGTCAGATCACAATCTGCTACTCCACAATAATCAACTAGGGCTTCAAGAGGAACCAATAGACCTAGATCAAGATCTAACCTCACTCTGATACCACCTAATGCAAGACATGGGTCAAAAGGGGAAAAATGAATAGCACACCCTGATGATCAAATCCTACTCAATACATGCGAAATCAAACAAACACAATAGTGAGAGAGAGAATGTAGAGTCTTTCAATAATTTTCATCAAATAGATTCATACATGCTCGACTATAAGGCCTTCCTAGTTATGACCTGATAGTACAATGAATCTCAAAAGTCATCAAACATGTGAGGATCAGCTAGAAATCTCAATTATAATGTCTACTATCTTCTGGTGCAGGAGCACCCCTATGAGGGCCCTCACCATCACATTTTTGGTATGTTTATCCTCTCAGATAAAGCTATGTAATTACAATAAGAGTCAATAAGTAGTTTGGCTCATTTTTGGTGTGTCTAGGCATTGTACAAGTCCTAGAAGTGTAGGTGGTCTTCCTAGTAGGAATGGAACATTGACTCAAGGAATGTTATCATCTTGAGATCCTTGTTTTACTTTGAGTTAGAGGTCTAGGAGTTAGTGTTTGGTTATGATATGACCACATGTGTGCTTTAGGAGGCCTAACAATGGTCTTTTGACATGAGTGAGCAAAGGCTGCTCAAGCAACTAAAAGTTGCTCCAAATCTGCTAGCAACTTTTAAAAGTTGCTAAGCAACTTTTCCCTTTGTATTGCCTAACTATGCTTAGAGGCTGAAAAGCCCTAAAAAAAACACTCACTCTGAGGAAAGGGTATTTAAGACCTGTTTAACACTAATTTTGAGGTTGGAAGTGATTATTGTACAGCACAGTATGGGAGGATCAGTCTGCTGGTGTTTTGAGGGTAATGGTCATTGTTGAACGACTAATTACTTGTGAATACAATCAGATCTATGTGAATCCTTGTGTGCATATATTTTTGTGTGTTTAGTTCTTCATTTTGTGTGTGTTAGTTTCATTTCTTAATGTTCTATTATAGCATTTCTTTAGTTCTTTTGTTTTAGACTGTTCTCTGCCAGTTTGGAGAGACATGGAGTAATGGGGCTGTAACTTTGGATTCCACTATGGGAACACCATGGAAATATGGATTCTCAAATTATAGACCCTAATAGGCTTGTACCAAAATGGAGGGCCCTAGAGAATGAGGGTAAACAATTGTTTGTAGAAGCCCTAGGTGAGCTATGTGCAGTCCGGCTAGGGATGTGCAACAGTGTAAGAACTCTCCAAGATAGTGAAGGGAGTTCCAAGGAAAATAAATTTAGGGAAGTGAAGAAGGGTGTTAGAAGGTGAAGTGGTGTGAAGGAGGAGCTTTGGAGAGTTGTGGAAGGGTGATGTTGAAGACCAGGACATCGTGGAGTCCCTCAAACCCTTGAAACCCTCTAAATTGCCAAAACCTTTGTACGGTCAAATGGGCACCCAAGACCTCATAACTCCTTGAGAATGAGGCATTTATAGTGGAATTCCTTTAGGATAGGAATTTTCATCTGTATGTAGGAGGAGTTATAGGGCCTAAAAATCCAGGAGGCCTAATTGGAACTTCCTTGTAGCCCTAAAATACAAAGTAACTACTAAATCTGGTGTTCTCCAAACCTTGCTAATGTTATGGAAAGGTGTCAATAGCCCTAAAAAGACCTTGGAACTCATCATTTTCACTATTGGAACTTGGGAAAGAATTGGAAGCCAAATAGACCCTTATGAGCCAATGTAAGGGATGGGAGCTAGAGTGCAAAGCTTGGTATGTTGATGAATGAGCTAGTTTGACTTGGTGGGCATGTTAGGTAGGTTAGGGGGTCCTTGGAGAGATAAGGAAGCCTATAGACCATCAGGGGTGTTAGAAGAACACCTGGATCCTAGAGAGGATCAAGCGCATAGACTAAGCTAGTCTATCATAGCCTCCCCATCAGATTGGTATCAGAGCCTCTTAAGGCTTGGGAAGTGAAAGGTGGATGTTTCAACCACTAGAAGAATCAGTTGGATCATCTCACAAGTAAAAAATGGTGACCAATGCTAAGCTTTCTAAGAAGGTAGAAGACCAGGAGGAAGCTAATAGACTCTTGTAAGAAAGATTGATGCAAATGGAGCAACTCTTGGATGATGTCCAAGCAAAAGTAGATAAGGTTAAAGATAGAATGGAGGAGCAGGATGCCAAGGAGAAAGAGAAGACCATTGATGATGATGTACCTACACCTGATCCTCCAACTCAAGATGAGCAATTTCTTAAAGCCCTGAAGGTTATCACAAACAAGGCACTTGAAGGTGTCCCATTATTGACTGGCAGGATGGATACAAAGCTTGTGATGTAGTGGATTGAAGGCATGGAGAATCACTTCAAGTGTGAAGAGATCTCAGAGGCACAGAAGGTCAAAGTGCCCAAATCTAGGTTGAGAGGACAAGCTTTAACCTGGTGGAATTACTTGCAAGATGAAAGGGAGAAAGAGGGAAAGAACCCAATCTCTAATTGGAAAGCAATGGTCAACAAAGTTAGAGAAGCATACCTACTAGTTGATTATGAAATCCAGCAACATAGGAGGAGATTGAACCTCAGATAGAAGGAGATGGATGTAGCCACCTACACAGAAGACTTCCACAAGTTGAGCTTGAGATCCAAAATTAAAGAGGAAGAAAGCATTAAAGTGGCAAGGTACCTAAGTGGTTTGAAATGGAGCATAACTGAGGAGATGAGTTTGTTCATTCCCACCACTATACTTGGATGTTAGCATATGGCACAAAAGCTTGAAGAAAAACAAAGAACAAAACAAGAACCTAACTCCAAGAATAGGGGAAGAGGTAGAGACTCTAGAGGAGGTCAAAGAGGAGGTTCTAGCAGAGGTGGTGAATCAAGAAACTAGGGTGAGAGAAGACTCTTGGAACAAAGTTTAGAAATCAGTACAGGAGGATCTTTTGGTAGAGGAAGAGGCTCTCAAAGAAATAGAGGAAGAGGAGCAGGAAGAAGCAGCTCCTACTTTGCCACCATGAAGTGCTATCAGTGTGGACAACTTGGACACCCTGCCTATAGGTGTCCTGATAAACCATCAGCCTCAAATAATGAGAAGAGGGTAGCCTACACCCAAGAGGATAGCAACAGCTCATGCACTAATGAAGTCAGAAAATTAGAATAAAAAATGGGGGAGAACCTTATGTTCAGGAGGGTGCTTATAAGGCAGCCTAATCAAGGTGAACCAAAGAAAAGGAGGGCTCTTTTTAGAGTCAGGTGCAAGATACAAGGCAAAGTGTGTAAAGTTATAGTAGATTTAGGGTCTACTGATAACATCATAGCATAGGAAGCAACAAAGAAGCTGAAACTCACAAAGATTCCCCATGCAAATCCCTATAAGGTGACTTGGTTGAACCAAGACCAAAGTGTACTAGTTAATGAGCAGACATGGGTGGAGTTTTCTATTGGAGGCTATAAAGACAAAGTGCTTTGTGATGTTTTTCCCATGGATGCATGCCATCTTATATTTGGAAGACCTTGGCAATTTGATAGAAAGATGATCTATGATGGAGAGGAGAACTCCATTTATTTTAAGAAAGATGCAAGGACTTTCAAAATTCAGTCCATAATAGAGAATGAGGAGGGTTCTAAGACACCTAGTGCATTGCTTAGTAGTGGTAAGGAGTTCTTACATGCTCTCTAGGATGAGGAGACCATAGGATGTGCTATTATGGTGAAACCAAAGGAGGAGGACAAGAAGGTGTAGGCAGAATTACCATTAGAAGTGTAGAAAATGTTGGAAGAATATAGAGATATAGTAAGTGATGGAACCCCTCCCACCTTACCTCCAAGAAGAGTTATAAGTCATCAAATTCACTTCATACCTGGTGCATCTCTACCTAACAAAGCAGCCTACAAGCTTACCCCAGACTAGAATAAGGAAGTGGCAAGATGAGTGCAAGAGTTATTGGATCAAGGGATGATCAAGAAAAGTATTAGTCCATGTGCAGTCCTAGTGGTCTTAGCATCCAAGAAAGGTGGAAAATGGAGACTTTACATAGATTCAAGAGCTATCAATAGGATCACTATTAGGTATATGTTCCCAATTCCAAGAATAGAAGATTTGATGGATTTCTTAGGAGGTGCTATGTATTTCACTAAGCTGGATTTGAAGAGTGGTTATCACCAAATCAGAATTAAGGTAGGTGATGAGTGGAAGACCACTTTTAAGACCATAGATGGTTTGTATGAATGGCTTGTAATTCCATTTCAGCTTACCAATGCCCCAAGCACCTTCATGAGGTTAATGAATGAGGTCTTGAAGGACTTCACAGGCAGATTTGTAGTGGTGTATCTAGATGATATACTTATCTACAACAAGACAAAAGCAGAGCATCTTGAGAACTTAAGGTTGGTTATGAAGAAGCTACATGAAGAGAAATTAGCCATCAATCTAGAAAAGTGTGAGTTCATGCAGCAAGATCTGGTTTATTTAGGCTTTGTGGTGTCCAAGGGTACTCTGAAAATGGACCCAAGCAAGGTGGAGGCAATCTTGAATTGGCTTGCCCCTAAAATAGGGACTGAAGTTAGAAGTTTTCATGGCTTGGCACAATTTTATAGAAAGTTTGTGAGGAAATTTAGTGGGATATGTGCACTAGTGCTAGATACCATCAAGGGAGGATCGAAAACTAAGTTCAAGTGGATTGAGGCAATTGAGAAAGCATTTCAAACATTGAAACAAGAGGTAGCTACTAAACCAATTTTACTCTTGCCAAATTTTGATAAGTTGTTCACCATTAAATGTGATGCAAGTGGTGTAGTAGTAGGGGGTGTATTGAGTCAGGAAGGAAGGCCTATGGAATTCTTTAGTGAAAAACTCAATGAAGAAAAGAAGAAGTATTCAACTTATGACTTGGAGTTGTATGCATTGGTACAATCTCTCAAGAAGTGGAGGCATTACCTTTTGCCAAAATAATTTGTTGTCTTTACTGATAATCATGCTTTAAGCTATATCAACACTTAGGAGAAGCTTAGTAACAAGAACTTGAAGTGGATGGAGTATCTCCAATTCTTTACCTTCACAATCAACCACAAGAAAGGGCAGCTCAACAAGGTAGCAGATGCCTTGAGTAGGAAGTTATTGACTGTCCAAGAGGTACAACTGCAAAGCATTGGAATAGTAGGTTTTAAAGATCTATATGAGGAGGATGAAGACTTCTCACAAGACTACAAGGTGTGCCTAGAGTTTGAGAACCATTTTCATGGTGAGTTTGTAGATTACACCCTTCAAAATGGATTGTTATTCAAAGGTAATCAGCTTTGTGTACCTAGAGGATCCATGAGGGAAAATCTAATCCAAGAGAAGCATAATGGTAGACTAAGTGGACATTTTGGCATAAAAAAAACATTGGAGTTAGTACAGAGATACTAATTTTGGCCTAAGCTAGCAAGGGATGTCAGAAGGTATATAGAGAAATGTGGAATATGCTAGAGAGCTAAAGGAGGTTCAAGCAATGTAGGACTCTATCAACCTCTACCAATTCCAAATAGGCCTTGGGAGTGTGTAAGTATAGACTTTGTGGTTGGACTCCCTAAAACCAAATCAGGTATGGATAGCATCTATGTTGTAGTAGACAGGTTTTCTAAAATTAGTCATTTCATTCCTTGCAAAACTACTCATGATGCTAGCTATGTACCACATCTCTTTTTCAAGGAGATAGTTAGGATTTATGGACTCCCTTTGAGTATTGTGTTAGATAGGGACAGCAAGTTCATGGGCCTTTTTTGGAAAACCTTATGGAAAAGGCTGGGAACTATTCTCTCTTTTAGTTTAGCATACCATCCTCAAACTGATGGTCAAACTGAGGTCATCAACAAGGTGCTTGACAACTTACTAAGGTGTTTGAAAAAGGAGTATGGGAAGACTTGGGATCTTGTTATATCTTAGGCTGAATATATATATAATGACAGTGTCAACAACACCACGGGAAGAAGTCCTTTTGAGATAGTCTATGGAAGACACCCCAGAGGAGTGTGTGAGTTGAGAGATTTAGGTTCCATTGAGTTGAAGAGTGGAAAAGCTGAAGATTTTACTCAAACCATCAAGGAGGTGTAAGAGCAAGTGAAGAAGTCTATTTTGGAGTCTACTCAAAGACTCAAGGCTAAAGTGGATGAAAAGAGGAAAGAAGTATAGTTTCAGATTGGGGACTATGTCATGGTCCATCTTAGTAAAGCAAGAATGTAGAAGGGCATGCCCACTAAGTTATAGATGAGGAGAGTAGGCCCATGCAAGATTCTAGCCAAATATGGAGAGAATGCCTACAAAGTGGACTTGCCAACAGAATTAGCCATCTCACTAGTGTTCAATATTGCAAACCTGATTAGATGTAAAGGTGATATCAGTCACCAAGGTACAACTCCACCAAAGGTACTATAGGATATAGACACCAATGCCATGCCTAAGAAGGAACCAGCCAAAGCAGAGAAGATCTTAGAATCTAGGGTGAAGAAGTCAACTAGACATCAAGTCTACATGGAGCATCTGGTCAAGTGGACAGGTTAGCCTAAATCTAAAGCCACCTGGATAGAGGAAGGACAATTCAAAAATTTTGGAGTTGATCTAGCTCTTCTAGATCCCAAAGTGCCTTAGCTTGTGCTGAGGGGGAGTATGGTGTAGGAGCAGCCTATGAGGGCCCTCACCATCACATTTTTGGTATGTTTATCCTCTAAGATAAAGCTATGTAATTAAAATAAGAGTCAATAAGTAGTTTGGCTCATTTTTGGTGTTTCTAGGCATTGTATTAGTCCTAGAAGTGTAGGTGGTCTTCCTAGTATGAATGGAACATTGACTCAAGGAATGTTATCATCTTGAGATCCTTGTTTTACTTTGAGTTAGAGGTCTAGGAGTTAGTGTTTGGTTATGATATGACCACATGTGTGCTTTAGGAGGCCTAACAATGGTCTTTTGACATGAGTGAGCAAAGGTTGCTCAAGCAACTAAAAGTTTCTCCAAAGCTGCTAGCAACTTTTAAAAGTTGCTAAGAAACTTTTCCCTTTGTATTGCCTAACTATGCTAAGAGGCTGAAAAGCCCTAAAACAAAACACTCACTATGAGGAAAGGGTATTTAAGACCTTTCTAACCCTAATTTCTAGGTTGGAAGTGATTATTGTACGGCACAGTATGGGAGGATCATTCTGCTGGTGTTTTGAGTGTAACAGTAATTGTTGAAGGACTGATTACTTGTGAATACAATCAAATTTGTGTGAATCCTTGTGTGCATATATTTTTTTGTGTTTAGTTATTCATTTGGTGTGTATTAGTTTCATTTCTTAGTGTGATGTTATAGCATTTCTTTAGTTCTTTTGTTTTAGACTATTCTCTGCCAGTTTGGAGAGACATGGAGTAATGGGGCTGTAACTTTGGATTCCACTGTGGGAACACCATGGAACTATGCATTCTCAAAGTATAAACCCTGATAGGTTTGTACCATAATGCAGGGCCTTGGAGAATGAGGATAAAAATTTTTTTGTAGAAGCCCTAGGCGAGATATGTGCAGTTTGGCTCAAAGTATAAACCCTGATAGGTTTGTACCATAATGCAGGGCCTTGGAGAATGAGGATAAAAAATTTTTTGTAGAAGCCCTAGGCGAGATATGTGCAGTTTGGCTAGGGATGTGCAACAGTGTAAGAACTCTCCAAGACAGTGAAGGGAGTTCCAAGGAAAATCCATTTGGGGAAGTGAAGAAGGGTCTTAGAAGGTGAAGTGGTGTGAAGGAGGAACTTAGGAGAGTTGTGGAAGGGTGCTATTGAAGACCAGGACAATGTGGAGTCCCTCAAACCCTTGAAACCCTCTAAATTGCTAAAACCTTTGTACGGTCAAATGGGCACCCAAGACCTCATAAATCCTTGAGAATGAGGGATTTATAGTGGAATTCCTTTAGGATAGGAATTTTCATTCTATACGTAGGAGGAGTTATAGGCCCTACAAATCTGGAAGGAGGCCTAATTGGCACTTCCTTGTAGCCCTAAAATACAAAGCAACTACTAAATCTGGTGTTCTCCAAACATTGCTAATGTTATGGAAAGGTGTCAATAGCCCTAAAAAGACCTTGGAACTCATCATTTTCATTGTTGGAACTTGGGAAAGAATTGGAAGCCAAATAGACCCTTATGAGCCAATGTAAGGGATGGGAACTAGAGTGCAAAGCTTGGTATGTTGATGAACGAGCTAGCTTGACTTGGTGGGTAGGTTAGGCAAGTCAGGGGGTCCTTGGATAGATAAGGAAGCCTATAGACCATTAGGGGTGTTAGAAGAACACCTGGATCCTAGAGAGGATCAAGGACATAGACTAAGCTAGTCTATCCTAACCTCCCCATCATCTTCTTTCCTCCAACTCCCCCCTAAACTCTAACCCAACAACTACATTTACACAAGAGTCTACTGGACTAAGTTAGCCCTTAGATCTAGAATCAATGAGAGGAATGGTTAGATCTAGGACCACACACTTCCCAATGATGGATTCCAATATTAAATCTGCGATCATGTATAAATGCACAAGTCCACCTAACAAGAACTCAAAATAAATACTCGGTAAGCAAGGATGACCGAGCAACAGACAAGAAATGTCGAGCGCTAGTGAAACAACTGACTACCCAGAAGATAACCAACCACACTCGATAACCAAAGAAAACCAATCAACTACCGACTCACTTGGTCAAAGAAGAAACCGAGCAAAATAGAACACTTCAAACATATTTTTTGTGACATGGGATTGCCAAGGACCCAAGATGCTCCTGCATCATGACTTCACAGATAATTTCCATCTTTGATTTGATGCCATTTTTGACCAATTTTGAGATGATGAAGTTTTTTTCCTTTCTAACTGGATTTAAGTGAGCATATCTCAAGTGTACATGCTCTTTTTTGTCCTGTTCAAGTTGTGTTGCATTCATATTTTCAAGCAATTCATTATAGAAGCAATTTTGGGAGCAATTGAAGCACTTCAATTTTTGGTTAAAATGAATACTGGTAAAATGAATCACCTATTTGAATGTATGTATGGGGGAAATATGAGATCTACTTCTAAATCCAAATTTCCAAAGGAGAGATCCAAATTGATCAACCAAAAAGTTAATGCACAATCGAATCAATCTATGGAGAACATGAAAGAGGAAGAAAACCTTATATTTTCCTATAATGGAATATTACTTTAAATCTAAAATAATTGAAAGGAAAATACTCACCTCAAAAGAGGGAAAATCTAGAAAATACCAATTTATGATGTCTATGTGTAGTTTCGGGCAATTCTGCAACCTGTTTCAGACTGAAAACATCGAGATGAAGAAAACCCAAAAAAAATTTATTTTTCTAATAGCAGGTAGTCTTTAACCCTCATAAAAGGTTAAAGGCTACATTCTTATTCTGAAGGTCAACTTTGACTTTGTTTGCAGATCTCAGAAGTTCACTGAAAAGGGTATCTATTAGAAAGTAAAGTCCACCAAGATAACTGAGAGAGGGGGAGGTGGGGGTGGTGAATCAGTTATCAGATAATTATAACTTTTATTATCTTCAACAACATTAAACCATATAAGCAATGTAATTACCAACCATAGAAAGATATTCATATACAATAACACAATGACACAAGATATGTTGACTGGGGAACCTCTTGATCAAAGAGTAAACCCCGGTGGGAATGATGCCCACAAAAGATGCACTAATATGAATATTCCTGTTAGCTTGTGGTGACTAATCAGGAAAGTACTATCTAGGAAAGTACTATACATTTTTCCTCCCAACCTTGCTGGGGTTATTTGGGCTGACTACTTATAACTCATTCTAACCCTAAAGCAAGAAAATATTGTATAATATGGCTTAGGGTTAGGGATTTTCATGATGTATGATTTTAGTACTTGCAGCAGAATTGGGCTGTAAGGGATTACAGATTGTAATTAGGTTGTAATCACTGGATAATAATAATATTGGACTCCCTATTGGTGGACGTAGCCCAGGGATTGGGTGAACCACGTTAAATCTGTGTGTCTTGTGTTCTATTCTATGTGGTTTATTATTTTCTGATATTAGTTATATTTGCACATAATTGTTATTTCTGCCTTGTTAATCCTAACAATTCCTTGTGAAAGGATGGAATCTATTAGGAGCCTCATGAAATACATTTAGTACATATGAATCCCTGTTAGGAGATTTTGAATCCCTGTTAATAGATTCTAACCCTGTTAAGAGTTATGGAAGACAGAAGGACCCATTGCCCAAACAACTTCAGGGTAAGATCACTGAACACACTGTCCAAATAATCTTTTCATTACTTAATAGAATAATATGTTACCTCTTCTCTGACTGTGCCAAACTGCACTCACTATTACATCAGATCTCAATTTTAGATCTTTGTACTTTGCATGTCTTCCTTCACATATTCACTTTCATACTTAGCTCTTTTCTTCACTTCATGCATACAACATCACACACAATCATCTTCAATTCCATTAAAACAAGGAAATACATTCCCTCCTTTATACCACACTCAAATAATTACAAATGAGTCGGCATACAATTATAACATAAAAGTTTCCACACGCTACATCAAAATTACACAAAACTATCAGCTTCCAAATACAATAAATCTTCACTTGTGTGACCTCAAAGTCTATGCTATCATCCACATCACTATCAATGTGTCTTCAACTTCCCTTTAACTACACAAAACTAGATTCCATCCCGATTAGGAGATATCATCTAATTTCCACAAACTGCTACTCAAGAACACTGCCTAAATACTGCTTCCACCAAAATGATCATAACTTCCATGAATAAATGAATTACTATCTGCACTGTTAGCCATAAACATATCACATATCAAAGAGTATATCATCAACATCACATAGGTCCAACTACAATAACCCAAGTGCACTAATCCAAACTTTGTCTGCTTCTCTGCAAGTCTTCGGTAAATCACTATGTTGACATCAATGACAATCATAGTCATGAATGCAACAAAAACTACTACAGAATGGCTACCAAACATTTAGCATTCATTCTTAACAATCTCCCCCATTGGCATTGATGGCAACATAGATGAAAAACATCTAATGTTCCAAAAATCCAATATTGCAACACTGCTTCTTCAAATCCTCTTCATCAATCAAATCTTGCTTCGTTATCCTATTCAGTTCTGTCCAAAAGATGTTCTAGATGGGTTTCATGTATACTTCTCCCCCATTAACATCAATGACAAAAATTTCATCACTACGTCAACAACAACTCAATGTCAAAAAACACTATTCAGAAAATACATTCTCTAGAGTCCTCATGACTCAGCTCAGATACACATACTCCCCCATAGAGGAAGTACCAACATCCAGTCCAGAAGAAAGATAGGGCTCATATACCACTGGACGGATGCAACCAACTGCATCACTTTTCAAAATTAGGCTAGGGCATAACCCCAAGCATACCTCTTAGATACTCAAATGTATCCTTAGGCAAAGGCTTTGTGAATATATCTACTATCTACTCCTTTGTACTTATGTGCTGAAGTCTAACTTCTTTCTCAGTAACTTTCTCTCTTACAACATGATACTTAATCTCTATATGCTTTGTCTTAGAATGTAATACAGGATTCTTAGACCTACTAACTGTGCTAGTGTTGTCACAGTGTATGACAATAGGTTCAACAAATTTTATTCCAATATCCTTCAGCATTTGCTTCATCCAAATTATCTAGTTACAATTGTTTGTTGCTGCTACATATTCTTCTTCTACTGTGCTTTGTGAGATATAATTCTATTTCTTGCTTAGCCAAGAAACCAATCTTCCTCCAAGGAAAAATGGTCCACCACTGGTGCTTTTCTTATCATCGACACTACCTCCCCAATCAGCATCTGTATATGCACATAGGGTAAAATCATCAGATTTTTCATACCATAATCCATAGTCCATTGTGCCTCTTAAATATATCAGTATCCTCTTTACTACTACATAATGTGATTCTCTAGGTTTAGCTTGAAATCTTGCTACAATTCCAACTGAATGTGCTATATCAAGTCTTGTATGAGTCAAATACTGTAATCCTCCAATCATAGATCTATTTTTCATCTATTCCACTGTAGGAGTCTCATCTGTGCTAGATAACTTATGTCCAGTCACCATGGGTGTTCCAAATAGTTTACAACTATCCATTCCAAATCTTTTCAACCAGTCATTCAAGTACTTTGTCTAACTTACAATGATACCATCATTGTTTTTTGTTATCTGTAATCCCAAAAAGTATTTCATTTCATCAATCATACTCATTTCAAATTCAGTCTTCATTTCATTAGCAAATTTGTCACTAGCTTCATCTTCTCCTCCAAAGATAATTTCATATAAAAAAATAACTATAACCAACAAACCATTTTCAATTTCTTTTGTGTACAGATTGCTATCTAATGTTCCTTTTGTAAATGCCAATTTTAACAAATACTTATCCGGTCTTGCATACCAAGTTCTAGGTGCTTGCTTAAGTCCATACAAAGCTTTCTTTAGTTTACATACCATGTCTCCTTCTTGAGTCAAAGGAAAACCTTCAGGCTGCTCAATGTAGACTTCTTCTTCCAACTCTCCATTAAGAAATGCTGACTTTAGATCCATCTGATATACTTTGAATTTCTTGTAAGCTGCATAAGCCAAAAACATTCTTACTGCTTCAATTCTTGCAACAGGTGCAAAGACTTCTTCATAATTAATTCCTTCTTTCTGTGAGTAACCCTTACATACCAATCTTGCTTTTTTTCTTACTACCTCTACTTGTTCATTCATCTTGTTTCTGAATACCCATTTAGTTCCAATAACATTCTTGTCTTTAGGTCTAGGGACCAATTCCCATGTCTTGTTCTTTTCAATCTGATCTAGTTCTTCTTTCATAACATTAGTCCAACTTTCATCTTCACAAGCTTCACTAGTAGTCTTAGGTTCAATTTGAGAAATCAAACATAATTATTCTTGTACCTTATTTCGAGTCAGAATTCCTCTTTTGATGCTCCCAATAATTTGTTCAATAGGATGATTTCTTAAGAAACTCTTGCTAGGTGTAACTATCTCAGATCTCTCTTCAGATGTAGGTTCTTCAATGACTTCACTATGGCTTTCATTCAACAAATCACTGTTAGATTCATAAAATAATTCAGTAGATCCAGTGTTAGGTTTAGGATGAGCTTCTTCATCTGATTCATAATCAAGCATTCTTTCCTGAATTTTTAACTTTTCATCAACTTTAACATTTGCGCTTTCAACAATAGTCTTAGTTCTTTTATTGGAACATCTATATGCTTTTCTTTTCAAAGAATATCCAAGAAATATACCTTCATCACTTATCAGATCAAACTTTCCAATATCATCATCTCTCTTTATATAACATTTTCTTCCAAAAATTCTAAAATACTTAACTGAGGGTGCATGTCCAAACCATAATTCATAAGGTGTCTTGTCTAGGTCTGCTTTGATTTATACTATGTTCATTGTATATACTGCTATGTTCAATGCTTCTCTCCATAATATCTTTTCCAGGTCATTCTCAAATAACATAGCTCTTGCTGCTTCAGTCACTGATCCGTTTCTTCTTTCTGCAATGTCATTTTGTTCAGGTGTTCTAGGGGCTGAATACTGTCTCTTAATGCCATTTTCTTCACAAAAGATGTTAAACTCTCTAGAAGTAAATTCTCCAGCTCTATCAGATCTCAAATATTTAATCTTCATTCTAGATTCATTCTCAACTTTATTCTTAACAATATTAAACTTATCAAATGCTTCAGAGTTTTCTTTAAGAAATGCAATCCACATCATTCTTGTAAAATCATCAACAAGAATCATAAAATACCTTTCTCCATAAAATCCTCTAGTCTTGGTAGGACCGCTCAAATCTATATGAACAATCTCCAGCTTCTCTGTAGATGTAAACTTCTTATTGGGAAAAGAAGTTCTCTTCTGTTTAGCCATTACACATTCTTTGCAAATCATGTTAGTAGGCTTCATAATCTTAGGTAGTTCTCTTACTGCAAGTGTAGTACTTACTTTCACAATGTTATCAAAGTTTATATGAAAAAACCTTCTATTTCATAACCAACTATCATCAATCTTATTAATCAAATGTGTCATCTCAATAGGATTCAACTAAAATACATTACTTCTAGTTCTAGGTCCAGTTCCAATCAGATTTCCATCTTTATCCTTTATCACACAAGTTTTCTCAATTAACCAAACTTGATATCCCTTATAAACTAATTTTCCAACACTCAAAAGATTATGTTTCAATCCATCCACAAAATAAACATCATCAGTATTAGTCTTTCCATTAAGAGTAATAGATCCTATACCTTTAATCAAACAAGGTGCATTGTTTCCAACTCTAACAACTCCTCTATCAAATTCATTAAGCTTTATGAACTTTTTCATGTCTCCAGTCATATGATGTGAACAATCACTATCTATAATCCAATCAAATTTCTTTTCAACTTGAGAAACTAAGGCTTTTTCTTCCTTAACACTAGTTTCAGAATTTTCTTCTTTAATTGCTACAAATCCTATGTCATCATTATTCTCAGTATCACTTTCACTCAAAGTTCTTTCTATACTATCTTCAAGATCTTCATCATTAGCATAATAACATTCCTTAGATCTTCTAGGTTTGAAATTTTTTCTGTACTTTTTAACTCTCTTAGGACATTTAGATGCAAAATGACCATATTCTTGACAAGTCCAACATTTCAACATTTTCTTACCATCTAGTTCTCTTTTCACAAGAAAGGCAATGCCTTCTTCAATCTTCTTGTCTTCTTCATTTCTAGATCTGCTGCTACCAGCATAATCTCCGCTCACACTAATGGTTCTTGACAAAGTAGGGTGAACACTAAGAGCATTGAATGTTGTCTCCATTCTAGGTAAGTCTCCTAATAATCTCGGGTTCATTTCTGTTGTTTCCAATCTTCCAAGAAGAGTCTCTCTTGTAAAGTTTGTAGTACAAGGTATAACTTGTTCAATCATCTGTGTTGTCTACTTAAATATAGGAGTCAATGTCCTCAGAATTTTCCATATCACTTCATTCTCTATCTTTGTTCCTCCACAAATTTTATACTTGTAATAATTTTTGACATTCTACCAATATAGCTTCTAATAGATTCATCTTCCAACATTCTTATATCTTCAAATGCACATATCCAATTATGTAATCTAACTCTTTTTCCATGTTCATCACCTTCAAAAGTAGAGTGTAAAGCTTTCCAAATTTCATGAGATTTTTTCAAACATTTTACTTGACTATACTCATTCTCCGAAAGTGCTGTCAAAAGTGCTTCTCTTGCAAGTATGTTACACATGAATAGATCTCTCTCATCAGCAGTACATGTTTCAAGATTGTCCTCTTCAATGATCATCTTATCATTCTTTTTAATCAACCAATAACCTAGTCCTAAACATAGTAGGTGTGTCTTCATCTTTTCTTTCCAGCTATCAAAATTTACTCCATCAAACTTAGGGCTTTCTTTCTTGAAATTCGCCATGGATCCCCTTAAGCTGTTAAACTTCTTTTTCAAGGACCTGCCGCTTTGATACCAATTGTTAGAAAGTAAAGTCCACCAAGTTAATTGAGAGGGGGGGGGGTGAATCAGCTATCATATAATTATAACTTTTATTATCTTCAACAACATTAAACCATATAAGTAATGCAATTACCAATCATAGAAAGATATTCATATACAATAACACAATGACATAAGATATGTTGACTAGGGAACCTCTTGATCAAAGAGTAAACCCTGGTGGGAATGATGCCCACAAAAGATGCACTAATATGAAAATTTCTTATGAAAGGATGGACTCTATTAGGAGTCTTATGAAATGCATTCAGTACATATGAATCCCTATTAGGAGATTTTGAATCCCTGTTAAAAAATTCTAACCCTGTTAAGAGTTATGGAAGACAGAAGGGCCCACTACCCAAACAGCTTCAGGGTAAGATCACTGAACACACTATCCAAATAATCTTTTTATTACTCAATAGAATAATTTGTTACCTCTTCTTTGACTATGCCAAACTGCACTCACTGTTACATCAGATCTCTGTACTTCTCATGTCTTCCTTCATATATTCGCTTTCATATTTAGCTCTTTTCTTCACTTCATGCATACAGCATCACACACAATCATCTTCAATTCGATTAAAACAAGGAAATACATTCCTTCCTTTATACCACACTCAAATAATTACAAGTGAGTCGGCATACAATTATAACATAAAAGTTTCCACATGCTACATCAAAATTACACAAAATTGTCAACTTCCAAATAAAATAAACCTTCACTTGTGTGACCTCGAAGTCTGCATTGTCATCCATGTCACTATGAATGTGTCTTCAACTTCCCTTTAACTGTGCAAAACCATATTCCATCCCGATTAGGAGATATCATCCGATTTCCACAAACCGCTACTTAGGAACACTGCCTGAATACTGCTTCCACCAAAATGATCATAACTTCCATGAATAAATGAATTATTGTCTGCACTCTTAACCATATACATATAACATATCAAAGCATACATACTCAGCATCACATAGCTACAACTACAATAACCCATGTGTGCTAATCCAAACTCTATCTACTTCTCTGCAAGTCTTTGGTAAATCACTGTGTTGACATCAATGACAATCATAGTCATGAGTGCAACAACAACTGCTACAGAATGGCTGCCAAACATTTAGCATTCATTCCTAACAGTATCCAAATCCAATCTCCGATCTTAATTTTTGCACCTGTACCTACAAGAAAAATGGGGTTTTGTTGTTTTTATGGGGGGTTTGCCTTGGTCAAACCCCAATTTAGGAATTAGTTCCTTGAAATTGAATTGAAATTGTAATGTGCATAAACAAAGTAAATGAAACAATTCACCTTGCTTATGTTGAAGTCCTTGTATTCAAATCCTCAAATCCACAAGTAGGGATGCTCTAATGTATGTTGAATGAATGTAGGATGTCTCAAATCAATGGTATTTGATCTTCAACACTAATCTTGAATGGATCTTTGCATATGAGGAGGCTTGGATGAATGTAGAAGGATGGATCTTCAAGGGGGCTCCAAAGAGATTGAATCCTTAAATGGTTAACAATGGATCTCCTTGATGAATGAATGCTTGAATACTTCAGTGCTTGAAGGCTTGCTTGAATGCTTGAATTTACTTGCTTGCACTTGATAGATTGCTCATGAAATTGCTTGAGATGAGATATGAAAACTTGATGTCAAAAAATGAGAGAGGAAGGCCTACTTTTATAGTGAACTAGGGCACAAACCTCTAGAGAAGGTAGACAATAGGGAATTAAATCCCAATTAACCTTAACCCCTAGAAATGGACCCATATTAAATGTAAATTAAGGATTTACCATTCCAAAACCTGAAATGGCTGACCTAGAGGCAGGAAAAAGAATCTTTCTGAAACTCGATACCCGAAAGTCAGAAAAACTTGAAATTTGAACTGGGGGTCAAGGATGAGGTCGAATCTACCCTAGGTTAGAGTCAAGGTTGAGCCTAACCTAGGTTAGAGTTGAGGTCAAATTTGACCCTTGAGGTTGAATTTGACCTTGAGGTCAAAAGCCTCAGGACCCCAACCCATAATGCCAGGAAATGCAAACAAGAAGTGGAAAATAGGTGCAGATGGAAGCAGAATAGGGGGAAAAGCCAAATACATGCAAAGACCTGATCAAGGCACTTAACATGACACCAGAATACTTACGCAGAGGGCTAAATGCTCTTATCATGGAAGTGATTCCATTTTAAGATGATACATTAAGCCCCCACTTTAGCAAGAGTATGGACTCGATGCAAACTGTTGGTAAAGGAGATCATAATGAAAAGATAATCTTATCTTAATCCAAGGTACAAAGAGAAACCTTAAGCCCCCAGGGACTCAATTCTTCATCGACTCCCAGATCACAATAAGAGAGACATCTCTAGAGAGAAAGAAAGGGTATGATTATCTCATCCAATGAGAACTTATGTCCCATTGTGAACCACACAAGGAAATGATGCAACTAGAAAGATGGAATTGAACCTCCTAGTGAATGTGGCTATTCACTAGTCAACCCATCAAGGATTCACCCTTAGGAATATTCTATTCCATAAGAATAAAACAAAAAACAAAAGAGATCCAGTCTTATAGACACCTTCAACCTTAAGGGATCAAAATATATGTATATTTGAAATTGGAGGGATCAAGAGATCCCAAAGTATAAATCCATGCTTTAAGGATTAGTTAATAATCCAAAAAGGGAGAAAAGGTATCTTGAAAAATAATATTTGTGTATCAAAAAGTTTGTGAGTGCAATAAGTAAGTAGAGTGTATGCCCCCATGTTAAAGTCGTTGATGACACTTTAGAAGGAGCAATGGCTTTAACAGAAATATAAACAACTCCACTAATTACATTTCCACATCGAGATGCCCCCAAATGAAGACAAATCAAGGGAAATATCACATAAACATACAAAGAACACAAATGGGATCTACCTACCGTGGGGTCAGTATGATCATAAGATAATATATATGATATTATTGAAAATGAATTGACATCATTCCCCAAAGAAAGTAGAACTATAATCACAAAGGAGGAAAGATCACATAACATATACGAAGGAGAATCTTTTCAGACCATGACATGGAGACCAAAAATAATTAGTGTTACCATGTCTCGAATCCAAGAAAATTACACAAGGAAACATTTACAAAAAATAGCACAATTATGACATAACATGGAACAACACATAGAAGAATAGAGATACATATAGAGGAATTTGAACAATAGTTTTGATTCCTTTATCACCTTGTACCAACTGAGTAACAAGGATCGTATAAAAGAATCTAACAACATTTAAAAAACACATTACAGGAGAAACACAATACAACAGGAAAACACACAACAAAGCTACCACAAAGGACAAGCCAATCAAGCATGTCGCCTACTCTCCCCATCTCATTGTATATCATTTAGGGAAGGTGGGTAACTCACAAGAGGGACCATATCCAACATGGTAGGAATGATAGCTAGTTCCAAACAATGATCCTCTTGAGAATCATAATGTTTGACACTAGGTGTAAGAGTTAATTTTGATGAAAGAATATTAGGTAAATCAATGTTAATGTCAATAGTTTCATATTCATCATTAACATCATCAGTATCATCAAGAGTATCTTCTTCATCCAAATTAATCAAAATAGGATCTAAGATATGAATAAAATCATCATAATCATGCATCTTAACATCATTATTATTAACAAATTCTTCTAACACATCATGCATAGATTTATCCAAAGAAGGTAGAGATCTTTGAAGAACAGAATTACAAGCTTTAGCATGAGAATGACACTTCTTACAACGTTCATTGGTAGATCGATTATGTTTTGATTTATTTGAAATACATTGAGAACTAGGAGGAACAATCATAGGATCCTTCACAGGTTCTTTAGGAAGATCAATAGGATTATCAACAATAGGAGGAACTATCAGAGGTCTTTTAGGAAGAGTGATAGAAGGAACTTGATTAATAGAACTAGAAGCCATAGTTATAGGAGGTATAGAAGATGTAGGAAAAAGACCACGATTAAGATCCATAGGAGGTATACTTAATTCAATAATCTTGCGATGTTTATAAGCTTGATATGAATGGAAAAGATTATCAAGTTGAGGAGGACATGAATTAGGTAATGAAGGCCAAAATAAATCAAGAGCAGGACAATCTCTAGGCCTAGAAGGTTGATAGAAACTATGATTAACCATCTTCACTTCTTCATCATGAAAAAATTTAAGACACTTATGGATAGGTGAAGCAACAACATGCATGGCATTCAACCAAGGCAAACCTAGCTTAACTTGAAATTGATCAAAAGTAGGAACAACAACAAAGGTAGTGTTCACAATTTTGCCACAGAGTTCAACCGGTAAAGTAATAGAACCAAATGATGGATAAAGAAAAATAATACTATATGAACCCTAAAATGGTTAGATAGACTTTGGGCCCCCATTTAGCAATTTATCAAATCCTTGAATCAATATTTTTAAAAAATCAACATTTTTCAATTATATCAATTTCTTTGATCAAATCCTATTTTATCATTTATTCGATTATATTCCATGGGCTAACCATCTTATCCTAAGTCTTCATTTAATTAAAAGTAATTTCCTCCTCTTTTATTAAATAAAAAGCACCCACTTTTCCTCTTATCCTAAGTTGCACAAATAAAGCATTATTCTTATTTTATAAAAAGAAGAAAAGGTATTTTTGTCTCATATGGACACAAAAGTCAACTCTTATTTTATCATTGGAGGATATTTGTGCACATGGATTTCTCCTCTTTCAAGCTCCACCCTTGATTAAATTTTTTGCCTCTTAATCTCCATGGTCCATTCCTTTTCAATTCCTTTAAAAGGAAAGCTCTTTTCTTATTCTTAGATCCCAACTTTTTATGCTAATCTTATCCTGCAGGATTTCTTGGAGACTTTGGAGCTTTTGGAGATCTTCATGCATTTAGCTTTCATTCTTGCATCATAGCTTCATGTTTATGCTTTCTTAGCTTAGTTTCTTTTATGCTTTAGATAAGCTCACATAGCTTAATTAGCAAGGGTTTGTAATACTTCCATACTCTCATTTCCATAGCTTAGCTTGCATTTCCATTCTTAGCATAGCTTGCATTGCATTGCATTTCATTTTCATTTTTGATTCTTGAGGATATTGGAATTCTTTCCCTTGTCTCTTTGAATCTCCTATTGTGTGGTTTACTAGCAAGGTTGCATGCTTCAATAGCTCTAACTGAGAGCACTATACACATCCTTGTGACTCCATACCTAGGGAGCTCTAGGTCACTTTCTCATGGTTTCCCATTCATGGATTCCCTTGGAAGTAATGACTTAGAGAAGTGCACTATTTAGTGTGTACATTTTTGGCACCCACTGTGGGGCAGAACATTCTTGTTTTGTCCTTCATTTTCTGCATTTCTGTCATATTTTTTCATCAATATTTGCTTGTTGTTTTGTCAAAAATTTGTTGTCTAGTTTTTTCTAATAGGATTATCATGCAATAGTTTTCTAGTATTGTGCGTGTAGACTAGGATTTGAGCGTGCACCTAAACCTGTTTTGAAGGCCAAAGACAAACAAACGTCATAGCATATTATCAAATCAAATTTAATGGTAAACAAACTAAAATCAAAGCCACCTCAGTTTAAGCCTAAAACGGATGCGCCCATGCACCGTTTGATATGCTTGGATATAAATGGATGTGGGTGTCCAAACTCAAGCACTTGGAGCATGCAAATAGGATGATTTGAGGATCAAGAAGACCCAAAATGACACAAAATAGGTATGGGGAACCTATTTTGCCTCAAAGGCCTCAAGAACACACAAATATGCAAAGCTAAAAGATGAACTAAGATTGATTAAACAAGAAATGAATCTATGTTAATCCAATTAAGCTAATTTAAATGTGATTTAAACTTGAAAATGATCTAAAATGATGAGTTTATGCTTATGCTAGAATGAAAATGGCATTATAACTTTTCTATTGAGTTTGAGAGTTGAAAGATGATTTGCCTTAGGAAGTGAGGGTATTTATAGGAAAAGGGAAGGGCTTGGTTAAAAAGGATGAGTCAGAGTTAGGGCTAAGGTTAGGGTTGAGTCAAGGACAAGTTTCCTGACAAGTTTCAAGGGAGGATTGAGTTGAAAGTTTGAGGGCATGTGCACAATTTGGTAAATGTGCCCAAGGCCAAGAGGTGGCAAGGAAGGGATAAGAAGGTCTTAAATGCATAATGAATGCATGTAAGAAAGATAAGGAAGGCTTAAATGCATCCTTAAATGCATTTGCAAGAGGTGGCCAAGAGGTGGCCATCTTTGTTGACTAAGGAGGATGACTAAGAGGAGGTTAGCATAAGTTTTGGTAAACCTTTTGCTAATGGAATGTGACAAGATTAGAAAGGGGATTAGGATTAGGATTAGGGGATTTTAGGATTAGGATGGGTGAAGAGGTTGGGTTGAGAAGTTTCTACAAGAGTCTAGAATTCTCCTTTGTTTTATGGAATAAAAGTTTATTCATTCCAAAAGCTTAAGTTTGGGAAAATTTATTGAAATATTTTCAATAAATATGAAAATTAAATATTTAATCTTAATTAAATATTTTGAGTTGAGATTAGGGTTAGAAAAGATGGGATTAGCCTTTTAATCGAAATTAAGAAGGGATTAGAAGATTTTGGAAGAGGTTAGTGGTCTTAAGAAAATTGGCCAAGTTTTGGTCAAAAAATAAATTAATTATTTTTTTGGGGGATTTTTGGTCAATTTATTAATTAAAATAATTAATAAATAGGGGATTAATGTTTAAATAAGATTTAAACATTTTTGGAAGGGATTTCTTAATTAAATATTTTTAATTAAGAAAAAGGGATTTAATGACATAAAAATAAATTAATTAATTAAATAATTAATTAATTAATAAATGATGATGTCATCAGGGATTTTTCAGAAAATAAAAATACTTTATTTTCTAAAGGATTTTTAGGTGTCTACATTTTGCCCCTCTTTGATGCGATGCCGCAAGTGGCATGGCTTCAAAGACAAGAAAATAAGATGCCCCAGGCTAGAATTTAGAGGAATAAGGGATTGTGCCCCCTCGAGAAAATAACGCAAGGAGTAAACATTGTGGAATTTTCTCGAAAGGAAACAGAGAAGGAACGACTGAGGAAGCAGGGGAGATAAATTACCAAGCTTCCAAGAGCAAAGATGGGTGAATGCAAGATGAGATGGAAATGCAAGATGCAAGATGCAGCTATATGTAAAGATGCAAGATTAATCTATATGATAAATGTAAGGGACTAGATAGCTCCAAGTGCAAACGGGAGTGCACAACCTAGATTTAATATAGCTATGTTAGAGACCTGCCAAAGATACTGGGATCACGAGGCCTGTCAACAACGTCACAGAGGACTGACGAGGACTGACGCTAAACAAACACATAGGGTTGCCCCAACATCACACATGAAGTGCAGAGGTGACATGGCGGATCTGATGCTGAAGGAACCACAAACACACAACTGACTCACAGGCAGAAGCGAAAGATCAAAAGACCTTGCCCCAGATTATCCGCACACGTAGCACACCGTGATATAAAGAATCATGGTGACCCTGGTGGGATAAAGAGAAGCCAAAAAGATTAACAAGACCCAAAGGACAAAAAAAAATCCAAGATCAAAATGATAACTCCAAAAAGACATCCTTTGCCAAGGAGAGAGATTAGGTTTGATTGATGGTGGGGAGATTGGTCGGACAGGAGGAATGATATATCCTCAAGGACCAGGATGGAAGATTAGGTCAGATAGGAGGAACGATATATCCTCAAGGACCCATGGGTTGGTGAGAGAATAAGTGTAGTTGTTCGCTGGCAAAATGCTGAAGTTCAAGGAATAATCAGGATGAGCAAGGATAAGTCATCAATTGATGTTGCTGAAGCACAAGGCCTGAGTGGGACTACAAATTTTCTGAGGCTGGGGATGGGACAAGATATTTGATCAAATGCTATTGCAGGACGGACAAAGGTTATGTACAACAAGGAGGAACGATATGCACAAGGGATATGTACAGAAGCTTAGGATTGGGGATAGGAAGATCACACTCGGTGGGACTCTCACTAGGATGGAGACAAGAAGGATAAATACAGGGAGGAAAGTGCTGTACAGGAAAGGGAAAGGGATATGGTACAAGATATGGTACAAAGCTTCGGAATAGGATATGGATTGCAGATGGGTTGGAGGAAGATGGAAGCTGAATGCTTGGAGGATAGGGGAGATGGAACTGCTGGGAGATCTGTTATGGATGGAGGAAGAGGACGTTAGCTGAAAGGACAACTGAATAGATAAATAGTCCAGTTTACTATGTTGGCGCCTGTTTACCAGGTTTTCACCAACATACTTGTCCAAGGCGCTTGAATTGCCAAGTTTTCACCGTTTGGACGATTATTTTCTCTTTCTCTTTTCTTTTTTGCTTTTTTTGCTTTTTTTGAATGTTTTTGGATTTTCTGATATATGCAGGATCAGGTTCAGGCATAGAACCTCTTCAGATGGATGATGTTGATAGGATCATTCAAGGGCTCACCTTCTAGTGTTGATAGCTGATAGGCTTCCGAGCCAAAGGATGCGGTGACAACATATGGGCCCAACCAAGTAGGCTCAAACTTGCCTTTCTTTTCTCTATTTGCTAGGACCTTCTGATTTTCTTTAAGGACCATGTCACCGACCTGGAATTGTCTAGGATGGACCTTTTTGTTATAACTCCTTTTGAGTCAATTTTGGTATGCCACCAGGTGATCGTAAGCTTGCTGTCTCTTTTCATCTAGCAGATCTAGCTATGTGAGCCGGGCCACACGATAGTCTTCATCAGTTGTATCATTCTTCATGGAGACGCGTAAGGATGGGAGCTCAACCTCGATCGGTAGAACGGCTTCAGCACCATATACAAGAGAGTATGGGGTGGTGCCTGTGGGAGTGCGATAAGAAGTGCGGTAGGCCCAAAGGGCAGGATTGATTTGGAGGTGCCAGTCACGACCAGAATCATTGACAACCTTCTTGAGGATTTTCAAGATAGTTTTGTTGGTTGCCTCAGCTTGGCCATTTCCTTGAGGGAAATATGGACTAGAGAAACGGTGATGGATGTGGAGCCTGGCACACAGATCATCCACATGCTGGTTTTCAAAAGGTGTGCCATGGTCTGTGAAAATGGTAGATGGTATGCCAAAGCGGCAAATGATGTGGTAAAGGATGAACTTGGATATTTGGATGCCAGTGGTTAGGGTGAGCGGAATCGCTTCAACCCATTTGGTAAAGTACTCTGTGGCTGTTATGATATACTTGTGTCCATCCGAAGAGAGGGGGGTGATCAAGCCAACGAGGTCGAGGCCCCAACATGAAAAAGGCCACGGTGGTGCAATAGGCTGTAGATCCTGTGCTGGTGCATATATCAAATTGGCATGCTGTTGACATGGGAGACATTTCTTGACAAATTCACACGCATCATGTTCCATTGTTGGCCAATAATATCCAACTCTAAGCAGCTGCTTTGCTAGAACCATGCCACTCGTGTGGGCACCGCAAATTCCAGCGTGAACTTCTTGTAAGGCCAGGACAGCCTCGTTTGAGTCTAAACATCTAGATAGGAGATTATGATACCCGCGATGATATAGGGTGTTGGCTACAAGAGTGTAGCGGGAAGCTCTGCGAATAAGGTTTTGGCGTTGGTTATTGGTGAGATGGGGAGATATGATACCATTTTTTAGATATGCATGGATGTCGTGGTACCATGGGGATTGGGGACCAACCAAGACACACACCATGTTTGCATCGGTGTTCTCATAAGCTGGCAAGTGTAGCTGCTCGACTAGAAATTCATATTGTGTTGCGTCACGTGGGATTTCCAATAAGGATCCGATGGTTGCCATTGCATCTGCTGCTTTGTTTTGAAGCCTTGGGATCTGATTGAATTGTAGATGTAGGAAATGCTCTTTCAGTTTATCCACCAGTTGCTTGTAGGGTAGCAATTTGTCATCCTTTGTCTGATACTCATCAAGGACTTGCTTGATAATGAGCTGTGAATCTCCAAAGACTTGTAGTTCTGTGATGTTCCATTGGATAGCTATTTTGAGACCTAAGATGAGTGCCTCATATTCTGCAATTTTGTTGGTACAGGGGAATCCCAACTTGAATGATTTTGGAATATAGTCACCTTGAGGTGTGACGAATAGGATTCCTGCCCCAGAGCTATGGGATGTGTTGGAACCATCAAAGTATAGTTTCCACATGGGCTGCTCTTCAATCATGCACAGATGTTCATCGGGGAATTCCATGATTAGTGGATAGGCATCCACCAGTGGTGCTTCTGCTAGTTGATTGGCAATGACTTGCCCTTTGATTGCTTTGCGATCTACATACTGAATGTCAAATTCACTGAGTAACATGACCCATTTTGCCATACGGCCTGTGAGGGTTGTCCTTGATAAAGATACTTAAGAGGATCCACCTTTGATATGAGCTTGATTGTGTGGCTAAGCATGTAATGTCTAAGTTTTTGAGTGGCAAAGACCACTGCTAGGAATGCTTTCTCCATGGGTGAATAGTTAAGCTCATAGCCCACAAGAGTGCGACTGATGTAGTAGATAGCTCGTTCTCTATTTTCATCATCATGCTGTGCTAGGAGTGCCCCTAGTGCTGTAGCTGTTGTTGAGATGTAAAGGATGAGTGGGCATCCTGGAACTGGTGGTACTAGGATTGGAGCATTAGCTAGATACTCCTTGAGCTTATCAAAGCTTCTTTGACATATGGGATCCCACTTGAAGTTGGTGTCTTTGCATAAGAGATGTGAGAAGGGTTGGCACTTGTTTGCTAGTTGCGAGATGAACCGCCGAACTAATTGAAGCTTGCCCTATAGGCTTCTGAGCTGTTTGAGATTTCTTGGTGGAGGCATCTCCATTATTGCTTTTACCTTTTTAGGATCGATCTCTATGCCTCGTCTAGAGACGATGAAGCCTAGAAGCTTGCCAGATGTAACACCAAAGACACATTTCTTAGGATTAAGCTTTAAGCCATAATGATTCAGACGATCAAATACATGCTCTAGGATGTTGAGGTGCTCGTCTCTTGTTTTGGATTTTGCAAGGATATCGTCCACATAGTCCTCAAGGATCTTGTGGATCATGTCATGGAAAATGGCTGTCATTGCTCACTGATATGTTGCTCCTACATTCTTTAGCCCAAATGGCATCATGTTGTAGCAAAAGGTACCCCATGGGGTTGTGAATGCTATTTTATGTTGATCTGCTTCCGCTATATGAATTTGGTTGTAGCCTGAAAAGCCATCCATTAATGATAACATCTCATGACCCGCTGTGAGGTCTACAAGCATGTCTATGTTTGGCAATGGGAAGTCATCCTTAGGGCATGCCTTGTTCAAGTCCCTGAAATCAGTACAGATTCTGATGTCGCCAGAAGGCTTTGTGACTGGCACCATGTTAGAGATCCACTCTGAATAATCTATTGCTCTGATGATCTTAGCTTGGAGGAGCTTCTCAAGCTCTGCTTTGACGAGCAATGCTACCTTTGGATGCATTTTCCTTAGCTTCTGCTTCACTGGCTTGACGTTTGGATCTACTGATACGTGATGAACAACAAGGTTTGGATCAAGCCCAAGCATATGGGTGTATGACCATGCAAAGTTGATAATGGATTCCTTGAGCAAGGCATTGAGAGTGATTTCTTCTCCTTCTGTTAGGTTGACTACAATGTAGGTGATCCTTGGACATTCTTCTGTTCCCAAGTTGATTGACTTGGTTTCCTCTATGATGATTGGAGATTGCTCTGGTCTATAATCTTGGATAGGGGGAAGAGGCAAGGCTTCATCTTCTAGCGCCTGAATTGCCAGGTTTTCACTAGAAGATACGCCCTTTATTTTTACTATTTTGGAATCAGAATGTGCCCCAAGGGGGTTTTCACATAAAGACTCATGATGTTCTTTTGCTATTTCATTTTTGCGACTAAAGCTTGCCTCTTCCCCAAAATATCCTTCTGGGTGAAGCTGATAGACAGAGGTTGATGTTGGATCCTGATTGCTTGCTGGACCTGATGCCCCCATGAATTCTAGGAGTGCTTGTGCACTTTGGAACTCGTCGATGTGTACAATTCTTGGTTGGTCCCAATCTATGAGGTCGGGGTTTGTGAGGGGAAGATCTATGAGGTTAATGGAGAGTTGTTGGAGAACAGAAGTCCCCAGGAGGGTGTCGTCGGCAAAGATATTGTCGTAGGATCGGATGTCTTTCTCTTCGAGGATGTCTTTGATTTCCACGAGGTCATCCCGGCTATTTGAAAAGTTCACGTTGGTCATGTTAGTGTCTGCAGTTGTGGTATTGGGCTCTTGTTCAAGCAGGCGAGAGGTATTAAAGCCAAGTCCTTGTTGTTCTGGATTTTGGGATGGTATGATAGGAAACAAATTTCCATCCTCTTGTGGTCCTAGACCACCACCTTGATAGTTATAGTGTTCTGTGATATTTTTGTAGGGGATTGGATATTTCTCTTTGAAGTACTCAAGAAGTTGTGTGTCACGTGATGGGGGATCTTTGTATAACCATTTGTTAATATCTGGATCCATTTCTTTGCTGTTGATGGTACCATGAGACTCAAAAGTCATGTTTCCGATTTGCTTGAGCTTATAATGTTCCTCAACAGGCTTGTTTTGACAACTTGGGCGCCCTTGAGTATGTGGATCACGTGGAAGAGCCCCTACAGCAAATGCATCACTGAGGTTGTATTCGCCACAACCCTAGTTGTTGATCTTGATGGATGATAAGGTGGAAGAGAGGATGGTCTCTGGATCGCGATGGGATCGGGATGAACTAGCAATAGAAGTACCAATATCGGTTCCAGGACAATGAGTAGAATGAGGGAAAGATGCTTCCATCGCACGACAGTATGCGAAGGGGTTAGGATCAGCGTGGATGGTAACCTCAGTGCCTTGATGTGGAAACTTGATGCACTGATGGTAAGTAGAAGGTACAGCCCTAATGGAATGGATCCATGGGCGGCCGAGAAGAATATTAAATGGTAGGTTGAGATCAACAATGTGGTAGACAGTATCTTGTGTTGCTGGGCCTAGCTGGATAGGCAAGGTGATAGTACCTTCAGAGGTACACTCCAAGTTATCATATGCTTTGATGGTGATCATCTCATGTTGTATGTCAGCCTCCGTGAACCCGATCTTCTTGATGAATTTTAATGTGCACAAGTTGAGGGTTGAGCCATTATCTATTAAAACCCATTTGATGGAAAAGTCCCTGACCATGACGGCAATGCGGAGAGGGAGAGTATGGTCAGGAGTGACATCTAGTATATCAAATTCTTTGAAGGATAAGGCACATGCTACTGATAGGTGTCCCACAAGAGTTTCAAACTGAGTTGTGTTAATGTCCGTGGGGACATGGCCTTCTTTTAGAGCTTTGTCCAGGATCTCCTGACGGATGGGTGATGTGCGGAGCAAATCCAAGATAGATATTTGGGCTGGCATGTTCCCAAGATGCTCTATGATATTGTATTGTGCACTTGGTGCATTATTCCATGTTGCGCGTGCATTTGATGCTGGCCTGGTGTTAGACTATGCTGTGGATGCAGTAGACGTTGGCCTTGGAGGAGCAGTTGACCTCGGAGGAGCACCGGCAACAGTTATCCTACCACTGCGGGTAGTTGCAGCACATTGTCGATCCGGCCCTCTGACGTGGATGGTATTGATGGTGGGCTCATCTTGGATGGGCTCAACCTGAGTTATGCATCCAACATACTTGTCATAGTTGATGTAGGCCACTGTTTGATCTTCTTTCTTGCCTTTGCCATGATTTTGGGGTTGATTGGTGTTGGCTTGATTCTTCCCGGTATCATGTTGAGGGAACACATTTTGATATATTTGCAAACCAGCGTTGGGTGAAGCTTGAGCTGGTACATCGACCTGGATCTCCTTGCGATCAATGAGATCCTGGATGTAGTTCTTAAGCCGCATGCACTTCAATGTTGTGTGCCCCTTCACACGATGGTAATCACAGTATTCATTTTCTTTATACCAATCAGACTTTGGTGCGTTGTCATCCTTCTATGGGATGGGCGGATATGTGATCATATTTGCTTTGGCTAGCCGATAAAAGATCTGATCCAGAGGCTCACCCAAAGGTGTGAAAGTCCTCTTTGGATTTTTCTGATTGTTGGGCTTGTTCTACCTTGGGGCAACGTTAACTATGTTAACAGGATTGCCTTGACGTGCTGGCTGTTGCTGTTGGTATTGCTACTAATACTATTGCACAGGTGGCTGATGAGCTTGAGGAGGCTGCTGATAAATAGGTGCTTGATATGTGGGAGCTGGTGGTTGCTGATAGATGGGCGCTTGTGGCGGTTGGTATGTTTGAGCTGGTGTAGGACTAGCCACAATGAATTGTACATTCTTAGTGTCAGTGGCTCCATCTGTAACAACATTCTTGTTACGATTCCAGTAACGGGATTTATCATTGTTGGGTTTGTTCTTGGAATCATCCTTGAAGTGACGAATAGTGCCTTCGTCTAGGAGAGCTTTCTCGATGCCTATGCCTTTGCTCTTGATGTCTTGGTATGTCTGGAGATAGTTCATTCACATGTGATGGGATAGCTTTGGATGTAGGTTATCAATGAAGATCTTTGTTAGATGCTTCTCTGGCGGCTGATATGATAACCTAGTTGTAAGATTCTGCCATCTTTGCAAGTATTCCGCAAGGCTTTCTCTATCTTTTTGCTTTGAGTTGCATAGGTCTAGCAAGGACAACTCATTCTCCACATTATGGGCATAGTGTGTGATGAACTTCTCAGAAAGTTCAGCAAAGGTTTTTATTGTCCCATGTGGTATTTTGTAAAACCACTCAACAGCAGTTCCTCCCAAGCTCTTGGGAAACAGGCGCAGGAGATAGTTATCACTGTAAGCTACTTCTTGGCATGCCATGTAGAACTCTTTGATATGATTTACTGGATCTCCTTTCCCCCGATACTTGTCGAACTTGGGCATCTCAAAATGCTTGGGGAAAGGGATAGTTGCTATGGACCGATCGAAGGGATATGAGCACACCTCTTCGAACTTGTATGTTTTATTCTCTGTTCCGCTTTGTAGCTCCTTTAGAGCATTTTTCATTGCTTCCCACTCAGCATTGAGTGGCGAGGGAACTGGGACTTCTGCTTGTGATGGAAGTTGTGGAACTGGATATGGCGCTTGCTGTGGATAAATGGGTTGGAACTAATTTTGGGGCAATGGTTGCTGGGGATATTGCTGGTGTGGCATAGGGGGATATTATGGTAAATGATATGGAACCGCTTGATATTGTTGGGCTGCTTGTTGTTGTTGAACTAGCGGTTGTTGTGGGACTGCTTGCTGATATTGGACATTTGGAACTTGCTGTTGTAACTGATGGGTGGGAACTTGTTGTTGCTGGGGGATGATAGGGTTTTGTTGCTGAGGCTGATAGCAAGGGACTTGTTGTTGTTGAGGAATGATGGTTGTTTGCTGAAAGGGGACATGTGGTTGCTGTGGGGGAGGCTGTTGGAATGATGCTGCTTGCGGGTATGATGGTGGTAGTTGCTGAGGTTGGCTTTGGGTTTGGCTGATATAAGCTGGGTGCATGCCTGCATTACTTAGAGGTGGAACAGATGTGGGGAAGCTAGAAGCAAAGGGTGATGGGGTAAGATAGCTGGGGAAAGTTGGTTGTTGAGGTGGTGGAACTTGCTGGAAGGTATTTGGGATTTTGGATGAATAGCTTGAAGCCGGCGGTGGTTGGGGTAGTTGCTGCTGTGCTGCTTGGGTGAAGGCAGTTTGTTGACTTGCAACCATAGATGTAGGGGATTGAGATGGGATCCCCCATGCCTTCATTTCTTCTTGTGTAAGGCTCCACTGAGAGCTTGTGTTAGGGTGCACTGCAGCGGATGATGGAATGGTAGGAGCAACGGGAGCTTGGGACATGAATGATGTTTGAGAGAAAGGAGATTGTTGAGGTTGTGGTTGAGCGGATGCTTGTGAGGAGGAAAATGAAGGAAACACCCAAGAGAAAGATGAGGTTGGAATGGGAAGCGATTGCGCTAACCCCAAAGAAGAAGGTACAGGTGCTTGGGGGGTGAAGGGTGACGGTGCTCCTTTGATGGTGAAAGGTGTTGCTTGACTTGCAGATGGCGGCGGTGTAAAAGCTTGTGTGAGAGGTGGAAGCTGACTTTGGGTTTGGATTTGGGCTTGGGCAGCCATAGCAGATGATGAAGCAAAAGGGGTAGGAGATGGAGCGGATGGCGCTACAGCTTGTGTTGTGGGACTGGCGAGGCTTTCTTGCAAGAAAAGGGGAATGGTGGAAAGCTCTTGGGGTGTTTGCATGATAGGATCGGGAAATGATTGGACAAACGGAGAATACGCTTGTGCTGGAACTTGGATAGTTTTGATGGGGATGCGTGGATAAAGAGATGGTGGGATGGAGGTACTTTCTGGCAGATAGTGGGCAAATGTGCTTTGCTGATGTTGTGGTACAAGGGCATTGGTCACTGGTGGGCTTTCTGGAGGATTTAAAAATGCTTGGTTTGCCAAGGGGGATGAAGGGATGTTTGGATCTTCACATGGGTTACTGGCTTGGATGTGGGGATTGTAGGTCATCATGGCGTTGGTGAAAAGTTTGGGATCGGATGAGGTTGTTGGTGGATAAGGATTCATGCTTCTTCTTTTCCGAGATCTGGTCTCAACAGGCATGGAGATGCAAGTGCTAAATGTATGCAAGATGTTTGGCTAAAAGATGTTGATGGATGCAAAGTTGATGAACTTCTAAAGATGATGACTTCTAAGATGCAAATGCAAAGATAGGGATCAAGATGGTGATGATGGAAGCTGGATGGAACGGATATGGATCAAGACAGTGGAGGAAAGATAGGTTGCTGGTGGAAAGCTGGTGAAAGATTACTGAGCGGTCAACAAATGAGCTGCTATTTTTCCCAAATGGAGGATCAGAGATATGATGGGGTCAACCTAAGATAGACTGATGATCTTCGGTCAACAAGTTTCTTATCAATGCACTCTAATCTCTTGCTCGAGATGATGGCTATGCAAGGACAAGGTTTGATTTCTTTATGACAAAACGTTGTGTCAAAAAAGAGGATGATGGTCTCTGATCTTGGATATAGGATAGGAACAACTCAAAAGGTAGAACACTAAGTGTTGGTGGATCTCTAGATTTGGAACAAAAGATGATGGATCTGCTGGAAAGATATGGAAAGCTGATGGGGGGAATGCTGGTGGAAAAGGTTTTGAAGGGTGAAGGGACAATGCTCTAGAAGGATGATGCAAGTGCAAATGACAAGGACTGATTCTAAAATGCTGGTAGGAGGATGAATGCAAATGCAACTAAGGTTTTGATTAATGATGCAAAGATGAAAGCTAGAATGAAACTAAGATGCAAGGCTATTTGAGACAAGATTTCAAGATGTGAAGATGGAACAAGACATGAACAAGGATTTGGCTAATCTTCTTGCTCAAGGTTGACAAAGTGATGGTTAACTCGGAAACGGAAGGTGAACTGTTTGATGCGGGCATTATGGGCAATGTTCTCAAGTCTGGCTTGGGATTTTTCCTCTGCTTGGGTTGCTTGGATAATGGATTGATAGGTCTTGGTGTTCTTCTTGGCAAATTTTCGCTCTTGATAGGCTTGGGATTTGGGCAACTTCGCTTTAGGATGTTTTCTCTTGCTGGGCATCACTTTGGAAAAGAGGCTTCTGATTTTGAGGCAAAGGTTTCCAATGGAAAAAGTTAAAGTCAAAGCAATCTCCGCAAGGGACAAAGCAACCCTGCGGGATACAAACAAAGACAACTGACTCTGACAAAGCTTTGAAAGTGTATGTTTCAACAAGTGTTTTCACGGAGTCTTTGACTATCAAGCACTTCAAACAGATCTACCTAAGGAAGGTGAGTATCAAAATCGCTTGCCCACAGTTTGGTATCTCCCAGAAGGGAATACAAATGGTGAGTAATCTTGAGGCGACCCGGTAAACCCCTTGGAATCGGTCCTTGCACAAGGATTTTGATACTTTCGGATGTAGATAGGGTAGCATCTATTTTATCAAGTTTTTAATAGTTCCGTGGTGTCTCTATACCCGGTTTTTCTGATCATCCGTGACTCACTTAAGAGCCTTGCCAATAATGCTGGGGGAGAGGAATGTTTACCATCCCCAGACACGTGTTTGGCACGAACGCCCGGCGATTAGGAGATATAAGTGATTCTTTTGTTCTTCACTTATTTGTATACCGGCCGGAGGGGATACCGGTTTGAGGTCGTTCTCCAAGGAGGAAGCGCTTCTCCTTGGACAGGCCTCGCTAAAAGTAGAATAGGTGAACTTGTCCAAGTTCAAATGTTCCACATTGCTTACTCTAACAAGGATTATGCAAGAATTGAAAAACTCCTATATGCACATCAAGCAGATTTTGTTCATTTTCCCAAATTTGATTAAGTGATGTTTGAACTTTGAAATGAAGACACTCGTGATTAGATTTTGATTTGTTCCTTTCTCCAAAAAGTAAATCGAGCGTTTGCAAGTTTTTTGACTTGGGCATTCAAGATTGAGTGTGCGTGTTGATTAAGAACTTTTAAAAAAGCTTTGTTTTGATCTTTAAGGCATTCAAGATTGTGTTTGCTTTTCAAATGGAAAATGACACTTTAGGACCTAAGTTCTTCCTTTTAGCTTCATTCAAGATTTTGTTTTGACTCGTTTGAATGCAGATTTGATGTTCTTTTTATGCCCAAAAAGATATGATCATTCCTACTTTGCATGAATGCATTGTTAAAAATCCTTGATGTTGCAAGGATGCAAATGCCTTGATTAATTTTTTTGTTTTGTTTGTTAGAACAAATTTTGCAAATTTTAGTCCTTAATGCATTCAAGAATGATTTGGGGGTTCATTTTAAGCACTAAAATAAGGTGTGTATGATTTTGCTTCCTTATGGATTTTATTATTATTTTTGAAAAAAAAATGGCCATGACCTCCTTGCTAGAAGAAGAAGAAGAAAGGAGACGGAATAGAAGAAGAATATAGACAAGAAGAGGAAGAAGAATATAGACAAGAAGAAGAAGAATGGATCTAAGTGCTACGTCCACCTATAAGCTTTGAAAAATCTGAAAATGGTCTAAAACTCATCAGAATGTTTGTAAAGAACCCGTGAAGTGGGTCCCACCGGGCGTGCCAGAATGTAGACTAGGATTTGAGCATGCACCTAAACCTGTTTTGAAGGCCAAAGACAAACAAACGTCATAGCATATTATCAAATCAAATTTAATGGTAAACAAACTAAAATCAAAGCCACCTCAGTTTAAGCCTAAAACAGATGCGCCCATGCACCGTTTGATATGCTTGGATATAAATGGATGTGGGTGTGCAAACTCAAGCACTTGGAGCATGCAAATAGGATGATTTGAGGATCAAGAAGACCCAAAATGACACAAAATAGGTATGAGGAACCTATTTTGCCTCAAAGGCCTCAAGAACACACAAATATGCAAAGCTAAAAGATGAACTAAGATTGATTAAAATTAAATATTTAATCTTAATTAAATATTTTGAGTTGAGATTAGGGTTAGAAAAGATGGGATTAGCCTTTTAATTGAAATTAAGAAGGGATTAGAAGATTTTGGAAGAGGTTAGTGTCTTAAGAAAATTTGCCAAGTTTTGGTCAAAAAATAAATTAATTATTTTTTGGGGGGATTTTTGGTCAATTTATTAATTAAAATAATTAATAAATAGGGGATTAATGTTTAAATAAGATTTAAACATTTTTGGGAGGGATTTCTTAATTAAATATTTTTAATTAAGAAAAAGGGATTTAATGACATAAAAATAAATTAATTAATTAAATAATTAATTAATTAATAAATGATGATGTCATCAGGGATTTTTCAGAAAATAAAAATACTTTATTTTCTAAAGGATTTTTAGGTGTCTACAGTGCGATAGTTTCTTACATACCAGTGCGATATTTTAATAGTTAAAATATCATGCGCTTTGGCAGATTATATCACACTGTTCTTCTGTATTATGTCACATGTAGGTAGTAGGAATTATCACCTGGAGATATATTATCACACCAATACAAGATGAAATATCGCACAACTGTTTCTCTGACAGAAATATCACCCAGGCCTAGTAGTGAGCATTGTTTATCATTTCTTTGCAAGATCTACTTGGTTTTGATTCGGATTTTTGGTTTGTTGTTGTAGAATAGGGGTCTATTTGTAGATTTCATTTGATTTTTGATGTGCTAACCCTTGTAGGGCTAACAAGTTTTGCTTGTAGGTGCTCCTATTGCTTGATTATTTTCTTAAAAGAATGCATGTCAAAGCTTCAAATGCACAAGGGCTACTAACGGTTTTTGTAGGGCTGCCCAAAGCATAAAAACCAATCAAGTGCTCGTTTAATTGCTTTCTTTTGAGTGTGACATATACTAGTTTTATTTCATAGGCACTTAATATCTTGTTGTAGGAATCTTTGGGTGGTAGGAGAAGTATGCTCTTCACCCTTGTGGTGAATAAGAAAATATTGACCCATCTTTAGATTTTGAAAGCAAGAGGGTAATTGAACCTTTGCTTGATATGTTTGGGAGATATTTTTGAGCTAGGAGATTATGCTCTTCACCCTTGAGGTGAAACATAAATCCTGACACTCAAAGGTTGATCCACTCTTTGTTTATCTTTTAGAATCTTTTAGCAGGCCTTCTCTTGAGCAATCAAGATGAACGACCCAAGTGGGGACAATTCTTTTTCCAGCTATTCCAACCCACTATAAACTCAAGGCTATCAAGGACACAAAACCTTGGTAGATGTAGTACTTGTCTTTGCTTAATGTGAGTACTTGTGGGATTGTGACCATGAAGAAAATGTTGGGCAAGAATGCTTAAGTTACTCTTGTGGCCGTGAGGCCCATTACTTTCTGCAAGGTAAGGAGTCCCTTTGGGGAGCAAGAGGTATATTATGAATGGAAGCCCTTACTAAGAACCATAGATAGAAGCCACCCTATTTTGCCACTTAGCTTCTTGGTGCAAGGATTGATGCTAGTGGACTAACTTGGATCACCCCAAGATTACTCACCATCTGTGTTCCTTTGGTTGTGTCATTGGCACTTCCATGACAAAGCCAATATCTATTGTGGGCAACCACTTTGTGTGAGGCAATGGAGCATCAAGTGTGAGATAATTTGTTAAGTATTGAGCCATTGTCTTTTTAGGCTAGTAAGTGCTTGAAGTGTTCTCATTGTGATCTACCCATGTAAACGTTCTCAAACATTCAAACATCATGGTAGCATTCATAGGATTTTATTGCTTTGATATCACACATTGCTTTTCTTGGCAAGGTTACTTTTTCCCTTGTGCAAGTGTTTTATGACATGTTTGATCACCTACTATTTGCAAACTAATCTGATTACTACTAGTACTATGTTTGAAACTGAAAAATCCAACCATCAAACTAAAATATTGACCGAATTACCTTCAAAACTAAGTTTTTTTATGTTCATTGGTCAAGAGTCGTACAATACTGGAAAACCATCACACACCCTCCTGAGAAATATCATGTGATACTTCGTCACTGTTGTTGTATCACTTGCCTATTATACATTCTATCGCACCAGCTACTTGGAAACTGTCACACTGCCTTATGCGAAATATCACCTTAAGAAATTATATCACTCTGTTAGCCTGGAAACTATCACATAGAGTCCTTTTGCTATCTCACTACTACTTGCAATCTGAAGTTGATTTGTGTCACTTCCATTCTTCCTTGGTTAGTCTAGATCTCAGATCTTAAGTGCTATGACATTTTGCTTAATATCCAAATGAATTTCAATGGTATCAACTTGCAAAAAATGACTCTTAGTCTTCTTTCTTCCACTTCTTCCATGTCTTCCTAGTCTTCCATTTTCATCCTTTCTCTTCTTTCTTCATGATTCTTCCTAAATTCTTCATGTCTTCTTGATTCTTTTCCTCTTATTATCTAGTCTAATTTCTTCTATTCATTTATTCATTTCTTTCATGCTTGATTCCTCCTCTTCTAGAACCATGAATTTCAACTACCTTGTTATGGAACCTCTCTTGAGAATGGATGATCTCGAACTCATTGCTCAATTTGAAGAATTTTATTCCTCCAATAGTCCTTCTAGATATCTCATGGGTGACAAACTTTAAAAAAAAATAAAAGAAAAGATGATTGAATCAGACACCTTTGCTAGGATCATAGACATGATCCTGTCACGACCTCCTTCTTCCAAAAATTTTTCATCTTCTAAGTCTTCTCATTCTTCCTCATCTTCCAAGTCTTACCATGACTCTTCTAGACATAATTCACATTCCTCGTTATCCAAGTCTTCTTCCTCCACTAGGTCTTCACTTTCCTCTTCTTCACAATCTAGTTCCTCTTGTACTTCTCCCAAGAGTCTTACTTCTCTTATCAAGACATACCATGATGAGCAACATAATAATCCTCATGATACCTCTTCTATGAAGAGTGATGCACCCATCTTTGATGACTATAATGAATATGATGACTATGATGATGGACAATGTAGTGATACCTATGACACCTCTATTCCTAGGAGTCCTCCTACTTGTGTGCTTGTGCTTACTGAAAATGGGACATCACATTTGATAGATTGTGATGGTGATCCATATGATTTTGATTTTGAACAAGACTTTGATGATTTCTATCAACAATACCTAGATGATGCATCCACTTCTGTTCAAGAATATAAAATGTACCGCACTGATATGAAACATCAATATTATAAGAATCCTTCCTCTAAGAACTCCCATGCTGAAGATAAAGATTACACTCTCAAGCAAGATCATGACAATGTTGAACCTTTGTCTTGTGATGGTTCCCTTCCCTAGTCTACTTTCTCCAAAACCCATACACTTCCTAAAGCTTCCAAGTCTTCCAAATCTTTCACAAATCCTTCATCCAACAAAGATCCTAATACTTTTCATAAGGTTCCCTATAGTTATCCTCAAGGGCTATCTCTTAAAGAAACTCAAGCTAACCTTCACTTGGCTGCAAATACTTTCAATAATGCTAAACCTAAAGAGCCTAATCCTTTATGCACTACAATGCCTACTTCAGCTAGTCCTTCACTATCTCTTCCAAAGTCTTCCATACAGTTCCAACATGTTTCCTTGTTCTTAGAAGTGGCACCATGTCAAGAGGAATTTAAAAATGATAAAGAAAAGAACATAAAGAAAGATCAAGATCAAGAACCCTCCATGTCATTGAATCATTTTCATGATATCTCTCATCCATTTCATGGTTCTTTTGATCCTCTACACCCTTTCTCATCCATTCCACCATATCTTCAGTCTTCTCCTAAGCAAGATCAAGCTACTACTTCCAATGTTGAGCCTATTAAAAATTAAGAGAAAAATGATACATTTATGCTATCCAAAGCTCCTTGTCAAGATCAAGGTCTTTTATCTTCTTGTTCTATCACTCCATGTTCACTTTCACTTCCAACTCTTCCTAAGTCTTTGTAAACTCTGAACAATCCTATCAAAGAAGTTTCTCATATTTCATTTGCATACTTTGATTCAATTTGGGGATATTGGCATTCTTGCCTTTGTCTTCATTTGGAATCTCTCATTGTGTGGTTGACTAGAAAGGTCACTAGTTTATAGCTCTAGCTAAGAGCAATTTTACAAACCTTGCAACTCCATGCATAGAGAGCTATGGATCGATTTTTAGATATTTTACATTCTCTAAAATTTTCAGATTAATTTTTAGATATTTTGCATTCTCTATTTTCTATCTCAGAATATCGTGCGACACTTCTCAGGATTATCATGCGACAGTTCTCAGTATACGAGTGCGACACTTCACGCAAAGGAAGAATCACCCGTTTGTATTCTGGTCTGTCCCCTGGCATTGTGTGAAGTATCACCCAACTATTCTATAGAGTATCACCCAAACTGAGGTATATCACCCAGGTACAGGAAACTATGTCGCGTGATTCTGGTAAGTCTGAGGTATATCGCCTGATTTGAGAGAGAGTTGCAACTTGAGTTTTATTATCTGAATCTAATCACATTTAGTTTGTTGGCTTTGCTTATTGCATTTAGTTAGGTCTAACCTGCATTTCTTAGTTTAGATTAATTAGTTTCTTGCATCACTTTCATTTAGATTTTGATTTCCCTAACCCTAGTTGTCTAACAAGTTGAGGTTGTAGGGGCTCTGCTTGAAGGACATTGCCACAAATTGCATGCTAAAGGGCTACTAATGGTTTTTGCAGGGCTGCCCAAAGCATAATCAAAAGCAAAAAGAAAGAAATTTTTTTTTTCAAGTGTTTGTGATTTATTTCCTTTCAAGTGTGGCATCTACTAATTATTTTAGGAACTTTAATACCTTGTGAAAGAGATTTTGAGGTGGTAGGAGAAGTATGCTCTTCACCTTTAGGTGAACTAGAAAATCTTGACCCATCTTAAAGTTTTGGAAGAAAGGGGGTAATTGAATTTTCTTGGTGTGTTTGGGAGAAGTTTTTGAGATAGGGGAGTATGCTCTTCACCCTTGTGGTGAACCAAAAACCTTGAACCTCAAAAATCATCCATTCTTTGTTTAGTTTAGGATCCTTTAGCGGGCCTGCTCTTGAGCAATCAAGAGGAATGACCCAAGTGGGGACAAGCCTCTTGCCAGCTATTCCAACTCACTATAATCTCAAGGCTATCGAGGACACAAAACCTTGGTAGACATAACACTTGTCTTCGCATGATGTGAGTAGCTCATGGGATTGCGACCATGGGGAAATCATTGAGCAAGAATGCTTAAGGTACTCTTGAGGCCATGAGGTCCTAGTCCTTTATGAGGAGCAAGAGGGGTGTTATGAATGGAAGCCCTTACTAAGAACCATAGGTTAGAAGCCACCATTATTTAGTTTCTTATCTTTTTAGTGCAAGGATTGATCCAAGTGGACTAATCCGGATCACCCCAAGATACTCACCATATGTGTCCCTTGGTTGTGTTATTTGACACTTCCATGACAAAGCAAATATCTCTGGTGGGAAACCACTTGGTGTGAGGCAAGGGGGCATCAAGTTGTGGGCTAAGTTGTTAAGTATTGAGCCTTGTCTTGTAGGTAGATATTGCTTGAAGTGTTTTCAAATGTGCTAAACTAGTGTAAACATTCTCGCATACAAACAATCGATAGCTTCCATAGGGTGCAATTTTACTTTTTGATATCACAAAGTGTTTGTCTTGGCAAGGTTGCTTTTGCCCTTGTTTCAAGTGTTTGAAGACATGTTTGATCCCCTACTATTTACAAACCTATCCAAATACTGTTAAATTTGTGATTAACATTAGACATTTTCACCCTAACATTCAGAAAATCTAAAATCAGACCTTAAAACATGAAAGTTTACACAAATTGGTCAAAATCAACATCAGTATTGCCTGTACTTAAGAGAAATATCATACGATAGTTAGCACTGGACTGTGTCACCTGTTAGTTATTAAGTCTGTCACCTGGTAGTTTTACAGTCTATCACTTGGCATCGTGCGAGGTATTTCCCGGTCTGAGTTCTATCGCCTGGCGTGCCTGGAGTCTGTCATCTAGAAGTTTTCAGTAGTATTCTTAGTTTTAGTCATTAAGTTGCTTTTAGTATGACTTGGCCTTTGAGTAGGTTATCTGACCTTGTTGTTAGAGACCTGTTTTGACTGCAAATTTCTAATTTTAATCTTTTAGGGATCATTTCAATTGATTTATAAGGTTACCTTGAAAATAATTTGTCAAGATTAGAGAGTTATTCCTAGTGAAAAGTTTATCTTTAGAATTTTTGATTACACCCTTGGGGAATTATGATCCTACTATTGTCCAAATTTCTTTCATATATCTCAAATACAATTTCAATTTTGGCTAAGTCCAACCTCTTGATTCAAAGTGCAAGGATATTCATCCTTTGATTTGAAGCACCTATTTGACAGTGTTGGTGACACCTTCTTAGTTTCCATCTTTTCATTTTCTCTTTGGACAATAGAGAATCTCAATTATCCTAGGTTGGAATTGACATTTTGAGAGATTGACCCATCACTTAGAGTCTCTTTCTTTCATGTCAGTTACTACAAGATATCAAGTGAATCAAGGGAACAGACCCCTAGTTATCTTTAATCAGTTACCACCAGTTAGAACATGTCAACAGCATAAGGAAAAAGAACCCCTCTTTTATCAGTCCCCTAGGAGTCAACTGGAGGTTGAGGCTAATCCTTGTGAGGAAGGTACACCTAAGACACACTACTCATCAGGCACAAACATGAGTTTCTTAAATATTAAGAATTCTAGAGAAGATATCAACCGCAATCTTCAAAACATGTTTTCAAGTTTCAGACATGGTGATGATGATGACCTCAGATATAGTCCACCAAGGTCACCTCATGATAAATCAAGATATTGGGATCCTCAACAAAGAGGAGAAGGACACCATAGGCATAGTTCTTCAGAGTTAGGGTCCCCACAACATGTTGATCACAACAATGATTCAGAATACCATGTCAATGCAGCCAACTTAACCAATGCATCAGGACCTTCATCTCTGACTAAAGAAAATCCTTGGCATGCTAATGCTAGATTGAGGGCTATTGAAAGAGCTAAGCAAGCTTATAGAGATGAACAAGCCAAGAAATAGGAGAAACTTAGGAGATTGGAAGAAGAAGAGAGAGGCTTGTTGGAAATGAAGAAAAGAGCATTGCAAGAAGAAGAAGATAGGTTGTATGCTTGACAACTTCAATGGCAATTTGATGGAAGAAAGACTAATAGTAGAACCAATTCTCCACCATCAACACCTTCTCAAAGTCCTAAGACTAGAAGGAGGTCTAGGACACCCTCAAGATCACCAAGTCCAAGAGGAAGAAGAGTTTCAAGAGTTGATCACAATAGGAGAAATTCACCTCCTAGACTTTCTAGACAACCCTCCCAAAGAGCACATCATACTTCACAACATGGGGGGAGGTATGTTAACTTGGACACCTTAGACTTCATGGCTATTCAACAAGAACCTTCATTTCAAGCCTACGTCGAAAGGTATGTGGAATAGGATAAGGATCAATTCCTAGAGAGTCCAATTAATAAGGGTGCAAGGGTCCCCTTTGATTTTGATGTGGATAAAAAGGTAAAGAAGCAAGACCCATCCACAAATGAAATGATCAAACAATTGCAAAGAGATGTGGACAACATGAAGGCTCCCAAAAGAACTTTCAACTTGGATTCTATTTGTCCCAATCCTATTGACAAGAGTGTTGTAATGGTTGATTTTCCTAAGAAGGTAGAGTTTCCTACCTATGACAAATATGATGGCATTGGTGACCCCCATGACCACGTAAGGCAATTTTACATCATAAGCTTCTCTTTCCACCATGAGGATTCATACTTAATGAGATTGTTCCCTAGAAGCCTCAAGGGACAAGCAATGGAGTGGTTCACTAACCTTACTCCCCCAATTAAGACATTTAAGGAACTTGTGGAAAGGTTCATGCAACATTTTGCCTATAATTTGACACAACCTATCACAATGCTTGATTTGTGTAAACTGAAACAAAATCAAGGAGAGTCATTTGTTTCATTCTTACAAAGATGGAGACATTTATGCACAAAGTACCCTAGGACAATCCCTGAAAAGGAGAGGATTGACATTATTGTGAGAAATTTGGTTCCAGAGCTGAGATATGAAGTCAAAAAATTTCCTTTCTATTCTCTTGATACTATGATTGAAGTTGCTTGTCGCATTGAAGATGTTTTAAAAGAACAAGGAATTTTGGCAAAATAAACAAGTAATAACACTGGCCAAAACAACAATAGTGGAAATAAGGACAAAAGGAATAGTTATTGGAACAAGAATAAACAAGTGGTTAACGATGGTGTTGTTGATGCACCTCAACCTAAAGGTGAAGTCCTTAATCTTTCCAAAGTAGTACAAGCGATGAAACTTCAAATGTCTTCAGATCACCAAGATGGAAAACCAAAGTATCAAGGAAAGGCAAAAATAGAGAAAAGGCAATTTACAAAACTTTTGGATTCCTATGCAGACATTTTCAAGATGTTAATTGCTCATAATTTGGCACAACCTCAGGATCCTACAAAGTTCCACATACCGGATCCTAAACCTCATTGGTGGGATGAGAAGGCTTTCTGTGTCTTTCACAATGGAATTGGAAATGATATAGAAAAAAATTTTAAACTTAAGCATCTTGTCCAAGATCTTATTGAAAGTGGAAGATTACAAGTTGATGGTTTAACCACTAATGCAGATCACAAAGCTTTTAAAGAACCCTTACCCAAATATGAGAAAGGAGAGAATTCTAACAACAAGAACGGCAAGGCTGCTATCAACTACACCTACAGAAATGCTGAAAATGTTATTAATATGCTTGAAGTTGTTGATGATAATGTCAACATGATGAGAGGGAAAGACCCTTATGGATATGATGTGGATTCAACTCCTATGCCTGATGAAAGACACATTGTGGTACTAAGAGGTCCTCACTCACAAAGGATGTCTGAACCCCTCAATGCAGTCACTAGGAGTCAATCTCAAGCTCCCATTGTTATTAGAGGTCCTAAGTCTAGTAAGTCTAAGCAGCCAGTGTTAAAAGGTGTTCTTCCTAAATCTTCTATTGGTCTTGAGTTGAATTATAATCTTGTTGACCAATTACAACATACACCAGTGCAAATTTCAATCTTTGAGCTTTTGGAATTGTCCCCTAAGCATAAGCGTATCCTTGAGGATGCCTTGCGAGCGGCTAATGTCCCTAATGATATAGATGTAGATCAATTCTAGAATATGGTCAACCACTTGGCTAGCCCTCACTACCTTACATTATTAGAACAATATGACAAGTCATTAAGCCACCCACACAATTTGGCCCTTCATATAGAGGTTATGATCCACAAGACCCGTGTCAGGCATGTGTTGATAGATGGGGGTGTTGGGCTTAATATTTGTTCTTTGAGCTTATTGAAGGCCTTGGATTATTCAGAAGAAGTCATTGACACAAGGAAGAAGATAACTATCAAGGCTTATGATGAAGTAGAATGTAGTTCTAAAGGATTGGTTGTTCTTCCTATCCGAATTGGTCCTGTAGAGAAAGATATTTTGTTTCAGATTGTTGATGTCGGTCCTTTGGCTTACAATATTTTGTTGGGTAGACCTTGGATACATGAGATGCAAGTGGTCCCATCTACTTATCATCAGTGTGTGAAGTTCCCTTACAATGGAGTAGAAGTTTGCATACCCGAGGATAACACATTGTCAGTCAACACAATTTCAACAGGGTCTCACATTCCTTTGAATAGGGAGGCTGACACTTTTGATACTACATTTGAACAATGCAAAGAAAAATTTAAAGCCATGGATCTTGGCATGGGGGATTACAAAATTGATTCATTCACAAAATTGCCAATTTCCCCTAGGTCTTATGGCAAACCTTCTCAAGATATGAAACCCTCATCTTCAGCCATGGCATTATTCAACAAGTTTGTAGAATCCTCAGTTCCAATTCAAGAGGAAAAAGAAGAGGTTTCTGTTAGGGACTGGATTTACCGAGAGGAGAAATACTGACATAATGAGGATTTTTCACCTTCTCCTTGAGCTTATGGGAGAGGGTATACATTGGTCAAGAATATGGGTTATCCAAGACATGGTCCCCTTAGTCATAGGTTGGATGCTAAGGCTGAACCTCTTAACCATGCCTTTTTTGGATGAAGGAATAAGTCAACAGTTGGCTTAGGTTTTGAAAATAAGAAATAGAAAAGTGTCCCTATCTCAGCTGCGACGGACAGTGACAATGACTCAGACTACACACCTAATCTTTCTAATCAACAAGACATGTCTGATGATTGGGTGCCTTCAACAAATCTCCTTTGGGGAAATTCAAAAGATTTGACAACTGACAATACTCCTATCCTAGCTATGACGGATAGTGACTATATGAATGCTAGGTTGACAACGGAAAGTGTTTCTATCCTAGCTACAATGGATAGTAACAATGCTAGTGTTAGAGAAGGGGAAACTCTTCCCAATCTTGAGGCTTCTACATCACAAGGCCCAAATAATGATTTAGAAATAGACTCACATGAGTTCGAATGGGACTCACTTTCAGATGCAACAATTGATTTGGACATGGATGTTGTCCATACTTATAGTACTCAACCTGATGTGACCAACAAGCCTAGTGTAGGACTAAAGGATTGGACTCCTCAAATTGCCTTAGTGGACGACGCTTTGTTTGGTAGGACAAATCCTGATTCGGGTATCTTAGAAGGAGACTTGATGAATCCCAATTGTATGGTCACCAGAGATAACACCTTCCACATACACAATGTTGAACCAATCATTGACCTACCCCTTGTTCATTTCCACCTAATTGATTGGTCTCAACATCACCAAGAGCCTTAGCTCTTAAACTTTCCGAATGATTATGAAATTTCCTATTATCTAAATGCTCTTGAACCTGTAGTCTCTTCCACCAGTTAACCAACAACAAGTATGACAGAGCCTGATATTAAGTACCTCAGTCTAAAAATAAAAGAAAAATAAAAAAAGAAAGATGGTTCTGATGGCGAAAACCACTTTGTGGCGGTGTCAAAACCCAAAATAGTAAAAATAAATGATGTATATGAGGGTGAAAACCTCTTTGAGGCACCTAAGGATGGGGTACTTAATAACTTGCCAAGTTACTTCCAAGATAGGTCATCAGTTCTCATTGAGCCCACACAACTAGTGAATTTGAATATAGAAGAGGCTCCCCAAATAGTGCACCTAGCTTAGTCTCTATCAGTTGAAGAAACAAAGGCATATGCACAATTCTTACAAAAGAAAAAAATCAATTTTGCATGGGCATATTCAGACATGCTAGGGCTTGACACAAATCTTATAATGCATCACTTATCCATAGCCCCAGGGGTCAAACCAGTGAAACAGAGACTCAAAAAAATGCATCCACATGTAGCTCTCCTTGTCAAAGTAGAATTAGAAAAACTTTTGAGAGCTAGATTTATCAGAGCCATAGATTACGCAAAATGGATCTCAAACATAGTACCAGTTTCTAAACATGATGGGTCCATTTGAGTATGTACAGATTTTAGAGATTTAAACAAACCATGCCCAAAGGATGATTTTCCACTTCCAAATATTGATATGATAGTGGACATGACAGCGGGTTATGAAATATACTCTCTAATGGATGGATTTAGTGGATATAATTAGATCAACATAGCACCTGAAGATCAAGAGAAAACAACATTCACTTGTGCATGGGGAACCTATTGTTGGAATGTCATGCCATTTGGATTAAAAAATGTAGGGGCTACCTATCAACGAGCTATGACAACTATATTTCATGACATGATGCATAAGAACATGGAAGATTATGTGGATGATACCGTGGAAAAATAAAGAAAAAGGGATACACACCTTACAGATTTGGAAGTGATTCTAGATCGAATGGAACAGTTTCAACTTAGGCTAAATTTGAAAAAGTGTGCATTTGGTGTCACCTTAGGCAAACTTTTAGGATTTATCATTTCATAAAAAGGCATAGAGGCTGATCTTGAAAAGGTCCAAGCAATTCTAGATATGCCACCTCCTCAAAATATCAGTCAAATGAGAAGTCTTCAGGGACGTCTTCAGCCAATTAGGAGGTTTATTTCTCAGCTTGCAGATAGAGCACAACCTTTTAATAAGACATTGCATAAGGGTGTTTCTTGTGTTTCAAACGAGGATTATCAAAAGAGCCTAGATCAAATCAAACAATATTTGGCTAATCCTCCAATCCTAATGCCTCCTATTCCAGGGAAACTATTGATCCTATACATTTTAGCTACAGATACTTCCTTGGGGGCATTGTTGGCTCAGTTGGATGAAAATGGAAAAGAGAGGGCCATATACTATGTAAGTCGTACTCTTGTGTCATATGAGGTCAATTACAATAACATTGAGAAAGCTTCTCTTGCTATGGTGTTTGCTTCCCAAAAGTTGTGACATTACATGCTAGCTCATACTACACACCTAATTGCTAAGATTGATCCTCTAAAATATTTGCTTAGTAAGGCTGCTCTCACAGGAAGGCTCACTAAGTGGATGATGATATTATCAAAATTTGACATAGAGTACATTGAAAGAAAGGCCATAAAGGGGTAGGCTATTGCAGACCAACTTGTTGATTTTCCAGTTAAGATTAGCATGCCTATACAAGTTGAATTTCCTGATGAACATATATTATATGTCACATCTCGCACCTGGAAAATGTTCTTTGATGGCTCTAATATGAAAAATGGGTCAGGAGTAGGGATATTGTTTGTTTCTCCACATGGATATACTATACCAAAGTCTTAAAAATTACTCTTTCCATGTACAAACAATATAGAAGAATATGAAGCATTAACAAATAGATTAAAGATGGCTATAGAATGGAATATCACTGAGTTGCATATTTTTGGGGATTCACAATTGATAATCAATCAAGTCAATGAAGAGTATCAAACCAAAGATGACAATTTAATACCCTATAAGAAGATGCTTGATTCTTTGAGACGCTATTTCACTTTTGTGACATTTCAGCAAATCCCTAGAACAGACAACAAAGTTGCAGATGCTATGGCTACATTAGCTTCACTTTTGCAATTAGAGCAGCATGCGTCCCGATTTGAGTTCCTGGTGGAAGAACTACATTACCCTATCTTTGATTCCCTTGAAAGTCAAGTTATTTGTACCCTTGTCACATGTGATTCCTCCCAATATGGTGCTATCTATTCATATCATCATGATGGCATCATCCTTGACACTTTTAACCATTCTGAATGCAGAAATATCATCTGCAATGCCTCTCACAACACACTTATTTCTGGTGATCTATATAGGAGGGGTTTTGATGGGATGCTTCTTAGGTGCTTGGAAAAGGAGGAATCTGACCATGCATTAGTTGACATTCATGAGGGCATTTGTGGTGGAAATTCTAATGGCCTTGACATGGCCCGTCGATTGCTTAGGGCGGGGTATTACTGGCCGACAATGCAAGCAGATGCAGTAGCTTTCTCTAAGTCTTGCGAGAAATGTCAAAAACATGGAAACCTGATTCATGCTCTAGGTAGGGAGCTAATTCCTTCTATTTCTCATTGGCCATTTCAACATTGGGCCTTTGACCTTGCTGGGAAAATTCATCCCAACTCATCAGGTGGACATAAGTTTATCATCACAGCTACTGATTATTTCACGAAATGGGTAGAGGCAGTCCCTCTTTCTATTGCCTCAGGCAAGACTATTTCACTCTTTATTCTGAATCATATTATTTGTCTATTTGGAGTGCCTTCTGAGATCATTACTAACAATGGAGGTCAATTCAAGAACAAGGACCTAAAGCATTTATGCAAGAAGTTTAAAATCAAACAACATTGGTCCTCTATCTATTTTCCATAGGGAAATGGACAAGTAGAAGCCTCTAATAAGACCATTCTCAAGATTCTTCATAGGATAGTACACAAGAATGGTAGAAATTGGCACTTGAAAATTAATCCAGCACTATGGGCTTACAGTTACAGCATCCGCACACCTACAAGAACTACTCCTTTTGCACTCACCTATGGTTCTGAAGCAGTATTGCATTTAGAAGTAGAGATACCTTCACTTAGAATCTCTCTCAAAGGTTTGATTACAGATGAGGATTACCGTGCCATGATGTTACAAGAACTAGAACTTCTAGATGAGAAGCGTAAGGCTTCCTTTGATCACATGAGAATATATCAGAAGCGTATGTCCAAAGCATTCAACAAGAAGGTTCACCCTAGGGAATTTCAGATAGGTGATCTTGTTTTGAGGGAAAACCCTAAGAATCAATAGAACAGAGAACAAAAGGGAAAATTCAAACCTAATTGGCTTGGACCATATGTTATTACAGCAGCTTTTGGTATAGATGTCTATTTACTGTCAGATGAAGATGGAGAACAGCTCCCTGAGCCCATCAACATTTTGCACCTAAATAAGTTCTATCCTTGATGCCCATTCTATCTAGGGGCATTCTTTGTACATACTTTATGATCCTGAAAAAACTCCAAAAAAATTCATATATGATGCTAAAAAATCCTAAAAAGCATATACAGTCCTGAAAAAATACAAAAAAATCAAAAAATTAAAAAAAATTTTAAAAAATAGAAAAAGTGCCTTGGTGAAAACATGGAAACAGGCGCCTTGGTAGAAAAAATACAAAAAAAAAAGAAAAAAAGAAAAAAATTGCAATAAATATCCAAGTGGTGAAAACTTGGAAATAGGCGCTACTTGAGGCCTTTGCACCCTTGTCTTTTAGCATGTGTCCTTGAAACTGAGCCTTTCTCCACCATGCCTTGACCTTATTTGACTTGGTTTGGAATTGGTCTTTACCTTTGTCTAGGGGGCATAACTGTTTGCATAGGTCCTTTAGGTGCGTTTGTCTCTTGGGGCATTTCACAACAGGTGTTTTTCAACACCACCCCAAATAGTGTTTTTCAACACTACCCTTGCGTTGAGTGTTTTTTAACACTTATCAGATGTCTTACCCAATAGTTCAAGCATAATGCGATATTTTTCATTGGCAAATGTGATAACCAGAGTTTGACTCTATGACCAACATACACACACTTAAACAATTAACTTGTTGAGATATGTTGACTTTATTTTTTCTTTGTGTGCTATCTATGAGGATTTCTATGATGAGGGGTCTCTCCCTAAGAAGTTTTCGATGATGCATAGCTAGAAGACTGAGGGTATGAGAACATGTTTTATTTCTTTATCTACTTCTAGGTATATTTTGTTGGTCCTAACTATCATGAGCATTTATGCTGGTCTTACATGACACTACAGATTGACAAGGTATTATCCTTGACTATTTTATGAGTGCATGCTTCTAGCTATCTTGACCTTCTTGTGTTAGATACAAGCATAATCTTGCCATATTAAACTTAGGTAATCTCACTGCACTAGTCATCTTGACCTACATGTCTTTGATGCCTAGGTGAGATTCCCACATTTCTATCTGATAAAGATCATATTCATATCCACATAGTTATGCTAGTGTGAATTGTATGATCGTACGACGCTACCAATAATGCTTGATGATGATAATTAGATGTCTATAGGCATTGTGACCTTGCAAGTCAACCACTTTCATAGTATCTTGCATTCTTAGGTTCATGAGTAGATTAGTTCTTTGCATTTTGCATATGGAAAGAGCTCTTCTTTTAATCGTTCATGGACTAGTCGGTCAACTGTGTTCACCTTTTGCTTCTTCTTGATCATGTCTTTCACTTCTTTTCTTTCACATCACATCCTTTTCTATTTCTATAGCATTTTGACTTTTTTGACCAAATTTCAAAACACCTTGGAATTGCGCAGAAATTGCACCCTTGGCTAATTTTGATGTCCTAGATCCCTTTTCGGACTCGAAATTTAAATCTAAGGTCGTCTTGATAGTCAAAATCACATATCAAAATTTTCTCTTTCTTTTGTGCAGTTGACTGACCTTTTGAGGCCCAATCCTTCAATCTTTCTTGGGGTATCTTCACCTCCATGTCTTCCAAACTTCTAGTCTTTCGTTCACCCCTTTCGCTTCCTCTCTCTAAAGTTTCACTTAATCTTTGTCCTATATCTTTTTCAGTCAAACCTAGTCAACCTGGGGCATATCTTCACTATTTGATGGTTATCCTACCATGATCCATCCTTCAATTGTGATTCATTATGATTTGATCAAATCTTTATCAGTTTGTTGTTCCTCTCTACTTGATTTCAATTTCAATTCCGAGGGGGCAGTACTTGTTGGATTTTAATCATTGATTCCTTGATTTTCTTGATTCAGCTATCTTTCTGTGAGTTTTCACTCAAGCTTGAGATTCTTATCTCTTATTTTGGATATGATCCCGAATTAACCTCATGTCCAGAATCCTTTGTCTATGTTTGTCCAGGTGTGATCCCGAATCGACCTCACATCTGAGTTGTTTTGTGATCCTAGATCAATCTCACATTTCAAGCTCATTCTTTGACTACATGTGTTCCCAAATCAATCACACATTAGTCAAAGAGGGGCAAATGTATGCACCCAAAAATGGTCGCCTAGACTTTGGGCCCCATTTATTTGATTTATCAATCCTGAATCAGTTTTATCAATAATCAATATTTTTCAACACTATCAATTTCTTGATCAAATCCTAATTTCATCATTTTTTATTATTTTCCATGGGCTAACCATTTTATCCTAAAGTATTTATTTATTTAAAAGGAATATTTTCTTCCCTTTTATTAAATAAAAATCCCCACCTTTTCCTCTTATCCTAAGTTGCACAAATAAAGCATCATTATTATTTATAAAAAGAGAAAAAGTAATTTTTGTCTCATATGGACACAAAAGTCAACTCCTATTTTCTCATTGAAGGATATTTGTGTACAAGGATCAAGCTTCCATTTTTCTCCATCGTTGATTAGATCTTTTGCCTCTTAATCTCAATGGTCCATTTCTTCTCATTTTCTATAAAAGGAGAGCTCTCTCCTTCATTTTGAGGATCATGTTTTATGCTATTGTTATGCTGCAGGTTTTCTAGGTCATTTGGAATTCTTTGAAGACATTTTTGTTGCATTTCATTTATCTTGTTTTCTTACATCATAGTTGCATAATCATGGCATTCTTAGTATAGATTTTCTTTTATGCAATAGATTAGCTTCACATAGCTTAATTAGGGGAATTGTAATCCATTGCTATTTCCTTTCATATTTGCATTGTACCTTCATTTTGATAGATTAATAGTAGTTTGCATTGCATTTGCATACTTTGATTTAATTTGGGGATATTGGCATTCTTTCCCTTGTCTTTATTTGGAATCTCTCATTGTGTGGTTGACTAGCAAGGTCACTAGTTTATAGCTCTAGCTGAGAGCAATTTTACAAACCTTGCAACTCCATTCATAGAGAGCTATGGATTGATTTGTGAGGGCTCATTGTTGAGTTTCCTTGCATGTAAGGATTCATAGAAGTGTGGTCACTTTTACACCATACACCACCCATCTAAACCAGTCATATCCTCCTTCTTCCTCCACAAGTCCCACGTCTTTTGGAAGTAACTTGAATGTTCAATACAAGAAAAAAAAGAAATACAAGAATCCATCAAAAAAAGAAGATCACCGTGTCTCCTCTAATCAACATGGAGGCATAAAGTTAAAAGAGATATCTAAGAAGAAAACTATAAGACAAGTATGGGTTCCAAAATCCATTATTGAAGATATTCTCTCTAAATCATCAAAAAGAAATAAAAAGCCTACAACTATATGGATTCCGAAGTCTCTCTTGAAAGAGTCTGATGTAGAGCAACAAGTGAAGTTGACATTCAAGCTTCCAAAGGATTCCACTTCATCTTCTTCCAAAAACATTCTTCCATTCCGTGCGCTAAACCGCAACCTTTGCTATCCATTCACCATATTCCTTCATTCGCGTTTCCTTCATCTTCTCGTCACTCTTCAAGGTGTGTGTTGATGTTGGTCTTTCCTTCCTTTCCATCTACCCTTTCACAATCCTTGCATTCATTATCCTTCTACCTTCTATCCTTTTTCCTCATTTTCCTATTCCTCCTATCTTCCAACCCCACTCGCTTTACATAAAACCTTATCCTCCATTTTTCTCTTTCATCTTCCTTTCCCTCTCAGCATCTTTGAGCATATCATTTTGAATCCTTGGCATATCATGGTTTATCCTTTCAATGAGAATTATTTAAAAAGCTTTCCTTCTTCCAAAAAATAAAAAAAAAATTAAAAAAAATAGAAAAATTCAAAAAGAAAACCAAAAAAAAAAAATGAAAAAAATTGAAAATCTGCCTTGGTGGAAACTTGGAAATAGGCACCTTGGTAGAAAAAGTAAAGAGAAATAAATTCATCCTATGGTGAAAACCACTCCCTTGTGGCACCTTGGATAAGTACCGTGATGAAAACCTGGCAATCAGACATCATGCATAGTTCATCTACATATTTCATCCATTTCATCTTCTCTCTTTGATCTTGACAATGTTCACCTATACACGAACATTTGGCTATCTTGTGAGCTATCTTACGATGAACTTGCTTTCATTCCATTCATGTTTAGCATTCATATTTATTTTCCTTCATTCATTCTAGCCTTTTTCTATCCTTTTCCCTTTTGGTCTTGATCTAATAAAAAAGAGTAAAACACAATGCTATGAAGCCTCTTGACATGTCTGCTCCTTTGGACTGCATTCTTTCTTTCTTTTGAATTATACTTTTGTGACTTATCCTATGTTGGCCTTTCATTGCTTGTCCAAATGTGCTTTACATGACAATTTTTCCCTAGCTTGGGTACTCTTGAGGATTTTGCCTTTGAGGATTTCTTCCCTTCATTCTCCTTCATTCTCTTGTCTTTCATCTCTTTCACCAGCTTGCTAATCCCTCTTGTTCTCCACCTTGCTAGACATTAGGACTACATGATGTGATCTTGCTTGGGAGTTTGATGCCCATTCTATCTAGGGGCATCCTTTGTACATACTTATTGATCTTGAAAAAATTCTAAAAAAAAATTCATATATGATGTTGAAAAAATCTTAAAAAGCATATAAAGTCTTGAAAAAATACAAAAAAAAAAAAAAAATGCAAAAAAAATTCAAAAAAAAAAGAAAAAGTGCCATGGTGAAAACCTAGAAATAGGTATCTTGGTAGCAAAAATACAAAAAAATTAAAAAATAAAAAAAATATCCAAGTGGTGAAAACCTGGAAACAGGCGCTACTTGAGGCCTTTGCACCCTTATTTCTTAGCACTCGTCCTCAACACTTAGCCTTTCTCCATTATACCTTGACCTTGTTGCCTTGGTTTGGAATTGGTCTTTGCCTTTGTCTAGGGGGCATAACTGTGCTAGCTTTGGTCTCTAGGATGCGTTGGTCTTTAGGACATTCTTGCAAATGGTGTTTTTCAGCACCACCCCAACTATTTTTTTTAACACTACCCTAACGTCAAGTGTTTCTCAACACTTATCAGATATCCTACCTGCAATATAGAATGATGTGATATTTCTCACCGATAGATGTGATACTCGAAGTTTGACTCTATGACCTACACACACACACTTAAAACACTCGACCCATTGAGACTTTCTTCACTTTATTTCTTTGTGTGTTGTTTATGATGATTTCTTTGATGAGTGTTCTCTCCCTAATAGTTTTCGATGATGTTGAGCTAGAAGACTGGGGGCATGAAGCCATGTTTAATTACTTTTTCTACTTGTGGGTATATTTTGTTGGTCCTAACTGTCATTAGCATTTATGCTTGTTCCACTTGACATTAGGGTCTACAAGGTATTATCCTTGACTATTGTTTGCAAGTGCATACTTATAGTCATCTTGACTTTCCTTGTGTCTCGATGCGAGTATAATCTTGCTATACTAAACTTAGGAAATCTCACTGCACTAGTCATCTTGACCTATATGTCTTTGGTGCCTAGGTGGAATTCCCACATATCTATCTGATATAGATCATATTTAGATTCACATAGCTATACTAGTGTGTATTGTATGATCTTGCGATGCTACCAATAAAGCTCTATAATGATTATTAGAGTCTAATGGCTTTGTGACCTTGCAAGTAAACCACTTTTCATGTAGCTTGCATTGTTAGACTTCATGTTAATTTGCATTTTTAGGCTGCATTATGAGTTTGAGAGGGTTTTCCTTCATCTTTCTTTTGGATTTTTAATCATCTCTGATCACATTTTGATCTTCATTTCCTTATCTTCTTTTGTGATCTGAATCAAAATTTTCTATCTTAAACAGTTGATTGATTTTGGGGCATCCTCTTTCTTGAGGCAAATTCTCTTTCTTCTCTCCATTACTTTTCACCTCTTCCAAACTTCTATCTTCCATTCGCTTTCACCCCACTTCTTTTCTTCTAATTCAACCTTGGGGCATAATCTTTCATTCTTGATGATCTACCTTGGTTCTGTGATCCTTATATCTTTCATTTTGCATCAAGAACATTATCTTTAGTTCGATTTGATCAAATTTGTCAATTTACTATTTCTCCTCTATCTCATTTTGATTTTGATCACGAGGGGGCAGTACCTATCAAGCTTTGATTTTTGATTTAGCTTATCAATCATCTTTGTTTGAGATTCTTATCTCTTATTTGAGACTTGATTATCACCTAGCTATATAGGTGTTGGTCTTGTCTTTCAGCTTATCTTTGTCATCTTATGCTTATGCTTGTCCTAATATGTTTCCATCGATCTGTTAGAAAGTAAAGATCCCCAAGATAACTAAGAGGGGCAGGGGGGTGAATCAATTATCTGATAATTTATCCATTCAGCTACTTTAAATAATATAATCAATGTACTGATCAACCATAGAAAGATAATCATACATAATTGCACAATAACACAAGATATGTTGACTAGGGAACCTCTTGAAAAGAGTAAACCTCGGTGGGAATGATGCCCACAAAATGATGCACTAATATGAAAGTTACTTGTTAGAGGATGGACCCTATTAGGAGTCTTATGAAATACATTCAATACATATAAATTCCTGTTAAAAGATTCTAACCCGGTTAAGAGTTTAAGGAAGACAGAAGGACCCACTGCCCAAACAGCTTCAAGGCAAGATCTTTGAACCCATTGTCCAAAAGATCTTAGAATTATTCAATAGAATAATATGAAATATATTGTCTCCTTCACATTGTCCCAAAACCACACTCTCTACTACACAAGATCACAATTCCAGATCTCTGTACTCACAAGTCTTCCTTCATCACTAAATTAGCTCTTTTCTTCACTTCATGCATATATTCGCATCTCAAACTTCATAGTATACATTACAACAAGGAAAAAATTCCTTCTTATATACCAAACTCAAATAATTACAAATGAGTCAGTCCTCAATTACAAAATAATAAATTCGACACGCTACACACAGAATTCACATAAAACTGTTAGCTTCCAGATAATGTAACTTTCTCCAAACATATCCTCAAAGTTTGTGCTATGAACCACATCATCATTAATGAGTCTCCAACATCCCTTTAACTGTGCAAAATCAGATTCCATCCCAGCTAAGAGATATCCTCCGATTTCTGAACATCGCTTCATAGAAACACTGTCTATACACTGCTTTCACCAAAATGCTCATAACTCTCACAAATGAATGAATTTATTTTTGCACTATTAACCATAGGTTAATAACACACCAAAGAACATACCATGAACTGCACAAAAGCCAATCTACAATACAACATGTGTGCAAAACAAAACTGTACCTACTTTCCTGTTAATATCTAGAATATCACTGTGTTGACATCAATGACAATCCAAGTCATGAATGCAACAACAACTACTACAGAATGACTGCCAAAATAATTTTCATTCATTCCTAACAATATCCCCCATTAGCATTGATGACAACATAGATGAAAAACATCCAATGTTCCAAAAATCCAATACTGCAACATCACTGCAAAATATCAAATCAAATCTTGCTTCATTTTCCTATTCAGCTTTCTCATACAATCCACAATGTTTTTCATGTATAGCTCTCCCCCATTGACATCAATGATAGAAATTCCATCACTAATTCAACAACAACTTAATGTCAAAAGACACTTTTCAGAAAAATATAATAAGAGTCCTCATGACTCAGCTCATAAACTCCCCCATAGAGGAAATTCCAACATCCAATCCAGAAGAAAGATAGGGCTCATATACCACTGGATGAATGCAATCATTTGCATCAATTCTCAAAAATAGGTTGGGACATAACCCCAAGCATACCTCTCAGATACACAAATGTATCCTTAGGTAAAGACTTTGTAAATATATCTTCTATCTGCTCCTTTGTACTTATGTACTCCAATCTTACTTCTTTTTCTACAACTTTCTCTCTTACAACAGGATACTTGATCTCAATATGTTTAGTCTTAGAATGTAAAACAAGATTTTTTGACATACTCACTGTACTGGTGTTATCTCAATGTATAACAACAGGCTCATCAAATTTTATTCCAATATCCTCAACATCTACTTCATCCAAATAATCTGATTACAATTATTTGCTGCTGCAACATATTCTGCTTCTCCTGTGCTTTGTGAAGTATAATTCTGCTTCTTACTTAGCCAAGAGACAAATTTTCCTCCAAGAAAAAAGGCTCCACCACTAGTGCTTTTCTTGTCATCAATGCTACCTCCCCAATCTACATCAGTATAGGCACATAAAGTAAAGTTATCATAATTCTCATACCATAATCCATAATCCATTGTTCCTTTCAGATATCTCAGTATCCTCTTTACTGCTGCATAATGTGATTCTCTAGGTTCTGCTTGAAATCTTGCTACAATCCCAAATGAATGTGCTATATCAGGTCTTGTATGTGTCAAGTACTACAATCCTCCAATCATAGATCTGTACTTTTTTTGCTCAACTGCTGGTGTCTCATCTTTGCTAGATAACTTATGTCTAGTTACCATAGGTGTTCCAACAGGTTTAGAATCTTCCATTCCAAATATTTTCAATAAGTCATTCAAATACTTAGTCTGACTTACAAATATACCTTCCTTGCTTTGTGTTATCTGTAATCTCAAAAAATATTTCATTTCACCAATCATGCTCATCTCAAATTCAGTCTTCATTTCATCTGCAAATTTGTCACTAGCTTCATCTTCTCCTCCAAAGATAATATCATCAACAAATATAACTATAACCAACAAACCATTCTCAATTTCTTTTGTGTATAAGTTGCTATCTGTTGTTCCTTTTATAAATCCTAATTTCAATAAATACTTATCCAATCTTGCATACCAGGTTCTAGGTGCTTGTTTTAATCCATATAAAGCTTTCTTTAACTTACATACCATATCTCCTTCTTGTGTCAAAGGAAAACCTTCAGGCTGCTCAATGTAGACTTCTTCTTCGAATTCACCATTCAAAAATGCTGACTTCACATCCATCTGATACACTCTAAATTTCTTGTAAGTTGCATATGCTAGAAACATTCTCACTACTTCAAGTCTAGCCATAGGTGCAAAAGTTTCTTCATAGTCAATTCCTTCTTGTTGTGAATATCCTTTACATACCAATCTTTCTTTGTTTCTTATCACTTCTCCTTGTTCATTCATCTTGTTTTTGAATACCCACTTTGTTCCAATCACATTCTTGTCTTCAGGTCTAGGGACCAATTCCCATGTCTTGTTTCTTTCAATCTGCTCTAGTTCTTCTTTCATAGCGTTAATCCAATTTTCATCTTTACAAGCTTCATTAGGTCCAATTTGAGAAATCAAACATAAATGTGTCTTATTTCGAGTCAAAACTCCTCTATCTAAACTTCCAATAACTTGCTCAATAGGGTGATGTCTTGAAGTATACCTATTAGGTTTCATAGTTACTGATCTTGTTCCGACTGTAGATTCTTCTTTGCTTTCTTCTCTATTTTCTTCTCTATTTTCTTCAGTATGACTTTCATTCAGCAAATCACTGTTAGTTTCAAAAAATAATTCTACATTTTCAATGTTAGGCTGAGGTTGTGCTTCTCCATTAGATTCATAATCAAGCATTCTTTCCTAAATTTTAAACTTCTCATCAACTTTTACATTTGCACTTTCAACAATAGTCTTAGTTCTTTTGTTATAACATCTATATACTTTGCTTTTTAAAGAATATCCAAGAAATATTCCTTCATCACTTCTAGGATCAAACTTTCCTATATCATCATCTCTCTTTATATAACATTTACTTCCAAAAATTCTAAAATACTTAACTGAAGGTGTATGTCCAAACCATAATTCATAAGGTGTCTTGTTTGTATCTACTATGATTTGTACTTTGTTCATAGTGTATACTGTTGTGTTCACTGCTTCTCTCCAAAAAATCTTAGCCAAATCATTTTCAAACAACATAGCTCTTGTTGCTTCAGTTATTGACCTGTTCCTTCTTCCTGCAATACCATTTTGTTCTAGTGTTCTAGGGGCTGAAAGTTGTCTCTTAATACCATTCATTTCACAAAAGGTGTTAAACTCTCTAGATGTAAATTCACCACCTCTATCAGATCTTAGACACTTAATCTTCATTCCAGATTCATTCTTAATTTTTCTTTTCATGATCTTAAATTTATCAAATGTTTCAAATTTTTCTTTCAAAAATGCAATCCACATCATTCTTGTAAAATCATCAACAAGAATCATAAAATACCTTTCACCATAGAATCCTCTAGTCCTAGTAGGACCACTCAAGTCTGTATGAACAATCTCTAGCTTTTCTGTCGATGTGAACTTCTTGTTGGGAAATGAACTTCTTTTCTACTTTTCCATTATACATTCTTTGCAAATCATGTTAGTAGGTCTCATAATTCTAGGTAACTCTCTTACCGCAAGTGTAGTGCTCACCTTGATAATATTATCAAAGTTTATATGACAAAACCTTTTATGCCATAACCAACTATCATCAATCCTAGTTATCAAACATGTCATCTCAGTAGGATTCAACTAAAATACATTACTTCTGGTTCTAGATCCTTTTCCAATCAGATTTCCATTTTTATCTTTTATCACACAATTTTTCTCAAAAAATTAAACTTGATAACCCTTATCAACCAATTGTCCAATGCTTAGTAGATTATGTCTTAGTCCATCAACAAAGTAAACATCATCAGTGTTGGTCTTTCCATCAAGAGTAATAGATCCTATACCCTTAATCAAACAAGGTGCATTGTTACCAACCCTAACAATTCCTCCATCATAATTATCTAACTTAACAAACTTTATTTTATCTCCAGTCATATGATGTGAACAACCACTGTCTATAATCCAATCAGATTTCTTTTCAATTTGTGAAACTAATGCTTTTTCTTCCCTTTTATCAGATTTAGAACTTTCTTCTTTAATTGCTACAAATCCTATTTCCTCAAAGTTATCATTATCACTGTCACTTAAATGTTTTTCAATTCCTGCTTCAAGATCTTCATCATTTGCATAATAACATTCTTTAGATCTCCTAGGTTTAAAGTTGCTTCTATACTTCTTAACTCTTTTAGGACATTTAGATGCAAAATGACCATATTCTTGACAAGTCCAACATTTAAAGATTTTCTTACCATCTGGTTCTCTTTTTACAAGTGATGCAATACCTTCTTCAATCTTCTTATCTTCCATAGATCTACTGCTGCTGGCATAATCTGCATTCACACTAGTACATCTTGTAGGTCTAATGTTAAGAGCACTGAATGTTGTTTCCATTCTAGTTAGCTCTCCTGATAATCTCAAGTTCATCTCTGCTATTTCTAATCTTCCAAGAAGAGTCTCTCTTGAAAAGTTTGATGTACAAGGTATCACTTGTTCAATCATCTGCATTGTTTTCTTGAATACTGGTGTCAAGGTTCTCAGTATTTTCCATATCACTTCATTGTCTATCTTATCACCTCCACAAGACTTTATTCCTATTACAATCTCAGACATCCTACCAATATAACTTCTAATAGATTCATCATCCATCATTCTGATATCTTCAAATGCACAAATCCAACTATGTAATCTAGCCTTCTTTGCATGTTCATCACCTTCAAAAGTAGAATGCAAAGCTTTCCAAATTGCATGAGATGTTTTCAAACATCTTACCTGACTATATTCATTCTCTGGTAGTGCTGAAAAATGTGCTTCTCTTGCAAGTATGTTACACATGAATAGATCTAGTTCATCTTTAGTTCCTACCTCTAGATTGTCTTCCTCAATGATAGTCTTCTCATTCTTTGTAATCAACCAATAACTTGATCCTAAACACAATAGATGTGTCTTCATCTTTTCTTTCTAGCTGTCAAAATTTACTCCATCAAACTTAGGGCTTTCTTTTCTAAAATTCGCCATGGATCTCCTTAAGTTGTTAAACTTTTCTTTCAAGGACCTGCTGCTCTGATACCAATTGTTAGAAAGTAAAGATCCCCAAGATAACTGAGAGAGAAGGGGGGGGTGAATCAGTTATCTGATAATTTATCTATTTAACTACTTTAAACAATATAATTAATGTACTGATCAACCATAGAAAGATAATCATACACAATTGCACAATAACACAAGATATGTTGACTAGGGAACCTCTTGAAAAGAGTAAACTCCAGTGGGAATGATGCCCACAAAATGATGCACTAATAAGAAAGTTACTTGTTAGAGGATGGACCCTGTTAGGAGTCTTATGAAATACATTCAGTAACAAGGATGGACCCTGTTAGGAGTCTTATGAAATACATTCAGTACATATAAATCCCTGTTAAAAGATTCTAACCTGGTTAAGAGTTTATGGAAGACAGAAGGACCCACTGCCCAAACAGCTTCAAGGCAAGATCTCTGAACCCACTTTCCAAAAGATCTTAGAATTATTCAATAGAATAATATGAAATATATTACCTCCTTCACACTGTACCAAAACCACACTCTCTGCTACACAAGATCACAATTCCAGATCTCTGTACTCACAAGTCTTCCTTCATCACTGAATTAGCTCTTTTCTTCACTTCATGCATATATTCGCATCTCAAACTTCATAGTGCTAATTATAACAAGGAAAAAATTCCTTCTTATATACCAAACTCAAATAATTACAAATGAGTCGGTCCTCAATTACAAAATAATAAATTCTACACGCTACACACAAAATTCACATAAAACTATCAGCTTCCAAATACTATAACTTTCTCCTAACATATCCTCAAAGTTTGTGCTATGAACCACATCATCATTAATGAGTATCCAACATCCCTTTAACTTTTCAAAATCAGATTCCATCCCAGCTAAGAGATATCCCCTAATTTCCAAACATCGCTTCATAGAAACACTATCCAAACACTACTTTCACCAAAATGCTCATAACTCTCACAAATGAATGAATTTCTTTTTGTGCTATTAACCATAGGTTAATAACACACCAAAGAACATACCATCAACTATGCAAAAATCAATCTATAATACAACATGTGTGCAAAACAAAATTGTACCTACTTTCCTACTAATATCTAGAATATCACTGTGTTGACATCAATGACAATCCAAGTCATGAATGCAACAACAACTGCTATAGAGTGACTACCAAAATACTTTGCATTCATTCCTAACACTATCAAACACATGTCTGGATTTTTTTGTGATCCCAAATTGATCTCACATTTCAATTCCATTCTTTGACCACATGTGATCCCAAATCAATCTCACATTAGTCAAAGAGGGGGAAATGTATGCACCTTAAAATGGTCACCTAGACTTTGGGCCCCCATTCAACAATTTATCAAATCCTTGAATCAATATTTTTAAAAAATCAACATTTTTCAATTATATCAATTTCTTTGATGAAATCCTATTTTATCATTTACTCGATTATATTCCATGGGCTAAATATCTTATCCTAAGTCTTTATTTAATTAAAAGGAATTTCCTCCCCTTTTATTAAATAAAAAGCCCCCACTTTTGCTCTTATCCTAAGTTACACAAATAAAGCATTATTCTTATTTTATAAAAAGAAGAAAAGGTCTTTTTATCTCATATAGACACAAAAGTCAACTCTTATTTTATCATTGGAGGATATTTGTGCACATGGATTTCTCCTCTTTCAAGCTCCACCCTTGATTAAATCTTTTTCCTTTTAATCTCCATGGTCCATTCCTTTTCAATTCCTTTAAAAGGAAAGCTCTTTTCTCATTTTTAGATCCCAACTTTTTATGCTAATCTTATGCTATAGGATTTCTTGGAGACTTTGGAGCTTTTGGAGATCTTCATGCATTTGGCTTTCATTCTTGCTTCATAGCTTCATGTTTATGCTTTCTTAGCTTAGTTTCTTTTATGCTTTATATTATCTCACATAGCTTAATTATCAAGGGTTTGTAATACTTCCATACTCTCATTTCTATAGCTTAGCTTGCATTTCCATTCTTAGCATAGCTTGCATTGCATTGCATTTCATCTTCATTGTTGATTCTTGAAGATATTGGCATTCTTGCCCTTGTCTCTTTGAATCTCCCATTGTGTGGTTTACTAGCAAGGTTGCATGCTTCAATAGTTCTAGCTGAGAGCACTATACACATCCTTGTGACTCCATACCTAGGGAGCTCTAGGTCACTTTCTTAAGGTTTCCCATTCGTGGATTCCCTTGGAAGTAATGACTTAGAGAAGTGCACTATTTAGTGTGTACAATTACAAGTTTGAATCCACACATCCGATATATCATAAGAATCCACAAGATCTCCTTTTCCATTATAATTCTCAAGATGAGGCATATTGACCTACTGAGGAACAGGAGTATGAATAATATCCAAGGACAAAGGACTTCCCATGTCACATGTAGGAATACTAAACTTGTTTTAAGTTACTAAAGCAATTTGTTGTTGTAAGGATGACACAGTTTGAGCCAAACTGATGATTGTTGAATCATTAGATGAAATAGGAGGAATAGCAACATTAGAAATACTAGGTAAATTGTAAGAAGCTACAGGAATAGAAGACACAACTAGAGGAACACTAGGAACTACAGTTGGAAGTGGATTGGAATAAGTAAAAGGAACATTATGATAGGAAGGTTATGATGTAGGAAAGGACACAGGAGGAACACTCATAGGAATAGAGGGAACCATCATAGTCACCAAAGGAGTATAAGTAGGAATACTAGGTAAAGGATTAGAAGAGGGTTCAACACTAGTGATAGGAGGAATCCACCCTAAATCTTGAGCTTCTTGAGCTAAAGGTTTAATATTTGAATGTACAAGGTGAGTAATACCACGCAAGAGGTTAACACATTGATCACTATCATGAAGAAATTTCTTAAGAGCCTCTATAGCTTGAATAGAATCTTGATTATGGTTCTCTTGAATAAGCCAATTACCCATTTTATCAAGTTCAATTGAAAGTTTTTGGACTTGTTCAGGAGGAACTCTTAAAGCGTCATCCTCATCATGAGATGAGTGAGAAGAGTTTTGCTCCATTATAGGATTGGAATCATGAAGAATCAAATTATCATCTAGGATCCTAAGGAAAGGAGAGGAAGATTTAGGAGCAAAGGCACCCATGAGTCTACAACTTCTTCTAACCAGAATGTTATAAGTAGGAATAGTAGTAGTAAAGCTCATAAACTAATGTAATGCAAATGAACTAAACTAAGACCATATAAAGCATGCATATTTTTGTATTTTTGAAGTCTAATTAGCATGCAAGATTTAACACAAAAGAGAAATCTAATACCAACAAGATAAAATGAAATTTAACACCACAAAACACAATAAGGCATCCAATTCCACAAAAGAAAGGAGAGTAAGTATGTCAGGTTCACCAAAATGAATAGTGGTAAAGTAAATCACCTAATTGAATGTATGTATGGGGGAAATATGGGATCTACTTCTAAATCCAAATTCCCAAAGGAGAGATCCAAATTGATCAACCAAAAGGTTAATGCGCAATTGAATAAATCTATAGAGAATATGAAAGAGGAAGAAAACCTTATATTTTCCTATAATGGAATTGTACTTGAAATCTAAAATAATTAAAAGGCAAATACTAACCTCAAAATAGGGAAAATCTAGAAAATGCCAATTTCTAATGTCTGTGTGTAGTTTTGGACAATTTTGCAACTTGTTTTAGACTGGAAACGCCGAGATGAAGAAAACCCAAAAAACTTTGATCTTTCTGATAGCAGGTAGTCTTTGACCCTCATAAAAGGTCAAAGGCTACATTCTTATTCTGAAGGTTGACTTCTTTGTTTGCAGATCTCATAAATTCATCGAAAAGGGTATCCAAATCCGATCTCAGATCCGGAGTTCCACACCTATACCTAGAAGAAAAAAGGGGTTTTGTTGTTTGTATGGGGGGTTTTCCTTGGTCAAAAACCAATTTAGGAATTAACCTTGAAATTGAATTGAAATTGTAATATGCATAAACAAAGTAAATGAAACAATTCACCTTGCTTATGTTGAAGTCCTTGTAGAGGATTCGAATCCTCAAATCCACAAGAAGGGATGCTCCAATGGATGTTGAATGAATGTAGTATGTCTAAAATCAATGACATTTGATCTTCAACACCAATCTTGAATGGATCTTTGCATATGAGGAGCCTTGGAAGAATGTAGAAAGATGGATCTTCAAGGGGGCTCCAAAGAGATTGAATCCTTCAATGGCTAACAATGGATCTCCTTGATGAATGAATGCTTGAACACTTGAATTCTTGAAGGCTTGCTTGAATGCTTTAATTCACTTTCTTGCACTTGAGAGCTTTCTCATGAAATTGCTTGAGATGAGATATGAAAACTTGATTTCAAAAAATGAGAGAGGAAGGCCTCCTTTTATAGTGAACTAGGGCACAAACCTCTAGAGAAGGTTGACATTCGGGAATTAAATCCCAATTAACCTTAACCCCTAGAAATGGACCCATATTAAATAAAAATTAAGGATTTACCATTCTGAAACCCAATACTCGAAAGTCAGAAAAACTTGAAATTTGAACTAGGGGTCAAGGATGAGGTTGACTCTGCCCTAGGTTAGAGTACCTAGGTCAGAGTCAGTCAACTTTGACCCTCAAGGTTGACTTTGACCTTGAGATCAAAAACCTTAGGACCCCAGCCCAGAATGCCAGGAAATATAGATAGGAAGTGGAAAATAGGTGTAGATGGAAGCAGAACAGGGGGAAAAGCCAAATACGTGCAAAGACCTGATCAAGGTGCTTAACATGACCCTAGACCACTTACTCAGAGGGTTAAATTCTCTTATCATGGAAGTGCTTCCATTTTAAGATGATACATAAAATTACATGGTTTCTCAAGAGACTGGAAAAGTGAATCAATTTTGAACATGTTGTATAAATTAATATTTAATTATTTTTGCATAAGATACAAAGGTATTATTTAGGTTTAGCTAAGTAAAAAAACTTTCAAAAATCATAATTATGAAATGGAAAATCTTATAGCATCTCTAAGATAGTTTTAGATTAAAATATTATACCATCTATAACATAGTGTTAGATTAAAACATATTATCTTTTAAGGATAAGGATAAAAGGATGATACCGATTTTATTTCCTACAATATTGGATTTTCCACACAAAAATATTGTATAAAAATTGGAAAGCATAAATTGATAATTTCTCAACTACACATGACATGTCTATATATGACAAATGTAGCATAATCTAATAGAATACAATTTCAATCTTCTAGAAAAGATGGATCCTAAAGATTAAATTAAAATCATTATCGACACCATTTGACTTCACAAACAATTTCAATCTTTGATTTGATGCCATTTTTTACCAATTTTGAGATGATGAATTTTTTTGCCTTTCTAACTGGCTTTGAGTGAGCATATGTCAAGCATATGTGCTCTTTTGGTCCCATTCAAGTTGTGTTGCGTTCATATTTTCAAGTACTTCATCATAGAAATAATTTTGGGAGCAATTGAAGAACTTCAATTTTTGGTGAAAATTACATGGTTTCTAAAGAGAATGGAAAAATGAATCAATTTTGAACATCTTGTATAGATTAATATTTAAGTATTTCCACATAAGATACAAAGGTATTATTTAGGATTAGCTAAGTAAAAAAACTTTCAAAAAGCATAATTTTTAAAAGGAAAATCTTATACCATCTCTAAGATAGTTTTAGATTAAAATATTATACCATATGTAATATATTGTTAGATTAAAACATATTATCTTTTAAGGATAAGGATAAAAGGATGATACCGATTTCATCTCTTACAATATTGGATTTTCCACACAAAAATATTGTATAAAAATTGGAAAGAAAAAATTGATAATTTCTCAACTACACATGACATGTTTATATATGACAAATGTAGCAGAATCTGATAGAATACAATTTCAATCTTCTATAAAAGCTGGATCCTAAAGATTAAATTAAAATTATTATCAACACCATTTGACTTCACAAACAATTTCAATCTTTGATTTGATGCCATTTTTGACCAATTTTGAGATGATAAATTTTTTTACCTTTCTAACTGGCTTTGAGTGAGCATATCTCAAGCATACGTGCTCTTTTTGGTCCTGTTCAAGTTGCATTGTGTTCATATTTTTAAGAACTTCATCATAGAAACAATTTTGGGAACAATCAAAGCACTTCAATTTTGGGTGAAAATTACATGGTTTTTCAAGAGATTGGAAAAATGAATCAATTTTGAACATCTTGTATAAATTAATATTTAAGTATTTCCACATAAGATACAGAGGTATTATTTAGGATTAGCTAAGTTAAAAAACTTTCAGAAATCATAATTATTGAAAGGAAAATCTTATACCATCTGTAAGATAGTTTTAGATTAAAATATTATACCATCTGTAATATACTATTAGATTAAAACATATTATCTTTTAAAGACAAGGATAACAATATGATACCAATTTCATCTGTTACAATATTGGATTTTCCACACAAAACTATTGTATAAAAATTGGAAAGTATAAATTGATAATTTGTCAGCTACACATGACATGTCTATATATGACAAATGTAGCATAAATTGATAGAATACAATTTCAATCTTCTAGAAAAGTTGGATCCTACAAATTAAATTAAAATTATTATCGACACCATTTGACTTCAAAAACAATTTTAATCTTTGATTTGATGCCATTTTTGACCAATTTTGAGATTATGATTTTTTTTGCCTTTCTAACTGGCTTTGAGTGAGCATATCTCAATCATACATGCTCTTTTTGGTCCCATTCAAGTTGCGTTGCATTCATATTTTCTATTACTTCATCATAGAAACAATTTTGGGAGCAATCAAAGTCATTCAATTTTTGGTGAAAATTACATGGTTTCTCAAGAGACTGGAAAAATGAATCAATTTTAAACATCTTGTATAAATTAATATTTAATTATTTCCACATAAGATACAAAGGTATTATTTAGGATTAGCTAAGTAAAAAAACTTTCAAAAATCATAATTATTAAATGGAAAATCTTATTGTTAATATGATTTAGAACAACAGAGAGGGGGGGTGAATTAGTTGTTCTCAGGTCCAGATGTATCAATTCAACTTTTAAACACTTCAATAATCTCAGATTTAATCACCAACATTACTCGGTCATTATTGAATGTGTACCAAAAACATAAAACTTGTAGTCCACTATCCAATAGTATTTAACTTGCAAAACATAGAAATGTTCACACCAAAACATTCACACAAGTATGACACCAGGATTTATAGTGGAAACCCAATTTGGGAAAAACCACTTTGTAATATGTTATTGATATTTTTACTCTTCTGAAGTGAGCTCTGTAAAAAGCCAAACTTGTTAAAGGTTTACAAACACACTGCTAGGTGTGACCCTGTGAAAGGATTTCAACCACCCTGTTGGGAGTGTGCCTTGTTAAAGGACTTAAGTACATTCCATTAGAATGCAACCTTATTCAAAGGATTTAAACATTGACTATTAGGTCAACCTTGATTAAAGGATTTAGAGTGATACAATGGTTAGAAAGTAGCAGTAGTATCTGATCTGGAAAACATATAACTCACTTTGCAAATAATAGATCCAATTCGCACATGTGTGCTGGCTTACTGACTAAGTACCATTTCCATATCCATCACTGATATGCTCAGAATTTTCTTCAATAAATCACAACACTGATCAACTCCTTTACCTTTAACCTTTCTACTTAGACTTATCAGTCAGTAATATCAACAACATTAGCATCCTCTTCACACTATTAGCCTCATACTTAGGTTTTCCTTTATACATCTTCAATAGGTAAATCTATCTTTTGCCACTTGATCTCCTATGTAGATCTTAGGTTTAGGTCAGATTCATTGAATCCTTCCATCATTTAAGTTATTCATCCATCCTTCTAGAAACATCTTCAATCTCCTTATGGAATCCATGATAAAATAGTTTACCATGCATTAAATACTCCATACACTTAATTAATAAAGTCAACACGATTAACATAATCAAAGAATTCAAAAAAAGCTAGCTAGGAATCTGAATTCTCCCTTCAAATGTCAGTTACTGACACTCGGTCAATATTGTATTCAACTTTTCGGTCATCACAACATAGCTCGGTCATCTCTTCAAATTGTCTTCCTCGGCTAATACTGTCACTGTTGGAAACTACAATTGAAGCAATTGTTGTATTGTCATTGATGTCAAACCTTAACTAGTAAGACTCTTGCTATCTAAGAAAGTACTATATCTACTGGTTGATGAGAAAGATCAGGGAAAGGTTGTTAACAATAGCACTGAAGGGAAGGTTGAGCTATCTTGATACTTCAATGAGTACATGATTATATTGCACAATGATAGGATAATGTATTGTTTATCTAAGTGAGAAGAAAGACTGAACAAGTAGGCTTAACCGAGAAAAAGTGAAGAAATCTAGATTAAGCTGAGTGGTGTTAGTATCGACCGAGCCAGTGTACACTGAGTAAATTCAATGTTGGCCAAACATTAGTGTATTGCCGAATGAAATAGTTTTGAAGAGATGACTGAGTTACGTAGTGATGACCAAGGGGTTGAACACAATATTGACCGAGCATTAGTAATTTACATTTGAGGAAGAATTTAGATTCCTAGCCGATATAGTTGAATTCTTGGATTATGTAAATCGTGTTTACTTTATTAATTGACTGTATGGAGCATTTAATGCACAATAAACTATTTTATTGTGATTCCAATAAGGAGATTAAAGATATTTCTAGAAGGATGAACAAAGAACATAATGTTGGAAGGATTCAATGAATCTGACCCAACCCTAAGATCTATGAAGGAGATTAAGTGGCAAAAGATGAATCTACCTATTGAAGAAGTATTAAGGGAACCCTAAGATAGAGGTTGAGATATGAAGTGGATGCTGGAGTTGTTGTTATTGACTGAATAAGAAGAAAGGCTGAAGGTGAAGAAGTTGATCAGAGTTGTGATTTCTTGAAGGGATTTCTAAGCAAATCAGTGATGGGGATGGAAATGAAACTCAGTTAGTAAGCCAGCATATGTGTACAGAATTGGATCTATTATTTACAAAGTGAGTTGTAATTTTTTTAGATCAGTACTACTGTTAGTTTCTAACCATTGTATCAATCAAAATATTTTAATCAAGGTTGACCTAACAGTCATTGTATAAATCCTTTGAACAAGGTTGCATTCTAATGGAATGTACTTAAGTTCTTTAACAAGACGTACTCCGAATAGGGTGGTTTAAATCCTTTAACAGGGTCACACCTAGCAGTGTGTTTGTAAACCTTTAATAGGGTTGGCTTTTCACAGAGCTCACTTCAGAAGAGTGAAAATATCAGTAACATGTTACAAAGTGGTTTTTCCCAAATCAGATTTCCACTATAAATCATAGTGTTAATACTTGTGTGAGTGTTTTGGTATAAACATTTCTATGTTTTGCAAGTTAAATACCATTGGATAGTGGACTACACTATTTTATGTTTCTGATATACATTCAGTAGTGACTGAGTAGTTTTGGTTAATAGATCTGAGTTATTGAAGTGTTTTAAAGTTTGGTTTTATACATCTGGACCTAAGAACAACTAATTCACCCCCCCTCCCCCTATCTATTGTTCTAAATCATATTAACAATTGGTATCAGAGTAGTTTGTGCTTACAAAGAACAAGTTTAAAGGTACTTGAAGTAAATGATCAAGATGTATAAGGAGGTACCGAAGTTGAATAAGGAGAACTTACCTACATGGGAGAGCCTCATGAAACTACATCTAGCTGGTATTGGTGACTCAGTGAAGTATTATGTTGAGCATGACTATGTTACACCTGCTGCACCCTTGACTGTCGAGGAGATGAGAGCTAAACAAGAACACAATCAAGCAATGTTGGAGATTGCATCTGTCTTAAGCTATCCTAAATTTGAAAGATATTAAGGATTGAACAAATGCAAAGAAAATGTGGGACACTCTTGCAAACATCTATGGTGGTGACATAAATGTACTAAGGGAAAAAGCTAAAAGTCTAAGAGGTAAGTTTGATGAAATGAAAATGCAAGAAGGTGAGAATATTGCTCAATATTGTGGTAGGATAAAGGAGGTTGTAAATGCTATTAGAGGAGCTAATGGAACTATTGATGATGATACTTTCATTGGAAAGGTGCTGAGAACTTTGCATCCTATATATGCCATCAAAATTTCAGCAATTCAAGAATCTAGATGTAACCCTATCAATGCTCCTACACTGGAAATTCTTGTTGGTAAGCTTACTACTTTTGAGCTTTCAAATTATGATAACTTCATTATTGCTAATGTTGAATCTACATTCAAGTCACAAATGGTTTTGCATAAGTCTAAGAAGGAAAAATAAAGATGCATTAGTGAGAGTGAAAGTGATAGTGACACTTCTGATGAGGAACTAGAGGATCTTGAAGCTCTTAAGGCTAGAAGATTGAAAAGAGGAAAAGGAAAGTATAAAGGTAATCTTCCTATCATATGTTTCTCATGTAACAAAGTTGGCCATATAGCTGCAAAATGTCCTAACAGGGATGACAAGGATGAGGAAAGAGAAAGTAAGTACAAAGACAAGAGAGAAAATAAAGGTTACCAAAGGTATAAGGACAAAGGTAAGAAATCCTGTTACATAGCTGAAGAAGAAACTAACACTAATAATGATGATTTTGAAATTGAAGTAGTCTATGTTGCTATGAAAGATGAGTCTAATAAAGATGATAAAACTGCACTTGTTTCTTATGTGAGCAAAGGTGATAAATGGATTATTGATAGTGGTTGTTCACACCACATGACTGATGATAAAAATAAATTTTATACCCTAGATCATTACAAAGGTAGAAGTGTTAAGTTTGGTAATGATGCACCATGTCCTATAAAGGGTAAAGGATTATTAAGCTGACTGATAAGATCACTTGTGAAAATGCTTATTGGGTTGAAGGTCTTAACTATAATTTTCTAAGTGTTGCACAACTTAATAGCACTAGCTACCGAGTGGAATTTCATCATAGAAAGGCCAAAATATTTTGAGGCCATTGGTGAACTGATTGGTAGTGGAGAATAGACAAAAGGTAATTTGTTCTATCTAGATTTATTTGAAGAGACATGTTTGATTGCACAATTTGATGATATTTGGTTATGGCATAAGAGGTTATGTCATGTTAACTTTGACAATCTGGTTAATATTAGTAAAAAGAAGAAAGTTAGAGGTTTGCCTAGATTGAAGAAACCTGAAAATGTGATGTACAAACAATGTTAGTTAGGTAAAATGACAAAGTCTAGTTTCAAGAGCAAGACTTTTACTTCTGAGAATGTTTTGGATCTAGTTCATATTTATCTTTGTGGATGTATGGGTGTACAAAGCTATTGTGGTGATAAATACTTTATTCTATTTGTTGATGACTACACTAGGATGATGACTGTAATGTTTTTAAATGAAAAATTTGATGCATTTTAGTTGTTTAAGTGGTATTTGGCTAAGGTTGAAAAGGAGACAGGTAGGAACCTAAAATGTCTGAGATCTGACCAAGGTGGAGAGTTTATATCAAATGAGTTTAATTTGTTCTATAATGATAGAGGAATTAAGAGACAGATGTCTGCACCTAGAACACCTCCACAGAATGGTATAGCAGAGAGAAGGAACATATCTAACATGGATTGTGCAAGGACACTAATGATTGAGAAGAATGTTGCACAAAAATACTAGAGAGAAGCTATAAGTACAGCTGTTTATACCTTAAACTGAGTACAAATCATGAAAGGTACAAATGTTACACCTTATGAACTATGGTACAGTTATGCACCTAATGTAAAATACCTTAGATTTTTTGGGTGAAAAATCTATATACTAAAAGAAAATAGGAATGGAAATTTTGATGCTAAAAGTGATGAAGGGATATTCCAAGGTTATTCCACAAAGAGTAAAGCTTGCAAGTGTCTGAACTCTAACACTAACAAAATTGTGGAAAGTGCAAATGTGAAAGTTGATGAATTTGTAGAGAAAAATGAACAGGAAAGCAAAAGAGAACCTGAAGATTATAGATCTTTTTTCTATATAGAAGAAGGAGAGGCAAGTATCACACTTGCACCTAATGTAGAGTCTTAGGCTAGCAATGTTGAGCATCGAGAAAATATTGCCGAGCATCTGGAAGAGGTTGCCGAGCATCTGGAGGATGCTACCAATTAAATAGAAGAGGTTGCAGAGCAATCAAAAGCTGAATCTGATAATCTTATTGATGAACCTTAAGAGAAAAGAGAAAAGAAATTTGAACCTATTTTGGCACAGTATGTAAGGAGACATCACAAGCCTAAACAAATCATTGGAGACTAAGAAACTAGAGTTCTGACCAAAATTAAGTTGAAAGACCCTACATGTTTACTATGTGAATTTGAGCCTAAGACAATGAGGCATTAGAAAATGAAGACAAGATTAAAGCTATGAATGAGGAAATAGATCAAATAGAAAAGAATGATACCTAGACTCTAGTGTCAAGACTAGAAAAAAAAAATGTCATTGGAACAAAGTGGGTATTCAGAAATAAGCTTAATGAACATGGACAAATCACAAGGAACAAAGCAAGGCTAGTATGCAAGGTTTATGCTCAAGAAGAAGGAATAGACTATGGGGAAATATTTTCCCTTGTAGAAAGATTAGAAGGAGCGAGAAGTCTACTTGCATATGCTGGTTACAAATACTTCAAGGTATACCAAATGGATGTCAAGTCTACATTTTTAAATCATATATTAGAAGAAAAAGTTTATATTGAACAACTTAAAGGATTTTTTGATCCAAACAAGAGACACATGGATTTCAAACTGAACAAGGCACTCTATGGATTGAAGCAAGCCCCCAGAACATGGTATGAGAAGTTGCATAATTACTTGATACAGATTGGATTCTCAAGGACAAATGACACTAGCAATTTGTATATGAAAGATGAAGAAGGTAAAGGAATCTTGTTAGCTAAGATTTTTGTAGATGATATCATATTTGGAGGACAAGATGCCCTGTGTAAGAAATTTTCAAATGAGATGCAAACAGAGTTGAAATGAGTATGTTTGGTGAGATAAAGTTCTTTGTTGGACTGCAAGTCTATCAGATGGAGAAAGGTATCTTCATCACACAGTCTAAATATATCAAAGAGATACTGAAAACCATTGGAATGGAGGATTCATGACCAGTGAGTACTCCCATGGCTACTGGCCAAAAACTATCTAAAAATGATGATACTGGTGAAGTGAACCAAACTTTGTATAGATCCATGATTGGAAAGCTGCAATATGTTGTTCACAATAGACTAGATATTGCTCTAGCAGTTGTGATTGTGGAAATATTCTCTACCAATCGTAAGGAAATTCATATGATGGCTGTGAAAAGAATAGAGATACTTGAAAGGGATAGAAGACTATGGATTGTACTACAAGAAGCATGATAGATTTGAACTAAGATTCTATATTGATGCAAATTGGGTAGGAAATGTAGATGACACAAAAAGTACTAGTCGTGGAGCTTTCTTTCTTGGATAGAGATTAGTTTCCTGGATAAGAAAGAAACAAAATTGTATTTCCCAATCTACAACTAAAGCTGAGTATGTAGCTACTACAGTGAACTGTTCAAACTTGATATGGATTAAGAAATTTTTGAAAGGCATGAAAGAGGAGATCACTGAACTAGTTGTCATATACTGTGACAGCATAAGTGCTATCAACATATCTAAGAACCTAGTGATGCACACAAAGACCAAACATATTTCCATCAAGTATCATTACTTGAGGGAATTGGTACAAGATAAAGAAGTGAGAATGGAATATTTGAATACAAAGGAACAACTAGCAGATATATTCACAAAAGCCTTATCGAAGGAGGCCCATGAATATCTGAGAGGTCAATTAGAGGTTCTTCCCCTAACTAAGGTATCCTAGTCAAGCTAGGAGCACTGCATCAAATGTGCTACATAGAATATCTAACAAATTGATGCAGGAAAGGTCACACTTTAGGAGAAGCCTAGAGTTGTGAAAAGAACAACAAAGCTATAAATAGTCATAAGAAAGATGGTAGAGGGAGAAATAATGTTACTGAACTGACCAGATGATATCTACATCTGAAAGATGCATGTTCTAGTTGTTTCTTTGGCATTATTGTCAAAGAGGGAGATAAGTAAGATGAATACACATGAAAGATCAAGAAAGAGGGAGAGATTCAGAGGAAGAAAGAGATAGAAAATATTAAGAGGGAGTTACTGTGTGGTCGGTCAAGCAAGCTAGCAGAGAGATTCAGAATCAGAATGAAGCTAAGGATATTACAAATGTTTCTGATGCAAAGACAAGTTTTGGATTGGTTGGTGAATCATGTGTTATTCATATGGTGTTGCCATCAATGCCAAGGAGGGAGATTGTTAGAAACTGCAATTGAAGCAATTGTCGTATTGCCATTGATGTCAAACCTTAACTAGTAAGACTCTTGCTATCTAAGAAACTACTATATCTATTGGTTGAAGAGAAGGATTAGGGAAAGGTTGGTAACAATAGTACCTAAGGAAAGGTTGAGTTATCTTGATACTTCAATGAGTACTTGATTATATGGCACAATGATAAGATAATGTATTGTTTATCTAAGAGGGAAGTGAGACTGAACAAGTAGGCTTAACCAAGAAAAAGTGAAGAAATCTAGTTTAAGCCGAGTGATGTTAGTGTCGACCAAGCCAGTGTATGTCGAGTAAATTTAGTGTTGACCGAACATCAGTGTATTGCTGAGTGAAACAGTTTTGAAGAGATGACCGAGTTATGTAGTGATGACCGAGGAGTTGAACACAGTATTGACCGAGAGTCGGTAATTTACATTTGAGGAAGAATTCAGATTCCTAGCTAACATAGTTGAATTCTTGGATTATATAAATTGTGTTGACTTTATTAATTGATTGTATGGAGCATTTAATGCATAATAAACCATTTTATTGTGATTCCAGTAAGGATATTAGAGATATTTCTAAAAGTATGAATGAAGAACATAATGTTGGAAGGATTCGATGAATCTAACCTAACCCTAAGATCTACGAATGAGATTAAGTGGCAAAAGATGAATCTACCTATTGAAGAAGTTTTAAGGGAACCCTAAGATAGAGGTTGAGATATGTAGAGGATGTTGGAGTTGTTGTTATTGATTGAATAAGAAGAAAGGTTGAAGGTGAAGAATTTGATCAAATTTGTGATTGCTTGAAGGGATTTTTGAGTAGATTAGTGATGGGGATGGAAATGGAACTCAGTTAGTAAGCCAACATATGTGTACAGAATTGGATCTATTATTTGCAAAGTGAGTTGTATGTTTTCAACTCAATACTACTGTTACTTTCTAACCATTATATCAGTCAAAATATTTTAATCAAGGTTGACCTTACAGTCACTATATAAATCCTTTGAAAAAGGTTTCATTCTAATGGAATGTACTTAAGTCCTTTAACAAGGTGCACTCCTAATAGGGTGGTTGAAATCCTTTAACAGGGTCACACCTAGCAATGTGTTTGTAAACCTTTAATAGGATTGGCTTTTCACAAAGGTCACTTCAGAAGAGTGAAAATATCAGTAACATGTTACAAAGTGGTTTTTCCCAAATTGGTTTTCCACTATAAATCATGGTGTTAATACTTGTGTGATTTTTTTGGTTTGAATATTTCTATGTTTTTTAAGTTAAATATTGTTTTATACTAGAATGCACTGTTTTATGTTTCTAATATACATTTAGTAGTGACCAAGTAGTTTTGGTTATTAGATCTAAGTTATTGAAGTGTTTTAAAGTTTTGTTTTATACATCTATACCTGAGAACAACTAATTTAGCCCCCTTCTCTATTGTTCTAAATCATATTAACAGTTACTTGGCAATAAAATGATGTTTGGTCACCACTGAATTTACTCAGCATATACTATCTCTTGGTCGATACTAACATCACTTGGCTTAAACTAAATTTCTTCACTTTTTCTCGGTTAAGCCTACTTGTTTAGTCTTGGTTCTTAGTTAGATAAATAATACATTATCTTATCATTGTGCCACATAATCAAGTACTCATTGTAGTATCAAATAACTCAAATAACTCAACCTTTCTCTAGGTTCTATTGTTATCACCCCTACTCTAATCCTTCTCATCAATTAATAGATATAGTACTTTCTTAGATAGAAATTGTCTTACCAATTAAGGTTTGACATCAATGACAATACAACAATTGCTTCAATTGTAGTTTCCAACAATCTCCCTCTTTGGCATTGATGGCAACACCATATGAATAACACATGATTCACCAATCAATCCAAAACTCTGTCATTGCTTCAAAAATATTTGTAATATCCTTAGCTTCATTCTAATTTTGAATCATTTAGCCTTTCTTTCTTGACTATCCACACAATTACTCCCTCTAAATCTTTTATGTGTCTCTTTTCTCTAACCTCTGAATCTCTCCCTTTTTTACAACAATGCCAAAGCAACATCTAAAACTTAAATCTTTTAGATGTAGATGTTATCTTTGTAGTTCAGTAACAATATTTCTCCCTCTGTCATCTTTCTTATGACTAATTATCAGTTTTTTTGTACTTTTCACAACTCTAGGACACTCCTAAAGTGTGACCTTTTTTGCATCAATTTGTCAAATACTTTGTTCAACACATTTGATGCAGTGCTCCTAGATTGACAAGGTAGCCTCAGTTAGGGGAAGCACCCCTAATTTACCTCTAAGATATTCATGAACATCCTTAGGTAAAGATTTGGTGAATATGTCTACTAGTTGTTCATTTTTATTCACATATTCCATTCTCACTTCTTTATCTTGTACCAATTCCCTCAAGTAATGATATTTGATAGAAATATGTTTTGTTTTTGTGTGCATCACTGGATTCTTTGATATGTTGATAGCACTTGTGTTGTCACATTATATGAAAACTAGTTCAGTGATCTCCTCTTTCATACCTTTCAACAATTGCTTTATCCATACCAGATTTGAATAGTTTATTGCAACTACTACATACTTAGCTTCAGCTGTAGATTGGGAAATGCAATTTTGTTTCTTGGTTGTACAGGAGACTAATCTATGTCCAAGAAAGAAAGCTCCACCACTAGTACTTTTTCTGTCATCTACATTTCCTACCCAATCTGCATCCGTGTAGACTCTCGATTTGAATTTCTCATGCTTCTTGTAATACTTTCCTTAGGATTGGCAGAGAATCTTGCCACAATCCCAACTGCTAGAGCTATATCTGCTCTACTATGAACAACATATTGTAGCTTTACAATCATGGATCTATACAGGGTTTGGTTTACTTCAGCAGTATCATCATTTTTAGATAGCTTATGTCCAGTAGCCATGGGAGTACTTACTAGCCTTGAATCCTCCATACCAAAGGTTTTCAGTATCTGTTTGACATATTTAGATTGAGTGATAAAAATACTTTTTTTTGTCTGATACACTTGTAAACCAACAAAGAATTTTATCTCACCAAACATAGATATCTTAAACTCATTTGAAAATTTCTTACACAGGGCAGCTTGTCCTCCAAATATGATATCATCTACAAAAATTTTAACTAACAAAATCCATTTACCTTCTTCATCATTCATGTATGGATTGTTGTTGTCATTTTTCCTTGAAAATCCAATTTGTATTAAGTAATTATGCAGCCTCTCATACCATGCTCTAGGGGCTTGCTTTAATCCATACAGTTCTTTTTTTAGCTTGCAGACCATATTTCTCTTGTTTGGATCAACAAATCCTTCAGGTTGTTCAATGTACACTTCTTCTTCTAATATACCATTCAAAAATGTAGACTTGACATCCATTTGGTATACCTTGAAGTTTCTGTAAGTAGCATATGCAAGTAGACTTCTCACTCATTCTAATCTCACTACAGGGGCAAATGTCTCCCCCATAGTCTATTCCTTCTTCTTGTGCATAGCCCTTGCATACCAGCCTTGTTCCTTGTGATTTGTCCATGTTCATTAAGTTTGTTCCTAAATACCCATTTTGTTCCAATGACATTTTTATTTTCTAGTCTAGGCACTAGAGTCCAAGTATCATTCTTTTCTATTTGGTCTATTTCCTTATTCATAGCTTGAATCTAGTCTTCATTTTCTAATGCCTTCCTTGTTGTCTTAGGCTCAAACTCACACAATAAACATGTAGGATCTTTAAACTTACTTCTAGTTAGAACTCTAGTTTCTTTATCTCCAATGATTCGCTTAGGCTTATGATGTCTTCTTACATATTGTGCCAATGTAGGTTCAGAACTCTTTTCTCCTTTCTCTTCAGGTTCATCAATAAGATTATCAGATTTAGCTTCTAATAGCTCAGTAGCTTCTTCCTGATGGTCGGTAGAATCCTCTTGATGCTTGGCAATATCTTCCTGATGCTTGACAGTATCTTCTTGATGCTCAAAATTTCTTACCCGTGATTTTGCATCAAGTGTAAGTGTGTTACTCGCCTCTCCTTCTATATAGATAAAAGATCCATAATCTTCATGCTCTCTTTTTCTTTCCTATTCATTTTTCTCTGCATATTCATCAACTTTCACATTTGCACTTTCCACAATTTTGTTATTGTTAGAGTTAAAACACTTATAAACTTTACTTTTTGTGAAATAACCTAGGAATATGCCTTCATCACTTTTTGTATCAAACTTTCCATTCCTATTATCTTTCAATATATAGCATTTTCTCCCAAAGATTCTAAAGTACTTTACATTAGGTGCATAACCATGCCATAGTTTATAAGGTGTAACATTTGTACCTTTTTTTATTTGTACTTAGTTTAAGGTATAAATAGTTGTACTTACAACTTCTTTCCAGTACTTTTGTGTAACATTTTCTCAATCATTAGTGTCCTTGCACAATCCATGATAGATCTATTTCTTCTCTTAGCTATACCATTATGTGGAGGTGTTCTAGGTGATACATCTATCTCTTGATTCCTCTCTCATAGCAGAATAGATTGAACTCATTTGATATAAACTCTCCACCTTAGCCAGATCTCAAATATGTCAGGTTTCTAACTATTTCTTTTTCAACCTTAGCCAAATACCACTTAAACAGTTGAAATGCATCAGATTTTTCTTTTAGAAACATTACAATCATCATCCTAGAATAATCATCAACAAACAGAATCAAGTACTTAGCACCACAATAGCTTTGTACACCCATAGGTCCACAAAGTGTTGGAAATATTCAAGACTATCTAGGTTATTGAGAGGGGAGGGGTGAATCAGTAACTTCAAAACTTTTAACAGATTCAGATCTTAATAATATTAGATTGATAATCTGACTACATGCATGAGTAACAGAAAGAATAAAACATTCATAACACTTAGATCATAGAGATTTGGTGACCCAGAAACCTTCCAAGTAGAAAGTAAAACTGGGGTGGGGATGATACCCACAAAACTTCAATACTGCATTATAAAGTTTGCCGGTTAAGGCTTACAATGATCACTTTTGATGATCTGCCCTATTAGGAGCAATAAGGACTGCTAGGTCCATCTTGTTAGAGGATTTACAAACATACAATGAAGTATGCACTCGGTTAAGAGATTTTTACAAAGACTGTTAAGTCTACCCGGTTAAAGGATTTCAAGCTGATTCACCTGTTAGGATGAAACAGTAGATCTCTTACTGGCAACTACACTTGCTGATTGAGATTCTCTGATTTACTGATCACCTTCTATGATGGATAGATCTTTTCTGCTTCTTATACTATTGTAGCCCTTTGTAATTCATTTATCTCTACCTTTCTCTCTTTTTCATACTTCTCTATATCATCATACTTGGATATGACATAAAACATTATTTATATATCGATCTAAGTCAATTCCAAAACAATTACAAAGTCAGCTCTTAAACAAGTAAACACAAATATTACTGAGTCGGCCCAAATAGAGTTACACAGTTACTGAAAACTAACTCGGTGACTTTCTGATACTCGGCATCCACTGCGTTACTCGACATCATCATGCACTCGGTAGAAGTGGAAACTCGGTCCATACTAACCACTTGGTCATAGTTTCAAACTCGGTAAACACTGGAGACTTGGTAAATAAAGTGTTACTCAATAGAAACTAAATTTCATGTTTAACCTTGCAGCACTCGGTAAACACTGTGAAACTTTGCGAGCTCGGTATACATTGTTCTACTCGGTAAGCTCTGCTCGGCTCGGTATGTACTATTTTTCTCGGTAAGCTCTATTCTGCTCGGTAAAAACTATTTAGAATAAGTGTTGTCACTAATGACAATCATGCTTAATGCCAACATAAAGGTTAGTATGAACTAGATCCAAAATATTTTCAGAAGTAAAAGTTTTTCTCTTGAAACTAGACTTTATCATTTTAGCCATTTGGCATTGTTTGCACATCACATTATCAGGTTTCTTCAATCTCGGCAATCCTCTAACTTTCTTCTTTTTACTAATATTTACCAGATTGTCAAAGTTAACATGATATAGCCTCTTATTCCATAACCATACATCATCAAATTGTGCAATCAAACATGTCTCTTTAGATAGATCTAGATAGAACAAATTACCTCTTATCTGTTCTCCACTTCCAATTAATTCACTAGTGGCATCAAATATTTTAGCCTTTCTGTGATGAAATTCCACTTGGTAACCAGTGCTATTAAGTTGTGCAACACTTATCAAATTATTGTTAAGACCATCAACCCAATAAGCATTTTCACAAGTGATCTTATCAATTAGCTTAAGTAATCCTTTACCGTTTACAAGACATGGTGCATCATTACCAACCTTAACACTTATACCTTTGTAATAATCTAGGGTATCAAATTTACTTTTATCACCAATCATGTGATGTGAGAAACCACTATCAATAATCCATTTATCACATATTCTCACATAAGAAACAAGTGCAATTTTCTCATCTTCATCAGAATCATCTTTCATAGCAACATAAACTACTTCAATATAAAAATCATCATCATCAGTGTCAGTTTCTTCTTCGGCAATATAACAGGATTTCTTACCTTTATCCTTGTAGTCCTTGTACCTTTGATAACCTTTGTTTTCTCTCTTATCCTTGTACTTCCTTTCTCTTTCTTCATCCTTTTCATTCCTGTCATGGCATCTTGTAGCTATATGGCCAACTTTGTTACATGAAAAATATATGATAGGAAGTTTACCTCTATATTTGCCTTTTCCTCTTTTCAATCTTCTAGCCATAAGAGCTTCAAGATCCTCTAGTTCCTCATCAGAAGTGTCACTATCACTTTCACTATCACTGATAAAAAAAATGTTATCCCTTTTAGACTTATGCAAAACCATTTGTGACTTGAATGTAGATTCAACATTAGCAACAGTGTAGTTATCATAGTTAGAAAGTGTTGGAAATTTGGCTGAGTTGATTGTATAGATGTTTTCATTATGGAAATATATGATCAACATGAAGATCACATAGGTCAGAGAGCAAGTATGACAGAGCGAGAGCAATTATGACAGAGCACATTGCAAATTTGTCTAAGTGTGAGACAATGTTCTACTAGTGAACCTAGACACAGTTTTTATTTGTGACATTGACTGAAGTAAGTTTAGTGCTTTTGCACTTGAACATAGACTCTATGATGTCTATTGATCACCAATCTTAGAGCACAAATCAGTATGACATGTATGGAATAAGTTATGATAGTTTTACCAAAGACAGTGTGAAGCCGACAGGACATAATACGAAGATAGAACTAGTAAAGAGTTAAGGGATTATTTTGTTTATCAAAATAATGACTTAAAAATATAAAGGGATGACATCTTAGATGTTAATTCTTGGATAAATCTATTGGTATAAATGTAATTGTAATTGTAATTGTAAAGTAGAATGATAGATGATATAGTGAACATTTGATGTATAGTGAAGTGATGCGAAGTATATGAAGCATATGTAATAGCAATAGTGAAAGAGAAATGAAGAGATATTGATGCAAGCATCATAAGGTTATGTACCTTAACCTATTTTGTAATCAGTGTATATTGTACATTACTTTTTTGGGCAGTGGGCTCATTTGGTAATCTCATTTTGTACTACAACTCCTAACAGGATTGAGGCTTCTAACAAGGCCTATAGTCCCTTAATCAGGACTGATACACTATATGGTTGTAATAGACTCCTAACAGGGTCAACATCCTTAACATGATACTTTTGATTAGTGGATCTTTGTGGGTACCATCCCCACTGGGGTTTTCCCCTGGCCAGGGTTTCCTCGAGAACAAATAATGTGTTATGAGTTCTTTATTGTTATGCATGTTGTTTAGCTTCTTATGTTATGCATGTATAAAGATAATCTGTTATATCCATAATTGGGAAAAAGATAAAGTTTGTAGAATACTGATTCACCCCCCCCCCCCCCCCCCTCTCAGTATTCCCTATTTCTACCAATTGGTATCAGAGCTTAGTTACTCGGAAAAGAATCATTCAAGGAAAGTCTAGCAGCTTGAGTAAGATCTCTATGGATATGGATCAACTGCAGAAGAATCTTGAAGAAGCTCTTGAATAGATTGACTTGCTTACTATTTTAAAAGATAATTTGAAAAGAATGTATGATGATGCAAAGAACCTCATTGAGAAACTGAAAAATAAATTGGAAGATCTGAGATCTGAAAAGGAATCCAAAGTTCTTATTGAAGATTGTGATCACAATTTGGAAAAAGCAAATGAGATCCTTAAGCATGAACTAAAGATAGAAAATTTGAAGCTTAGTTTGAAAGATGGAAATGGAAAGAATGAACCAAATCTGAAATCTGAGAATGAAAGTCTAAAGACTGAAAATGAAGGACTAAAATCTAAACTTGGAAAGTAACATCTAAACTTGAGAAAGTCAATTTGCAGTATGATGAACTTGAGAAATACAATAAGATTGTGAAAGGTGAACTGACTCAATGCAAACAACAACTTGAAAGGCTATATTCAACTAGTGAGAAGATTGATGAACAAATATCTTATCGAAAACCATTCTATGATAAGACTGGTCTTGGATTCAACACTTTTAAAGAAAATGATGAAGGCAAGGAACTACATCTGAAAATATCTGAAAGCATAGATGAGAAGAAGCCTGATGAGATCAACAAATCTAAAGGTACACCTAAAGAAGAAGAATCACCCAAAGGTATGCAAAGAGAATTCAAAGGTAGATGTTTTGCTTGTAATACTATTGGTCATATGAAGAGAGATTGCACAGGTAAACAATTTAAACCTCTTAATGGTTATTGTTACAATTGTCATGGTTTTGGACATAGAGCTATTGAATGTAGGAAACCTAAATTTATTGTGAATAATGATGGTAGTAGAATGTTTAGGAATACTAACAATGCAGATAAGAAACCTACTGAAGATATGAACAGAAGAAATGGAGTTATATGTTTTAGATGCAACAAGGTTGGACACATTGCTAGAAACTGCAGATCACAAATCAATCAACCTGGACCAAGATATGGAAACAATGGAATTGTTTGTTAGATATGCAACAAGATTGGACATACAGCAAGGTTTTGCAGAATGAACAATAGAGTTTTTCATCCTAACCCTAACCCTAGAAATCATGCAAGAAGAAATGAAGATGCAAGTAATAGTCAGAAAGGATGTTGTAGTAATTCAGATGAAGTGAAGTTTATCAAAAGCACAGATCAAGGAGACATATTCAACATTGAAGGTAATCAGGAAGGTGAAGTATTGAAAGGTAAGAATGAATCTTTACATGACCTATCTCAAAGTACTTAATTTATGTAAATTGTAGTAGAATAGGAACTTAGATTTAGTGTAGAAGTAGATATATGATGAACTGAGTCTTGCGCAATTAATTCAAGGTAGTTTATGATGTTCTAATGCTATGGTTAAGAGCGCAAAGAAAAATATTGTGTTTTGCGAGATCGCAAGAAGTTTTAAGTTTTGCAGGTTAGCAGAGACAACTTTTTTGAAAGAAGCAGTAAAAGAATTGAATACGATGTTAGATCTAAGTGAGATTGAATTAATAAAAGGTTATGATTAGTATTATTTGATCATCAAAGTGAATTCAAGTGTCAAGGAGATCAAGGAGCAGTGACTGAAAGCATTTTGCAAGGATTTGGAGAAGAATTTTGTGCCAAATCTACACAAGCCCTAAAATCATGAAATTAAGGTATTTTACTTGACAAATCTTTGAATCAGTAAAGGAATTTAAAGAAATCATGGATGTTTCATTAATACACAATGTCAGAGATAAGAATAGACCTAAAATGAAAAGGCAACCAGTAGAATCCTTGGAAGATAACCCTAGGTTTGCATTATCATTCATACCAGATGAAGTTTTACATTTGGAAAATGTTAGAAGTTATCTTGGATGCAAACTAGAGACAGTGAGTGATAGTGATTTCATAGATGAATATCAGAAGATTTACAATCAGGATATGACACTGAAAAAAGGTTTTGAATACTTGGAACATAATGAAATTGTTAAGTATGGATTACAATATGAATTTGATAATGAGGAATGCAGTCAGATTATTTTGAGTAGAATTCATAATGGAAAGTTTTGGTTAGAGGATAGAGTGATAGATATTATAGCTTATTTGATTCATGAAGTCACTGGATTATCTAAAACTGGAGCTATTCCTTTTAATGATAAACCCATGAGGAAGACAGTCATTGACAACACAAACTCATCCTATAATGGTAGAGGAATTATGATTAGTAAGATCAAACACAATGATGTGAGATACTTATTCAAGATCCTAACAAATAAGTTTTGTGCAAATGCAAGAGAGAATGACATGGCAGCTGGAATGGTACATACAGCCTATCTAATGTGTATTGACAGGGTACCAGTTGATATGTGTGAAATTCTTAGAATTCAATTGTTTGAGAACTTGGAGAAGATCAAGAAAACTAAGTATACACAGTTTAGGTTCTCATCCCTAATCAGATATATGTTTTTTCATCTTTTGAGGAGATTTCCTTACACCATAGGAAATGATTGGAATGATGGACAAACTACAATGGAAAGGATTAACCTAGTATACAGAAGACATGTTATTGGCAGTGTAAATGAGAGTGCAGTACTTGTTATTAAGACATTTTAGAATATTGTGTCTAGCAGATCAAGGATCCCTAAGTTTCTTGTTGAAAAATATAAAGATGATATATGTTTTATGGTGGATACTGACTTTACCTATATTGAAGTAGTAGAGCCTAGAACAGAGTTCATAGACCCTCTTGGCTATGAAATATCTGAGGTAGAGACTGAAGAGTATGTTAGCAAACTACTTAAGTGTAAGTTGGACACTCAGTGTAACAGGTTTGGAACCTTTGAGGAGAACTTCAACTCCGCAAAGATTCTAATTGAAGAGAAGCAGTCTAAGAAGAGAGTTGAGAGCACTATTAAGAAAATCTTAAAAGATACTGGAATGATAGAGAGAGAATTTTTGGTAGCAAAGCAGACAGCAGCAGCAATCAGAGAGAGTGGACAAAAAGAAGTCTTGTCTATCCCTCCTTTATCATCAATTGTAGTGCAATAGGAAGAACCACAAGTAAAGGTGAAAGTGGAAGTACCTGAGAAGGACATAGGAGCAAAGCTATCTACTAGATCCACTTCCTCCACACCTAGCAAAAGAGTTAAGGAAAGTGCTACTAGACCAGGAAAGAGACATAAGACTCTAGTGCAACCAGTTCCAAGAAAGATTGCAGAAGTAAAAGATGATGCACTACTAAGAAGAAAGCTTGGAAACCAAAAGTTGAAAAGCTTAATGAGAAGGTTATTGAGAATGGTGACTTTGTAAAAATGAAAAAATACTATGATCTTTATGATTATACTAATAGACTTAATCTAGAGAATGCAGTTGTGAAGCATATGATTTTGACTGACAAGAAGTTTGATACAATTCAAGGACAGATACCTGATGACTTGTATAATAAAATTTTTAATAGGAAGAAGAGAGCATCAGAGGAAGAGACAACTATTAGAGAAAATCTTGTGAGGAAGCTTTGTGATATAAGAAATGAAAGACAATTCAAATAGATCATGAAAGCTCTTGGCACCCATTTGAGAACTAAAAGGAGAACAATTCAGATTATGGGAGGCAAGTATGAAGAAATCAATTCTGAGATAGAACAGGCTATTATCAAGGTTATGGTAGAATATGTTGGAGAATCATCAGTTGTAGCAAAGCAAACAGGTGAGAAAGTACAAGAGGACATTCCCTCTTCTCCAACTATTAATATTGAAGATGAAACAATGAATGTAGCAGGTACAAAAATCACCTCGGATACTGATGAAAATGTATTCAAGAATTTGGAGAACATTGTTGACAATTTGGCCTTTAAAGAACAGGAAGCTACAAAAGAAGAAGAGATGACAGAGACCACAGTTGTAGAACCACCAGTAACAGAGGAACAAGTTCCAATTCCCTCCAAAGAAGATATCAGTCTTACTCCTGAGATTGGAAAGAAAACTCAAATTGGATCTATGATTGAGCATTTGGGAAAAGAAGTAGATGATGATCAGTTGGAATTGATCACATCCCTGAATAAAATCATTGGTAAGAATAAGAAAGTGAAGAGTCTTGAAGGGTGTCTGAAGGAACTAACTGAGAAGTTACAAAGCACTGTAACTACACAAATTTCAGAAGAAGACCCTATGGAGAAAGCAGAGAAGGTAATGAGCACCTTTGATAATGAATTCACAAACTATCTGATATTGCAAAAGTGAAAGCACAAGCAGCCTATGAGGCTAGAATGCTTTTGAACATCAGTCTGAATATTAGAAATGATATCAACACTCTTGATACCTACATCAAGGATTTGAGGAAGCATTTGGAGATAGGCAAATCTTTGTACATACAATGTACAAAATCAGAGACTTTGACATCAAAAGAATATCTGAAGATAAAGTTAAAAGAAGCAAAAATTTTGAATGAAACAAACCTTCTATCTAGCCCCAATGTGAAGGTATGTGATGTTGAGAAGAAAGTTAGGAAAATTTATGATGAAATCAGAGTTGTGCAAGATGAGAAAGACAGGAAATTGAGGAAATACACTCTTTTGAGAGAGCATGCTTCTATGAAGTTGAGCATTATTGAAGAATAGTTGGAAGAATGTCTTTCAGCTAAGACATCTTTTCAAAAATTTAACTTTGAAAACCTCCAAAGATGTGAAATAGCTTCTTATGGACTGAGCACACTACTCAATGTGGTAGATTCCATTAAGAAATCATGGGAGAAGGAGATAGAAGCCATGAAGATAGATTTTGCAGATTGTTTTGCAAGCCTACCAACTTTGCAATAAATGAATTAAGGTATAACTTTTTGTGATACAATTTTGTAATCCTCCCTACCTTTTTTTGTCATTGTTGTCAAAGGGGGAGAGATATATAGAACAAAATTGATAGTATATGATAAGGGTTGTTACTCTTAGGGGGAGTACTATATTAGAGACAATAATTTTTTTGAGCAGTTATAAGGATAGTATATATTTTATACTAAAGCCACAATTTTGAGAAATTTTGAGATTTTGAGTTGTACACTTAGCCAATTTTCTCATATGTTGCCACCAATGACAAAGGGGGAGATTGTTGGCAATTTGGCTGAGTTGATTGTATAGATGTTGTCATTATGGAAACATATGATCCACATGAAGATTACACAGATCAGAGAGCAAGTATGACAGAGCGCATTGCAAATTTGTCTAAGTGTGAGATAGTGTTTTACCAGCGAACCTAGACACAGTTTTTGTTTATGACATTGACTGGAGTAATTTCAATGCTTGCGAACTTGAACATAGACTCTATGATGTCTATTAATCACCCATCTCAGATTGCAAGTCAGTACAACATGTACGGAATAAGTTATGATAGTTTTACCGAAGACAGTGTGAAGCCGACAGGACAAAATATGAAGACAGAACTAGTAAAGAGTTAAAGGATTATTTTGTTTATCAAAATAATGACTTAAAAATATAAAGGGATGACATCCTAGATGTTAACTCTTGGATAAAGCTATTGGTATAAATTTAATTGTAATTGTAAAGTAGAATGATAGATGATATAGCGAACATTTGATGTATAGTGAAGTGATGTGAAGTATATGAAGCATATGTAATAGCGATAGTGAAAGAGTAGTGAAGAGATATTGATGCAAGAAGCATAAGGTTATGTACCTTAACCTATTTTGTAATCAGTGTATATTGTACATTACTTGTTTGGGCAGTGGGCTCATCTGGTAATCTCATTTTGTACTACAACTCCTAACAGGGTTGAGGCTTCTAACAAGGCCTATAGTCCCTTAATCAGGACTAATACACTATATGGTTGTAATAGACTCCTAATAGGGTCAACATCCTTAACAGGATACTTTTGATTAGTGGATCTTTGTGGGTACCATCCCCACCGGGGTTTTCCCTTGGCTAGGGTTTCCTCGAGAACAAATAATGTGTTATGAGTTCTTTATTGTTATGCATGTTGTTTAGCTTCTTATGTTATGCATGTATAAAGATAATCTGTTATATCCATAATTGGGCAAAAGATAAAGTTTGTAGAATACCGATTCAGCCCCCTCTCAGTATTCCCTATTTCTAACAAAAAGCTCAAAAGCAGTAAACTTACCAACAAGACTTTCTAGAGTTAAAACATTACCAAGGTTACATCTAGATTCTTGAATTACTCAAATTCTAATAACACATATAGGAAGAAAAGTTCTCAATACCTTTCCAATAACAGTTTCATCATCAATATTTCCATTAGCTCCCTTAATAGCATTTACTACCTCCTTGATTCCTCCACAATATTGAGGAATATTTTCACCTTCTTGCATTTTCATTTCATCAAACTTACCTCTCAGGCTTTCAACTTTAGCCCTTAGTACATTTGTGTCACCTCCATAGATATTTGCAAGAGTGTCCCACATTTGCTTTGCATTTGTGCAATCTTTAATGTCTTCAAATTCAAGATAGGTTAAGGAAAATGAAATCTCCATCATTTCTTGGTTGTGTTCTTGTTTAGCTCTCATCTCCTCGGTAGTCAAGGGTGCAACAGGTGCAACATAATCATGTTCAACATAATATTTTGCTGAGTCACCAATACCAGCAAAATGTAGTTTCATCAGACTCTGCCATGCAGGGAAGTTCTCCTTATTCAACTTTGGTACCTCCTTCTTATACATCTTTATCATTTGCTTCAAGTATCTTTAAACTTATTCTCTATAAGAATCAACAACTCTAATACCAATTGTTAATCTAATTTAGAACAACAAAGGCAGGGGTGAATCAATTGTTTGCAGGTCCAGATGTATCAATTTAACTTTTAAACACTTAAACAATCTCAAATTTTATCACCAACATTACTCAATCATTACTGAATGTATACAAGAAACATAAAACATGCAGTCCACTATCCAATAGTATTTAACTTGCAAAACATAGAAATGTTCACACCAAAACATTCACACAAGTATAACACCAGGATTTATAGTGGAAACCCAATTTGGGAAAAACCACTTTGTAACATGTTACTGATATTTTCACTCTTCTGGAGTGAGCTCTGTGAAAAGCCAACCCTGTTAAAGGTTTACAAACACACTACTAGGTGTGACCCTGTTAAAGGATTTCAACCACCCTGTTAGGAGTACGTCTTGTTAAAGGAATTAAGTACATTCCATTAGAATGCAACCTTGTTCAAATGGAATGTACTTAGAATGCAACCTTGTTCAAAGGATTTAAAAAATGACTATTAGGTCAACCTTGATTAAATGATTTAGACTATTACAATGGTTAGAAAGTAGCAATAGTATCTAATCTGAAAAACATACAACTCACTTTGCAAATAATAGATCCAATTCACACATGTATGCTGGCTTACTGACTGAGTACCATTTCCATCTCCATCACTGATCTGCTTGGAATTCTCTTCAAGCAATCACAACTCTGATCAAATCCTTCATCTTCAGCCTTTCTGCTTAGACTTATCAGTCAGTAACATGAACAACTTCAGCATCCTCTTCGCACTATTAACCTCATGCTTAGGTTTTCCTTTATACCTCTTCAATAGGTAAATCCATCTTTTTTCGCTTGATCTCATTCGTAGATCTTAGGTTTAGGTTAAATTCATCTAATCCTTCCATCATTTAAGTTCTTCATCCATCCTTCTAGAAACATCTTCAATCTTCTTATTGAATCCATAATAAAATGGTTTACCACGCATTAAATTCTCCATACACATTTATTTAATAAAGTCAACACAATTTACATAATCCAAGAATTCAAACAAAGTCGGCTAGGAATCTGAATTCTCCCTTCAAATGTAAATTACTAACGCTCGGTCGTCACTACATAGCTTGGTCCTCTCTTCAAATTGTCTTACTTGGCTAATATTGTCACTTGGCAATAAACTGATGTTCGGTCACCACTAAATTTACTCGGCATATTCTATCTCTTGGTCGACACTAACATCACTCGGCTTAAACTGAATTTCTTCACTTTTTCTTGGTTAAGCCTACTTGTTTTGTCTTGCTTCTTACTTAGATAAACAATACATTATCTCATCATTGTGCCACATAATCAAGTACTCATTGTAGTATCAAATAACTCAACCTTTCTGTAGGTTCTATTGTTATCACCCTTGCTCTAATCCTTCTCATCAATCAATAGATATAGTACTTTCTTAGATAGCAATTGTCTTACCAGTTAAGGTTTGACATCAATGACAATACAAAAATTGCTTCAATTGTAGTTTCTAACACTTATACCATCTCTAAGATAGTTTTAGATTAAAATATTATACCATCTGTAATATATTGTTAGATTAAAACATATTATCTTTTAAAGATAAGGATACAAGGATGATACCGATTTCATTTCTTACAATATTCGATTTTCCACACAAAAATATTGTATAAAAATTGGAAAGCATAGATTGATAATTTCTCAACTACACATTTGACATGTCTATATATGACAAATGTAGCATAATATGATAGAATATAATTTTAATCTTCTAGAAAAGCTGGATCCTAAAGATTAAATTAAAATTATTATCAACATCATTTGACTTCACAAACAATTTCAATATTTGATTTGATGTCATTTTTTACCAATTTTGTGTTGATGATTTTTTTGCCTTTCTAACTGGCTTTGACTAAGCATATCTCAAGCATACGTGCTCTTTTTGGTCTTGTTCAAGTTGCGTTGCATTCATATTTTTAAGTACTTCATCATAGAAATAATTTTGGGAGCAATCGAAGCACTAAATTTTTGGTGAAAATTAAATGGTTTCTCAAGAGACTGGAAAAATGAATCAATTTTGAACATCTTGTATAAATTAATATTTAAGTATTTCCACATAAGATACAAAGGTATTATTTAGGATTAGCTAAGTAAAAAAACTTTCTAAAATCATAATTATTAAATGGAAAATCTTATACCATCTCTAAGATAGTTTTATATTAAAATATTATACCATTTGTAATATACTGTTAGATTAAAACATATTATCTTTTAAAGATAAGGGTACAAGGATGGTACCAATTTCATCTCCTACAATATTGGATTTTCCACACAAAAATATTGTATAAAAATTGGAAAGCATAGATTGATAATTTCTAAACTACACATGACATGTCTATATATGACAAATGTAGCATAATGTTATAGAATACAATTTCAATCTTCTAGAAAAGTTGGATCCTAAAGATTAAATTAAAATTATTATTCACACCATTTTACTTCACAAACAAATTCAATCTTTGATTTGATGTAATTATTTACCAATTTTGAGATGATGATTTTTGTTGCCTTTCTAACTAGTTTTGAGTGAGCATATCTCAAGCATACGTGCTCTTTTTGGTCCTGTTCAAGTTGTGTTGCGTTCATATTTTCAAATACTTCATCATAGAAATAATTTTGGGAGCAATCGAAGCACTTCAATTTTTGGTGAAAATTACATGGTTTCTCAAGAAACTGGAAAAATGAATCAATTTTGAACATCTTGTATAAATTAATATTTAAGTATTTCCACATAAGTTACAGAGGTGTTATTTAGGATTAGCTAAGTAAAAAAACTTTCTAAAATCATAATTATTAAATGGAAAATCTTATACCATCTCTAAGATAGTTTTAGATTAAAATATTATACCTTGTGTAATATAGTGTTAGATTAAAACATATTATCTTTTAAAGATAAGGATAAAAGGATGATACCAATTTCATATCTTACAATATTGGATTTTCCACACAAAAATATTGTATAAAAATTGGAAAGCATAAATTGATAATTTCTCAACTACACATGACATGTCTATATATGACAAATGTAGCATAATCTGATAGAATACAATTTCAATCTTCTAGAAAAGCTGGATCCTAAACATTAAATTAAAATTATTAACGACACCATTTGACTTCACAAACAATTTCAATCTTTGATTTGATGCCATTTTTTACCAATTTTGAGATGATGAATTATTTTGCCTTTCTAATTGGCTTTGAGTGAGCATATCTCAAGCATACGTGCTTTTTTTGGTCCCGTTCAAGTTGCGTTGTGTTCATATTTTCAAGTACTTTATCATATAAACAATTTTGGGAGCAATTGAAGCACTTCAATTTTGGTGAAAATTACATGGTTTCTATGGAGACTAGAAAAATGAATCAATTTTGAACATCTTGTATAAATTAGTATTTAAGTATTTCCACATAAGATACAAAGGTATTGTTTAGCATTAGTTAATTAAAAATAATTTCAAAAATATTTTATAAAAATTTAAAAGCATAAATTGATAATTTCTCAAGTATACATGACATGTCTAGATATGATAAATGTAGCATAATCTTATAGAATACAATTTCAATCTTCTAGAAAAGATGGATCCTAAAGATTAAATTAAAATTATCATTGACACCATTTTACTTCACAAATAAATTCAATCTTTGATTTGATGATGTTTTTGACCAAGTTTGAGATGATGATTTTTTTTGCCTTGCTAACTGGCTTTGAGAGAGCATATCTCAAGCATACGTGCTCTTTTTGGTCCCGTTCAAGTTGTGTTGCATTCATTTTTTCAAGCACTTCATCATAGAAACAATTTTGGGAGCATTCGAAGCACTTCAATTTTTGGTGAAACTTACATGGTTTCTCAAGAGACTGGAAAAATGAATCAATTTTGAACATCTTGTATAAATTAATATTTAAGTATTTCTGCATAAGATACAAAGGTGTTATTTAGGATTAGCTAAGCAAAAAAACTTTTAAAAATCAAAATTATTTAATGGAAAATCTTATACCATCTCTAAGATAGTTTTAGATTAAAATATTATACCATCTGTAATATACTATTAGATTAATTTACATATTATCTTTTAAAGATAAGGATAAAAGGATGATACCGATTTCATCTCTTACAATATTGGATTTTTCACACAAATATATTGTATAAAAATTAGAAAGCATAAATTGATAATTTCTCAACTACACATGACATGTCTATATATGACAAATGTAGCATAATCTGATAGAATACAACTTCAATCTTCTAGAAAAGCTGGATCCTAAACATTAAATTAAAATTATTAACGACACCATTTGACTTCACAAACAATTTCAATCTTTGATTTGATGCCATTTTTTACCAATTTTGAGATGATGAATTATTTTGCCTTTCTAACTGGCTTTGAGTGAGCATATCTCAAGCATACGTGCTTTTTTTGGTCCCGTTCAAGTTGCGTAGCGTTCATATTTTCAAGTACTTTATCATAGAAACAATTTTGGGAGCAATTGAAGCACTTCAACTTTTGGTGAAAATTACATGGTTTCTCAAGAGACTAGAAAAATGAATCAATTTTGAACATCTTGTATAAATTAATATTTAAGTATTTCCACATAAGATACAAAGGTATTGTTTAGCATTAGCTAATTAAAAAAAATTTCAAAAATATTGTATAAAAATTTAAAAGCATAAATTGATAATTTCTCAAGTACACATGACATGTCTAGTTATGATAATTGTAGCATAATCTGATAGAATACAATTTCAATCTTCTAGAAAAGATGGATCCTAAAGATTAAATTAAAATTATTATCGACACCATTTGACTTCACAAACAATTTCAATCTTTGGTTTGATGCCATTTTTGACCAATTTTGAAATAATGAATTTTTTTGCCTTGCTAACCAGCTTTGAGAGAGCATATCTCAAGCATAAGTGCTCTTTTTGGTCCCATTCAAGTTGTGTTGCGTTCATTTTTTCAAGCAGTTCATCATAGAAACAATTTTGGGAGCAATCAAAGCACTTCATTTTTTGCTGAAACTTACATGGTTTCTCAAGAGACTGGAAAAATGAATCAGTTTTGAACATCTTGTATAAATTAATATTTAAGTATTTCCGCATAAGATATAAAGGTCTTATTTAGGATTATCTAAGTAAAAAAACTTTTAAAAATCAAAATTTTTTAATGGAAAATCTTATACCATCTCTAAGATAGTTTTAGATTAAAATATTATACCATCTGTAATATTCTATTAGATTAATTTACATATTATCTTTTAAAGATAAGGATAAAAGGATGATACTGATTTCATCTCTTACAATATTGGATTTTTCACACAAAAATATTGTATAAAAATTAGAAAGCATAAATTGATAATTTATCAACTACACATGACATGTCTATATATGACAAATGTAGCATAATCTGATAGAATACAATTTCAATCTTCTAGAAAAGATGGATCCTAAAGATTAAATTAAAATTATTATCAACACAATTTGACTTCACAAACAATTTCAATCTTTGATTTGATGCCATTTTTGACCAATTTTGAGATGATGAATTTTTTTGCCTTTCTACCTGGCTTTGAGTGAGCATATCTCAAGCATACATGCTCTTTTTGGTCCCGTTCAAGTTGCGTAGCATTCATATTTTCAAGTACTTCATCATAGAAATAATTTTGGGAGCAATTGAAGCATTTCAACTTTTGGTGAAAATTACATGGTTTCTCAAGAGATTGGAAAAATGAATCAATTTTGAACATCTTGTATAAATTAATATTTAAGTGTTTCCACATAAGATACAAAGGTATTATTTACGATTAGCTAAGTATAAAAACTTTCTAAAATCATAATTATTAAATGAAAAATCTTATACCATCTCTAAGATAGTTTTAGATTAAAACATATTATCTTTTAAATATAAGGATAAAAGGATGATACTGATTTCATTTCTTACAACAATATTAGATTTTCCACACAAAAATATTGTATAAAAATTGGAAAGCATAAATTGATAATTTCTCAACTACACATGACATTTCTATATATGACAAATGTAGCATAATATGATAGAATAGAATTTCAATCTTTGAAGAAAGCTGGATCTTAAAGATTAAATTAAAATTATCATCGACACCATTTGACTTCACAAACAAGATAAAAACAGTTACACTTTGACAAACTCTTATAAAAATATCATAGACTGAAATTTCTAAGATAAAGAGATAAGAATTGAACATGATCCCCTATTAATCTCTTACAGCATTGGAAACAACTTGATCTTTAAGGAATTATTAAAAACTAATCGAAAACTTTCCAAAGAGACCAAAGATTTATTGACAAGATTACAAAATCAAAATAAAACTGCACAATCGAAAACCCAAAGTTTTTTATTTTTTAAATTTTTTTTCGGCTTCGGAAAAGCTCCGGGGGTAAAGAAGCACAAAGAAACCCCCCTTCACAGCGGTGAAGAAACAAATGTAAAATGAGCTTAACTAAAAACTAACAACTAACAAACTAAAAACTAACACCCGAGCTCCTAGAAACCGAAGCAGACCCCAAAAACATCTAGACCAATATAGAAACAATAGACATTAAAACAAACACGCAAAGGAGGTCACTTATATCTGAATAACAGAGGATGGATCTCCAAAAAAGATTGCACGGATGGCTCTGCCAATTGAAGGCGACGGCTGGAAAGTTGAAGAGAAGAGCGATTTCTAGATAAATTGAATTTTGGGGCCTCTCCCTTTTCCAATGCTTCTTTGAGAAAATGAACATGGATGTTGTATTCTCTGGAGATGTAAGCCCATCCTCGCATTCTTTGACGACACCAATTACACAGATCTGCTGACAAGTTTCTGGAGATACGCAGCGTGTAGGAGTTGTTCATTGGAAATTGGGCACAGGAGGGATGCAGAACATCACCACTGGCTCTGCATGAATACCTAAAACCCGATACAGATCTCTCACAAGCTGAGCACCACAGACTGTCTTCGGCAACAGAGCTTGAGTGCCATTCAATCTTTGCGTGACTTAATGGGTGGGGAATGGAAGGCGAAGCCACGGCACAGAAATTGTGCATTTCGTAATTGCAGGAACGACACGTGTATCACCATCCTGTGCCTGTCTCTTTGCACCCATCACAGATGTATACATCTTGCAGGGTTTTTGCCTTGAACCTGTGGCGGTGACTTGAAACACTTACGACTTCCTTCATTCTCAATTTTCTCACAGAAAAGATTTCTAGTCTGGTACACACAGACTAGGCAGCTAAGCTCTTATATCTGGCAACAACTGATTTGAATGAGGCTTCAAATCACTTATATATAGCGTAGGAATGGCTATATTCCTTTTCACTTACTTCAATGACTCATGTTCTTTTCGCAGAAGTCTTCTTAGCATGGAAAATATCTCAGCTATCATTGATGTCGTGTTATTGGCATTCGTCTCCACGTAATTGACTAATTTCAATTTAATAAATTGAAAGAACAATTTCCTAGGCTTTTCCTAGACTTTTGGACTATTCGAAAAATGGGGCGCCACTTATAAGGTTGTAGGATATAAGAGAAGATATATATGTTCCTAATGTAAGAGAACACACTATTTTCTAGTTTAGGGTTTACAGTTCTCAGACTTCGTAGAGCTCGGTATCTCTAAAATAGTTTTATAATATTTTTGTATTTATTAAATAGAGTGCAGTAGAACTTGAGCAAGGTGGGCAAGCTGCATGGTTTAAGAAGGGCTTCTGAATTATTAGCTCATTTGGCTACCACAAGGCAACAGAATACCAAAACACCTGGTTTGCATGATAGTAAGTTGTTGTCCCTGCATTTTCCCAACCCCCATTTCCCGTTCCCACATTTTCCAAATTCCCAATTTTCATCCCTGCATTTTCAAAACCCTCAATTTTAGTTCCTGTATTTACTCGAACTCCAATTTATTTTCATGTAATTTCCTCATCTATTTCCCCATATCTGTCATTGCTATCCCCTTCATTTCCCCAGAATTAGAGCATCTCAGCTCCAAGCCCATCGACTTTTGCAACTCCACCATCTACTATAATGTCGATGCCAATGGCTTCAATCTTTGTGCTGCCATTTTTTAGCATGTCTACTAGGAACTCCATTAGAGCACAGTCTCTATCACCATTTTTTTGCAATGGTGGGGAAGATCAGCAGTGCAGCTCTGGTGAATTGCATTGTTGATACGATGGTTTTAGGTTTCATGACTTTTTTCACCATTAAAATTCTATTGGAAAACATTTGATAAGCGATTGAGTTTTGTATAGGAGGTTTTTAGATATGTGTGCATAGGAATTCTCTTTTCCTTTTAGCTACCTAATAATCTTTTAGGATTTAATTATAATGTAATAAGACTAAATTGTGTGGCTAATGTATTGTATACTTACTTATTTTCCTTCGCTCTGCTATCCCATTCTATTGTGGAATCCTAGGAGAAGATGTATGTCTCTTTCTTCCATGCTCTTCGTAGTATGAATTGAATAAATCTGAAGTAAATTGTCCACCTCTATCTGATCTTAGACATTTAATCTTTAAACCTGATTCATTCTCTACTTTTGCTTTGAAAAACTTAAATTTATCAAATGCTTTTGATTTTTCCTTTAAATAAGTAACCCACATCATTCTAGAAAAGTCATCAACAAAGAGTATGAAATACCTTTCACCATAGTATGATTTTGTCTTTGTAGGTCCACATAGGTCTGTATGTACCAGCTCAAATTTCTCTCTTGATGTATATGCTTTGTTTTTGTAACTTCTTTTACTTTGTTTTCCCATGACACACTCTCTACAAATAGTGTTAGATGGTTTCACAATCTTCGACAAATCTCTTACTGCATTAGTCATACTTGCCTTTATAATGTTATCAAAATTAACATGACAAAATCCCATATGCCATAACCAATTGTCATCAACCTTCGCAACAAAACAAGAGGCTCCAGATGTATTTAATTCAAATACATTACCTCTGGATTTAGTACCGGTTGCAATCAGCTTACCTGCCTTACTTCTGATAAAACATTTACCATTAACAAAACTTAATTGAAACTCTTTATCCATTAACTGTCCAACACTCAACAAGTTATGTTTTAATCCTTCAACAAGAAGTACATTATCTGTATTATTCTTTCCATCCAAAGTAATAGATCCTACTCCTATGATAGATTTAGGAAGATTGTCTCCAAACCTCACAACACCACCATCATACTTTACTAATTTAACAAACTTGTTTTTATCTCCAGTCATATGATGAGAAAAACCACTATTTATTATCCATTCAGTTTTCTTGTCAACATGAGATACTAAATCTTTTTCCTCATGCACTGGATCATCTCTAATAGCAACAAATCTAATCTCTTCATAATCTAAATCATCATCATCAGAAATGCCTTCACTTGAATAATAACATTCTTTGTCCCTTTTAATCTTGGCAAAATTAGGTTTGTACTTAGGAACTCTTGTAGGACATCTAGATGCAAAATGACCTACCTTATTGCATGAAAAACATTTCAAGTGTAACTTTCCTTCAAATTTTCCCTTGCCTCTCTTTTCTATTCTAGCAATCAGTACAACAAGTTCATCCATCTTGCTTTGTTCTGCCATTATCTGTTCCCATTCCTCAGCATATTCGCCAAGCTCTTCTTTTAGGTCTTCACTGCTAGTGCTCAGAAGTGTAGACATTTTCTTGCGTGTAGATGCCTTAAATGCATACTCAACTTTAGGTATAGATTCTCCTAGTTTCACAGCTTCAAAAGTAGTTATCTTTGCAATCAACATCTCTCTGCTAAAGTTCGGAGTCAGAGGTATAGTTTCTTGAATAGACATAGACTTGAACTTGTAAGCAAGTGTCAATGATCTAAGGATCTTTGCAATAACTTCTTTTTCATCATAATTGCATCCGTAGTTTCTAATTCCAACTAAAACTTCTGTAACCCTTTGAAGATAAGCCCTGATGCTTTCATCTTCATTCATTTTTAGCTTCTCCATCTTTGTCTTCCAATTTTGTAACTTCTCTTGTTTGGTATACTTGTCTCCCTCATATAGTGCTTCTAATGTTTCCCAAATCAAGTATCTCGAATCCAAGTCTTTAACTTCAGTAAACTCTCCTTCAGAGAGTGCATTGATCAGTGCTTCTCTTGCAATCATGTTAAGCAAAAATATCTTCTTTTTATCCTCAATAGTTGTTGTCAGCTCATCTTTGGACTTTATATCTACCTTGTTCCTTGTAATCAACCAATAGTCAACACCTAAACAAAATAGGTGAGTTCTCATCTTGTTCTTCCAAATGTCAAAGTTCTCAGGATCAAATTTAGGACTATCCTTCCTATAGAATGTCATCTCCAAGATCACATCAAGTTGTTAAGATTTCTCTCAAAGGACTAGTTGCTCTGATACCAATTGTTAGGAATAACAGTCCACAATACAACTAAGAGGGGGGGGGGTGTGTGAATCAATTGTATGAAAGATTATTAAACTTTAAACTTTAAGCAAGAGCAATATCAGATCCAATGAACACAATAAATCCCAACACAATAACACAATGTTTTGGTCTCGGAGAAACCTTGTTAAAGGTAAAAACCCCAGTGGGAATTAGCACCCACAAATGATGTACTGAGAGTATAGTTATCCTTGTTAGAAGATATAGCCCTGTTAGGAGCTTATTGAAATATTATAGTACATAGTCCTTGTTAGAGGATAAACCCTGTTAGGAGTCAAGAAGAAAGGGAGGGCTCACTGCCCAAAGAAGGTTAAATCCACCTTCAGAACTCATTGTTCGCAACACAAGTGTATATGAAGAAATACACAATCTTTTTGAACTATTTGGCAACAACTATCTTTGCTTGATCAGTTCCAATTTAGTCCACCAGTACACCTCTACTCTACATACAACAAACACAAGCTCGTAGCTTTCACAACCTCTTTATATCACCTTTTTCCATCCATATCTTTTCCAAAGAAAAGACCTTTCATTTATACCCTATTACAATTCTCATGATCAAGTTGGCCCATAAGCCTTTCCTAATTACAAATAATTACATAAACCATTGTTAAGATACACACGGTATCTAAAAAAAGTATACAATGATTACATTACAATATTTAAGGACCGACATCCTTAATTCATGTTCGTCAAGCATAACACATGCTACATCTCTCAAGTCGGCTTCCAAATAATTCTTCTCCAGAACACACGCCACAGATGACATCACCAAGTGTTTTGTACCTTGCACTGGCTAGTGAACATCTTTCAGTACCTTGTCTGTCGTCCCTCAAGCTCGTATATCTTAAATCCATATCATCTGGAAGATATACCAGAAACATAAAAACTAACTCTAGCATTTCTCACTATCACAGTCCAGTGACCAGTCTTCACCAAAACATCGGTAACTCATCCAATATGAAAAATTACATGATGCGATCTTGGATATAAGATCACAACATCGTCCTAAACTCTCTGCTATCTTTGCAACATCTTAAACATCCATACAATATCTGTACACTGTGGTAACCAGCTTGATCTCCTCATAGAAACATATGTTGACATTAGTGACAAAACATAGATGACAACAGTATGAGTGTCATTCAGTAACATAGTAATTAAACATATTAAATGTCTCAATCACCTTCCCATGCATTAGCAATATCCAACATATTCAAAAATACAGATTTAACATCCATTTGATATACCTTGAAATCTCTATAAGCAACATATGCAAGTAGAGTTCTTGCTCCTAATCTTGCTACAAGGGAAAATGTTTCCCCATAGTCTATTCCTTCTTCTTGTGCATAACCTTTGCATACCAGTCTTGCCTTGTTCCTTGTGACTTGTCCATGTTCATCAAGCTTGTTTTTGAATACCCATTTTGTTCCAATAACATTCTTGTTTTTTGGTCCCACCACTAGAGTCTAGGTATCATTATTTTCTATTTGATCTATTTCTTCATTCATCTCTTACTATTTTAGGCTCAAAATCACATAATAAACATGTAGGGTCTTTCAACTTACTTCTACTCACGACTCCAGTTTCCTTGTCTCCAATTATTTGCTCAGGCTTATGATGTCTTCTAACATACTGTGCCAATGTAGGTTCAGATTTCTTTTCTCCTTTCTCTTCATGTTCATCATGAAAATTATCATATTCTACTTCTGATTTCTCGACAACATCCTCCTGATGCTCGGTAGCACCCTCCTAATGCTCGGCATTGCTTACCCGTGATTCTACATTTGGTGTAGGTCTGTTACTTGCCTCTCCTTCTTCCATATAGACAAAAAATCTATAGTCTTCAGATTCTCTTTTGACATGTTTATATAAGACAAATGCAGCATAATCTAATAGAATACAATTTAAATCTTCTAGAAAAACTGGATCCTAAAGATTAAATTAAAAATATTATCGACACCATTTGACTTCACAAACAAGCTATAAACAGTTACACTTTTCTGACAAACACTTGCAAGATTATGATAGACTGAAATTTCTAAGATATAGAGATAAGAATTGAACATAAACCCCTATTAATCTCTTATAGTATTGGAAATAACTTGATCTTTAAGGAATTATTAAAAACTATTCGAACTTTCTGAAGAGACCAAAGACATATTGAGAAGATTACAAAATCAAACTAAAACTGCACAATCGAAAGCCCAAAAGTTAAAACAAACACGGAAAGAAACAATTTTTTTTATTGACGAAGAATTTCCAGCGGACTGGGCTTGCTCCTCCACCAAACACCCCAGTAAAACCACGAGCATATCGAGAAGAAACCTCTATCGGCGTGACGCAATGGAGGTCACGTATATCTGCGTAACAGAGGACCGATCTCCAAAAAGGATTGAACGAATGGCTCTGAGAAATAGTTTGGTCTTTTGACAGAAGGCCTTTAATCCATGATTGGATTTGTTCGGCTTTTACACCTGCAGAGTTCCCGAAGTGGTCAATCCCGCTTGTGACTGTTGATGACATGATCTGCTGGCCTGCGCTGCTGTCAATTGGAGGCGACCGCTGGAAAGTTGAGGAGAAGAAGATGATCGATTGCTAGATAAATTGAGTTCTAGGGCCTCCCTCTTATCCAATGCTTTTCTAAGACAATGAACATGGATGTTGTACTCTCTGGACACATAAGCCCATCCTAGCACTCTTTAACCACACCAATTACACGGATCTGCTGACAAGTTTTTGGAGAAACGCAGCATGTAGGAGTTCTTGGTGTGGGTTTTTGGAAGGTGGGCACAGCAGGGATGCAGAACGTCACCACTGGCACTGCAGGAATACCTCAAACCTGATACAGATCTCTCACAAGCTGAGCACCACAGACTGTCTTTGGCAACAGGGCTTGACACCAATTCCATCTTTGTGTCACTTAATGGGTGGGGAATGGAAGGCAAAGGCACGGCACAGAAATTGTGCATGTCGTAATTGCAGGCACGGCAAGTATATCACCATTCTATGCCTCTCTCTTTGCACCCATCACATATGTATACATCTTGCAGGTTTTTTGCCTTGAGCCTGTGGCAGTGACGTGGAACACTTACGAATTCTCTCACAGAAATGATTTGAAGTCTGGTACACACAGACTAGGCAGCTAAGCTCTTATATTTGAATGAGGCTTCTTCGACAAGTGATTACACTTAGTTGAATGACTCTAGTCGCTAATTTCGCAGAAGTCCTCTTAGCATGGAAAATATCTTAGCTGTCATTGGTGTTTGTTTTCATGTTATTGGCATTCATCTACACATGATTGAGTCGATAACCACCTCTTTAGAAAACTAATTTTGATTTAATAAATTGAAAGCACAACTTCCTAGACTTTTCGTAGACTTTTCCTGTTAATTTAAAATGACCACGTAGTACTTGTTGACAATTCGGAAGAAGTCAGTGCGGCATGATTCCAACCTTTAATTAAGAAGGTGACGCAATGCGAGGCAACTTTTATTACTTATTTTGATTTAATAAATTGAAAGCACAATTTCTCAGACTCTTCTTTTTCCAATGGTTTCTTAAATGTTGGCGCTAAATACAGTCGGACGAGAGCGATCTCATCTCGAACCTTTTAATGTGAAATTACAAGGACGGATATAATATTGTAATTTGAAATTGAAAAACCGAACTATATTGAGAGGGGAGGGGTGGGGTGAATCAGTATAGTCACAAATTTTAATGCTAAAAAGTTAAAACAGAGAACAAAACAAGAGAGACACAATACAGAAAATTATCACGTGAAAATTCAAAACGGGAAAAACCACGGCATCACTATTCAATGGGCAACAACCCATTACAGCTGAGAGCTACAACTCTCCTCAAATAACCACCAGGACAGGCTTCAACCTGTCTCATAAGGCTACAACCTTACTCGATAAAGATAAACTAAATAATGACAATGAGAGTAATTCAATGTTCTAACTGAATATAAGAACCTAGCATTATACAAGGATAGAAGTACTTAGATGAAATCTGTATCCCTCTTAGGACTGCTCCCCCAAAGTCAAAGCACGTACAGGCTTAAATATTTCTCCTTGTGAAATCTATGTTCGAGAGAATGAAGGTACCACTGTTCTGTCCTTAAGACACTGCCACAACCCCTTTTAAAATAGTCCACACCCTGTGTTCCTCTTGTATGACTGCTGTAGTTAACAGAGACACCACACCATTCTCATATCGATGTTCCAAAGTAAACTCAAAAATATGTCTCTCACAAACACCTCTCTAAATTCTTCCTGTAGTCGTTCTGCTGTCGTGAAATGTCACAGCATGTTATATTCGTGATTGATACACCTGTTATAACAGGCAGCGCACATTCCTTTCAGAAAATGTAAGGGTTATCCTATCTTAAACTGACGGGCACCAATTTCTTTTATAGGTCTCTTGATATTGCCGGCTACACACTTCTGAATCTCTTGACTAATGCAGACCTGAACTTTTCATGTATTACTGCCGCATCAAACAGTGAGTCTCATTTTTAATTTCTGTGAGTGTACAGCTGAACAACTGTCCCGCTATCTTTTTCACAGGCCCGAATTCATCTCCTTTTTAACTCCACCATTCTTTTATTCCCGCATCCTACAAAATACAAAGCTACAGCACTGTTTTCAAACATTTTATTACTTGTTGTTCCGATTTCATATTTTACCTGTGTCCCTTTATTTTTATCGCACCTCTACTAAGATTTTGTCTCAGTTGCTTACTGGTCTCGACACTCCACATTTTCTTCACCCGCTATGCCTCTGAAGTCAGTTGCTTTTCCAAAAAAAATGGCCAGGTGTGTATCAAACACGATAAGAATAATACCCGACTGTTACACCCAGTTCACCGTATACTAGTAACACCACCTGTGCAGCGGTCACAAGCACAGACTTACGTTTTTTATTCATCAAAATGCCAGTATTTTTGCTGTAGACGCAATCAATGTGATTCCTCTTCACGGCGGCAGGCAGAGAAGACCATCATTTGCTCACTGGAATCAACACAACAAAACTTACTGTCATATATAAAAATCCAGTGCCGTTTTTATAAAACCTTTAATCTTCTAGTGTTCACGATAAAAATGGTAGCGCCTTTACCACAGTTTTATTCACACAAACGTCCCAGTATCTCACCAAATCTTTTCACATTTGCAGACACGTAACAGCATAGCTACTCACTCTTTTTCTACACGGAATCTGTACGCAATCAAATAAACGGTTCTGACAACGCACCAAACAAATTTCATTATTCAGAACTTGCGGTACATATCCGGATACACATCAGTTACAACAAAAGCCTTTAGGAACATTAATGAAGAATGCCAACAAGGATAACACCTTGCGAGGACAGATGTAGTTATCAAACAAGCTCACAGAGAACAAATTGCCTTATACGAATTCTCCCAAGTCAAGCAAAACAATGAATATGACGACACATGTCATATGATCCACACACCTAAGCAATTTACTCATCCAGCAAACAATGGCACACACCAGCAGCGTATACGAGTTCGCATACAGCAGAGATAAGCTCATTAATGACAAAAACTAACAGAAATAATACGGCTCGTTGCATCGTTATATTATTAGTTCCTGCCAAAGGCAATAAATTATTGCATCCATTCGATGCTAAAATGCAATTAGTCTGATTAATTAAGTTTTAGAATTATTTTAAGTTATAAAGTCTATTATATAGTTTGTATTTTTGTCCCTACCGTACAGGCAGAGACTTATGCTTTCACTTCACTTACAGATAATTAATCTTAGCTGCCGGCTACAGAAATAATATTTTTATCGTATAGTTTGCAATGCTTCAACAATTTAAAATTCATTTTTATTAATTTTTATTGGTCCACAGTAATTTAGCTGGGGTTTTGGGGTTTTTTGGTATTAAAAAATAATGGGAAAATTCAGCCATGAGGTAATAGCAGTAGGAAAGTTATAACATTTTTAAATAATTTTTTCCTTGGACATTTTGTGCGGGGAAGAGGACAACAATGTCAGAAAGAAGATAGATTTTTTAGACATGTTTTTTTGGGACAACTTGCAGAAGAGATACATGCTATTTAATATTTTTTAAATGCTGCATTTAAAATTAAATGTCATTCAATTGGAATGTACAGTTAAGAAAAATAAAATTAACACTCTTTAAATTCTATTCGCAAGTTTCGGACATAGTGTAGGTTGGAGACTTCCAAATTTCTCAGCGAATTTTCAGACACACTGCAGATTTGGAGACTCTTTCAAATTTCTCACACTGTTATGAACAAAAGACCTTTTGAATACATTGGAGGTTAGAACTCTTTAGTAATTAGTTACTGTTATTTATTTTTGAAAAATATAAGAATGAAGAGTCCATCACCATGAGACCCAACACCACCTTCAAAAAAGAGACATCTCTCTGATCCAAAAGAGATGTTTGAAGATCCCAGAGAGAGACCAAAGCCTCCATGGCCATAAAAATGTAGTAGAAAACTATCCCTAAGATCAAAAAATCTAAAACCCCTCCATACCCATTATCATAACAAGACCCAGAGAAGGTCTACACAATACTTGAGAAGAGGATTTCCTTCTATAACCAAGAAATAGAGAAAAGATAAAACAATCAAAAACACCACTAAACCTAAAAAGAAAATAAGGGAAACCAAATAGAGATCCCCACTGAAAGCCACAATGACACAAAAAAACTGAATCATATGGCAAGGAGTTAAGATATGTAAAGAAACCAACTCAGCAATGAACATCCCTCCATAAACACTAAACTAAACTCCACCCCCAATTAAAAAAAATATATATATTGAATGAAATCTAGAAATGGGCAAAAGAAAATAAAAATAACCCGAGATGAGGCCATCATTTCCATCCTTAGACCGCCACATCTCCAAAAACAAATGGCCGCCAATGGAATCCAAAGCTATAACCAAAGATGACACGAACTCCACCATCTCATACACGGCAACCCAAAGGAAAGAGCCATGCCAGGAAATAAACAGTCACCACCACAAGAGAGGGGACACAAAACCCCCCAAAGCCATTGCAAACACGACAACACCCAGCAAGGCCAACCCACAAACACTACCATAAATGGCAAGGACTACTCCACAAAACCACTAGCAATGCATAATATAAAGATTAGAAAATAGAAAAAACAACTTTCATCCCATGCATGGTCTCCCAACAACCTAAAACAAAGCACTCGACAGTAAAATGGAGCTCCAATAAGCCAAAAGGCCATACCCGCAAGTGGCCGATTACCCAGAGCACCATCATCATTCCCTTCACCTTTTGCATCATCCAAAACCTCTCTTGAGACTCTCGTGGAACCTCCACAAACCCTGGATATGAAAAATTTGCCTCTGCTTCGGCTCCCGCCCATAGTTATTCTTTCTACCTCTTTATTCAATTACTTTTTTCCTTTCTACTTAATACTCATAGTCACTCTTAGATTCCCAAGTAATCTAACATAAAATTAACTTTATTTTCTAGTTTTGTAGTAATCAATCTCAATGGGAATCTACTAACTATTTAAAGCATAAGAAAAATATTCTCTAGTTCACAAACAATAATTTATTTACTTATTTTTTATAAAATAGGTTATAAAGAATATTTATAGTTTGTAATATTCTTTTAATGGAGAAATAAGGTATTATAAGGATAATATACATAATATTGTATAGATTGTATTTTTTTTATTGAATTTGAGATCCAAAAATTTTCATAATATTCATTTACATTATGTTTTCAAATATCTATGTTATTAGAGTTATTCATTATGTACTTAGAGAAAACTTTTTAAGATTTGAAGCTACATCTGAGTTTGCGGAGTAATAACTCTTGGTTACCATGGAAATTTATAGGCATATCATTTGGAATGGAGGAAACATCGAATTATGTACATGAATATCCATTACAAACTCTTTTGGTAACACCTTCCTTTTTAAAAAGATACAAAAGAATACTCTTTTTTAATCCATTGAAGATGGACCATTATATCTTAGGGGGGTATTTAATGGTTTCTTAACCTATTGGAAAAAGGCAAAAATTTTAAATTTGAACATCTGGTATAAAATTAATATTTAATTATTGCCACATTAGATGTACAAATCAATGCAGGGTACCAATTAGAATTGCCAAGTATAAAATAAAATCCACTCCCACTAAAAGAGAATACGAGGTTCTTGGGTTGGCGGTTCATGGTGGTCCCTTTCAAAGGGGAGCTTTGCAAGATCAAATCCATTGTCCCTTCTTTTAGGCTTATAGTGCTCTATAAACTATTGAATACATATGCACTTTTAAAAGTTTTTTTTTGCATGGTACAATTGTTAAGGCAACTTTACTTGGAGTAAGGAGGTTGGAGGCTCAATTCTCACCTCCTCTACAATTTTGTTATGGCGCTCATTGATGTGGAAGGGGTGCCACATGGCCCCGCCTAGTTTATCCACATGCCTCAAACTTAGTTGCTCATAAATACAAGTGTTCTAACCTCACGTTGTCACCCGTCAGTTTGTAAATGGCTAATGTTGACTGTGCATGCCATGCCACATGTCATTATTGGCTTGGTCCATGTCATCATCAATTGTTGGTTGTGCTACCATGTCACCATGTTGACATCAACATCCGTAGGTCAAAGTTAACCTCATTACCACAAACTTTGATCAGTCGTAACTTTTGTATACGAACTCAGTTTGATGTGAAACAAGCAGGCATTGGAATAGTCGTGTCGAGCTCTTTGATTTGATGCCATTTTTTACCAATTTTGAGATGATGAATTTCTTTTGCCTTTCTCACTGGCTTTGACTAAGCATAGCTCGAGCATATGAACTCCTTTTGGTCCCGTTCAAGTTGCGTTGGGTTTATATTTCTTAGTACTTCATCATAGAAACAATTTTTGGAGCAATTGAAGCACTTTAGTTCTTGGTGAAAATCTATGTGGATCATTAAAGGATAGGAGGATATTACATAGTTTCTCAATAGATTAGAAAAATGAATCAATTTTGAACATCTTGTATAAATTAACATTTAAGTATTTCCACATAAGATACAAAGATATTATTTAGGATTCACTAAGTAAAAAAAATTTGAAAATCATAATTATTAAATAGAAAATCTTATACCATATCTAAGATAGTTTTTGCAATATATTGTTAGATTAAAATATTATCTAAATAAGAATAAAAAGATGATACACGTACCATTTCTTATGATGTGAATTTTCTATACAATAATATTGTACAAGAATTGGAGAGCATAAATTGATAATTTCTCAAGTACACATAGCATTGTCTATAAGGACATAATCTGATAGAATACAATTTAAAACTTCTAGAAAAGCTGGATCCTAAAGATTAAATTAAAATTATTATCGACACCATTTGACTTCACAAACAAGCTAGAAATAGTTACACTTTTATGACAAACTCTTATAAGAATATCGTAGATTCAAATTTGTAAGATATAGAGATAAGAATTGAACATGATCCCGTATTAATCTCTTAGAGGATTGGAAACAACTTGATCTTTAAGGAATAATTAAAAAGTATTCAAACTTTCTGAAGACTAGACAAGATTACAAAATCAAATTAAAACTGCACAATCGAAAGCCCAAAAGTTAAAACAGACACGGAAAGAAACAATTTTTTTGATTGACGAAGGATTTCCAATGGACTGGGCTTGCTCCTCCGCCAAACGCCCCAGTAAAACCTTGAGCATATCGAGCAGAAGCCTCTACCGGCATGACGTAGTGGAAGTCACGTATATCTGCGTAACAGAGGACCGATCTCCAAAAAGGATTGAACGGATGGCTCTGAGAAACAGTTTGGTCTTTTGGCAGAAGGCCTTTAATCCATGATTGGATTTGTTCGGCTTGTACACCTGCAGAGTTCCTAAAGTGGTCAATCCGGCTTGCGACTGTCGATGACTTGAATTGCTGGGTGCTGCTGTCAATCCCGCTTGTGACTGTTGATGACATGAATTGCTGGGCTGTAAAGACCGAAAAACTGACCAGAGGTATTAAAGCAAAAACCACGAGAATTTCGCAAAGTCGAAAAGATTAACAAGTCTAAAATAAATACAGACTTTTCAATATACAATTTTTCAATTTAACAATTCAATATTCAGAGAAATTACAACATGATACATATAACATCGACCTATCTTGTCGAGATAAATAAAAGTTCGACCAACTGTCGAATTACATAACAAGATAAACTAATACAAGAGTTATGTCGACCATACTGTTGATCATTAACTGAGTGCTAAAATAGATTACATAAAATGAATACAGGACCCAAAGGTCGAAATGCATAAGATATCCAATACACGCCATCGGACTGTCAGATAGTCCATCTGCATGTCAAGTCCCCTATGCCATCGAACAGCCAGTCGTTCATCTGCATAGTATGAGACGAAAATGTGGCTCAGGCGTTTTAACCGCCCAACCACGGAGTGGTTAGCTCCCCCGGGGCTCATCCTGAAATGACAAGCTCACCGACCCTACACAAGTGACTTATCAAGCGACACAAGTGGATCGGAAAAGAATCTGGTGCAAGCTGTGATTGCCTACTTTTTCGCACATAAAGTAAATCAAACACAGATATGGCAGAGAGATAGTACATTAACCAACACAAGTTCATTTATGTGTTTTCAAGCTTAGGCCTAAGCATATAAATACCAGAATTCAACTAGCAGGTAAAAATATGAATCTACTTTTACCCTTCTCTGAAATCCCATATTCGGCACCCTTTCCCAGGATATCTTATTCCATCGTAAAAATATGTAAGTACACATACAACATAGGAGTTCTGGAGTATGAATCTTACTCATAATAACAGAAAAATACTGTAGTAAAATTCAGCATTTTAAACAAAAGATCAAGTAGTTCTCTTATTCCGGTAAAGTTTTATACCGTACGCTAGCAATCACATAAATTGTAGTGCATAACAAACACACACTTCAGAAATGCTGTTGTAGCAGAGCATTATCAAACAACCCTTATAGCAAATGTACAATTTCTGAGAATTAAACTCTTACCATATCGTTCCAAATTAGAGACAATTATAACCGTCTACTGTACAGGGACTTCTATTACTACAAATGAAATTTTACCCCGCGAATACTGTTCTCAACCTAAGTTTGGTCACTGAGCCTACAATCATGATCCATGTATGTTGATTATGACTTTATTCTGTTTTACAATCCAATAATCGTACTAACAAAACACCAGAATTGTTTAACAAGCTTTTCGAAGAGAAAGACTTTGTAGTCAAATGATTGCTAACAGTTAACAGATTCAATTTGCTCTGCTATTACGACATTTTGGGGAGGTGCGGTTTCAGACAATTTTCGACGGGAGCTGCCCTGTTTGTACCCTACGTTCAATGCTTTGTTCTCAACTCTAAAGAAAAAAAAAAACAGTTGTCTCTTACACTATCAAAAACCCCTTCTTAAGTATTCCCTATTACACACGAGTATCAAACATGCATGGGACGTAGAACCAGACTTATAACCAACTGTTTGATACAAGAATGCCAAATTTCCCAGCCTATTCCATGTCTTGCTTCGTATGCATCTACTAACTTATCGTTCCAAAACCAATTTAACAGCTAACGCCAAAATTTGGTTTGCCTATCTTCCACATATTACATGGACATTTTGTCAAACAGTTTACTTGCAAAAACTAATACATCATATTTCGTGTCACTGATAACCAATATCATCCACGAGGATATATAAATATATTTTTCATTACATCTAACATTCTCTAGTGCAAACAACATGCTTCAAGAATACGTAAAAATAGAACTGGGTTAATTCCAAGTATCGAAAAATTATATAAGAATTTCTTCAAAAACTCTAGTTTAGAACAGATATTCATCAGTCCATTTCAGAATGCAAGAGATTCAAGAACATTAAAAAGAACTAAAGAAATTCTGATAATCATGTATGAATCCTTGAAGGGCTTCTGATTTGAGAGAGACTTAGTCATAGTTTTACAGGCTTACATGGTCTAGGCTGCTGTGAGCTATCTCTTGAACCTAATTTTTTTCTTCGAATAACGAAACAAACCGGAAGACTTAAATGCATGTCTATGGATGGGTTTCAACAGGTGGCGGTGCCTAAAATTTCTAGCTGAGGCATCAATCAATCTATGAGGTGAACCATATGTATGAAGAAATAAGACTTGATAACAATCACAAGTCTGCTTAAAGAACGCAAAAGACTACTGCTGGGCAATCACATGACTGATTTGGTCAAAGTCCTTGCTAATCAGATGAAATTCAAGCAAGAATAACAAATTTTGTGTCACTATCTTTAGTCAGTAGTTACTAAGAAAAAGAAATTTCAGAGCTTAAATGAAAAACCCCAACTCTACATTTTAAACAATAACTTCTATTAGTATGAAAGTTTTTCTCACGACATACAGATTTATCTACCCATTACTTGAAAAGGAATGAGAACAAGATTTGGGAACCTGCAAATATTTGGGACTCTTTTAAACTTCTCCTCCTGTTTCCTCTGGTATCGCTGCTCTCTTTCCCCCTCTCTTCCAGAAAGATCAAATCGTATCTCCATCCCCCTTCTCTGCAATTATTCCCGAATATACAAAGCAAACCCCCCAGTTTTCCTGATTCCTTGCCTCTATTTCAGCTCACGTCTGTGAGAATGACCTACGTGCCAGGAGTGGGTAGCATTTTTTTTTACTGATTAACCGTTCCATTTAACCTAACAGTCCACTCTTTATTGATTGCCATTGATTCAAGAAAGAATTAAATTCTTACGCGAATAAAAGAAAACAAATCACTTTGTTTTATTAAAACTCAAACACGTGGCATGAAAAGAATTAAATGCTTACCACTAATTATGGAAGAGAAAGATATGGTTGTGACATGGGCGCTGCTGTCAATTGGAGGCGACTGCTGGAAAGTTGAGGAGAAGATCGATTGCTAGATAAATTGAGTTCTGGGGCCTCTGCCTTTTCCAATGCTTTTATGAGACAATGAACATGGATGCTGTACTCCGTCGAAACGTAAGCCCATCCTCGCATTCTGTGACGACACCAATTACACAGATCTACTGACAAGCTTTTGGAGAAACGCGGTGTGTAGGAGTTGTTCATTGTCTGGGTTTTTGGAAGGTGGGCACAGCAGGGATGGATAACGTCACCACTGGCTCTGCACGAATACCTCAAACCCAATATAGATCTCTCACAAGCTGAGCACCACAGACTGTCTTTGGCAACAGGGCTTGAGCGCAATTCCATCTTTGCGTCACTTAATGGGTGGGGAATGGAAGGAGAAGGCATGGCACAAAAATTGTGCATGTCGTAATTGCAGGCATGACACCTGTATCACCATTCTGTGCCTCTCTCTTTGCACCCATCACATATGTATGTATCTTGCAGGTTTTCTGCCTTGAGCCTGTGGCAGTGACTTGGAACACTTACAACTTCCTTCATTCTCAATCCTCTCACAAAAATGGTTCGAAGTCTGGTACAAAAAGACTAGATAGCTAAGCTATTGTATCTGGCGACAAGTGATTTGAATGAGGCTTCTTCGAAAAGTCCGATCATATTTAGCGCAGGAATGGTTATATTTCTTTACACTTGCTTGAATGACTCTAGTCGCTATTTTCGCACAAGTCCTCGTAGCATGGAAAAGATCTTAGCTATCATTGGCATTTTCCTGTTATTGGCATTCGTCTCCACGTGATTGACTCGATTATCGACTCTTTAGAAAACTAATTTTGATTTAATAAATTGAAAGAGCAATTTCCTAGACTTTTCGTAGACTATTCCTATTAATTTAAAATCTTCGCTGAGTACTTGTTGACGATTCAGAAGAAGTCAGTCCGGTCTTATTCCAACCTTTAATTAAGATGGTGACGCATCTGAGGCCAAAACCAGCCATTTTAAGAAACCTCCAACGCATTCTCGTATGCTTCCATGGCACGTGTCATGTCATCAGCACCAGCTATCTTGATAGAATCATGTTTTATCATGCAAAAGAGGTGCTTGTCGCTGATTTCCTGAATTGTAGCAGGTAACTCTTGGAGCTCTGATCCAACCGTAGTCAATTGGGCATCGATAGTATTGAGTTTCTGCACATCAGAGGATTGGAAGTTGCTGGAAGGTTGTATAATCTATCATGCCAGATTATGTATTTCCCTTCTTTCAATCTCAAATTCCTTTTCTATTTCGGGCTCATCCCTTATGGGCATTGACCATAAGTCAAAAAATAAGCAATGTCTGAGAACCATGGGTCTTGCATGCTCACCATCAGTACTTAAGGGATGTCTTCTTCTTCTTTTTCCTTCTTGAGCTGGTTTTCTGCTATCAACTTCCATGGTCCTTTCCTTCGGACTAGTTTAGTAGGCTTTAGGTCAATGTCATATTCTTGCACCTTCGTTACCCATGCCCCTCTAGCATTGCATCCAATTTTATGTTGTGTGAGGATGCTTTTGACCACTGTTTATGGCACAAACACAGTGGTGTGAGAATGCAAGATATAAAATCTAAAATGTTTCAGAACTTTTACCACTATGAATGTGTGTGTCTCCATCTAAGAGAGCTTCAATTTTTTATCCTTCAGGGGAACACTCATGAAAGTAATTGGTGCTTGAACACCTTCTTCATTTTCCTATAATAATATTGCAGACATAGTGTGTTTTGATGCATAGCAATAGATAATGAAATCCTTGTTAAAGTTTGAGTGCATGAGAACTGGAGTGTTAGCAATTGCTCCCTTGATATCATTGAAGGCTTGCTTTCCCACTCTGCTCCATTTAAATGCCTGATTCCCTTTCATCATATCAGCAAGGTGTTTAGTAATCTCAGAGAAGTCAACTATGAATGTCCAGAGAAAGTTCACTTGACCAAAGAACAATTTAACACTAGCCTTGTTCGAGGGAAGCACAAGATGATGGATTTCTCTAACATGCTCAGGATCAATCCTAATGCCTTCCTGAGAAACAATGTGACTTAGGAGCCTTCCTTTTGTAACAAAGAACACAAACTTCTAAGGATTCATTTAGATCCCACATTTCGCCCATCGCTGAAGAATCCTTTCTAGATCTTTGAGGTGATCTATCCTCCTCCTAGAAAACATTGTCGGATCATCCAGATTAATCATGATGATCTTATTCTTTAAATCACCAAAGAATAATTCTATTTCCCTTTGAATAGTGGCCCCAATGTTGATGAGGTCGGATGGAATTCTATGATATGTGAAAGTGGCCCACGGTGTTTTAAATGTCATCTTATGTTGATCCTTGTCTTCGACTTCGATCTGGTTATAACCTGAGAAGTCGTCCAACATGGACATCATTTCTGAGCCAACAACAATCTATAGGATGTGATCCATGTTGGGGAGAGCATAATTGTCCTTCAAGGATGCCTAGTTCAAATACCTGAAGTCCACACAGATCCTTATCTCTCCATTCTTCTTCTATATAGGCACAATGTTCGCCACCCAGGTTGAGTGATGGGTCAGATAAATGATTCTAACTTTCAATATTTTATCAAGATCTCCCTAAATATGGCATCCAACACCTTGGGATTGTAATTCATCTATTTATGTCTGAAAGGAATGTTGTTTGGATTTAGAGGAATGTGGTGCTTGAAATTACTGCCCATGAAGTTCTTCAAATCATCATAACACCATGCAAACACCTCATGGTAGGAGGTGAGAAATACCTAAATCTTGATTTTTTCACCTTCCATGCAATTCTTTCCAACATTTACATTCTTTGGACTCTTCTCGCTTCCTATATTTAAACTGGCATATTCATTTGATGTACTTCCTCTTTCTTCCCTCTTCTTCTTGATGTACTCATCATGTCTAGAGAAGATTTCTTCCAAAAGAACAAGGTAAGAAGGAATTTTGAACTACCTTTCAGTTGTATTTTGCCAAGCTGCAATTCTTTCTTCGAATCTAGAGACATTTCTATGTAGGGATTCTCACTTCCTTTGAAGTATTATTCTATGAACATTTCAACATTTTATAGGAAGAGATGAAGCTTATTATCATCGTCGAACACTTGCCAAGCTTCTACAGCTTATCTCTAGTAAGACCAAATGTAACCGGCATGCCCATAACCATCGAAATAAATGTCAAGATAAAGCCAAGGCATGTCTGCATTCTTCCCAAACAATCTTACCTTCCTTTTATCATCCCGTGCTTGAGCCTGTAGAGGAAGTTAATAATGTTAAAATGGATAAACATGGTGATTCTATTCACATTTTGGATTCTATTGTGATTAATCTTGATGAGGAAGATACATTTGATGATCCTATTGATACTAACAATGATTTACATGATAGTGATAATGATGAATATGAAACTATAGATATTGATCATGATTTGCCTAACATGCTTTCAAAATGATTGTCAATTACTCCTAGTCTCAAACATAGTGACCCTCAAAATGGTCTTTGTTTGGAACTGACCATTATTCCTACTATGTTGGGTGTTTCCTCTCTTGTGAGTTTCCCACCTCCCCTGCATGATATAGATCGAGATGGGGGGAGGTGATGCACTTGATTAACCTCTCTAGCATGGTAGTTGTAATCACCTAAAATTGGACAAGATAAACCAAGTGAGCAACTAAGGCAAAAAGAAATGCAATTAAATCAAATCAAGCTAAAATCAAAGCTAAATTGCAATCAAGCCATAAATCAAATTTAATAAAGAATCAAAAGCCATAAAATCAATTAAAATCAAATAAATCATGATAAATCGATTAATTGTGTAATTAATCTAATTAATTACATAGTTCATTTAAATCAAATAAACCCATTCAAGGGGTTTACATGGCTAAAGATAATAATTAAATTCAATTGATTAAATCTTATTTTCCCTCAACCACCAAATGGGAGGAAATTTCATCAACCAATAGGATTTGAGAACCAAGTTCACATGAATCAAGCTTAAATTGAATCTCCATCACTAATAAGAAGAGAGCATCTTGTCCACCCATTTTGTCCTCTTGTCCCAAACTTTGAGGACAAATATTTAAATGGTTTCAAAAGGTGGAACCATGGAATTAACCCTCATCAAATCATGATCAAATCAACCACACCCCCTACCCTTGCCAAAATCTATAAAAGCAAGGCATAATTGAAGCAACAATCATCCACAAATTTTATGAAGCATCAAACCTCTTGCAAATTTGAGTTTGAAAAGACAAATCTAGAGCTAATTAGTGTTTCTTTTAGAAATTAACTTGTTTAGTTTTTTTATCATTTGATTTCTCATATTAGGACTACCACTAGTGAGAGCTTGCTGAGAGCTCACCATGAGCATCCCTAATTAGAGAGCCATAGAGTGCTCAATCATATTTAAATTTTCTTATTTAGATTTCTTGTTGTGGCTATTTAATTCTCTTTTTAATACTAATCCCAGTACACAAAATGGCACCCACCTATTGGTTGATGAAATTTCCTCCCATTTGGTGGTTGAGGGAAAATAGGATTTAATCAATTGAATTTAATTATTATATTTAGCCATTTGTACCCCTTGAATGTGTCGATTTGATTTAAATGAACTATGTAATTAATTCTAGATTAATTACACAATTAATCGATTTATCATGATTTATTTGATTTTAATTGATTTTATGCTTTTGATTCTTAATTAAATTTGATTTATGGTTTGATTTCAATTTAGCTTTGATTTTAGCTTGATTTGATTTAATTGCATTGATTTTTGCCTTAGTTTCTCACATGATTGATCTTGTCCAATTTTAGGTGATTACAATAGTCTTTGTGCGCTTGCCTCTTGTGTTGTACTTCCGTTGTGTTATGTTTTCTATATATTTGTTTAGATTTCTTTAAATGACCCTTGTTTCTCTATTGGTGGAAGGTGATAAAGGAATCACAAATCTTGTATCATTCTTATATTTGTATCTTTCTTCTTCTATATGTTGTTACATGTTGTGTTGTACACATTCTATTGTTTGAAAATGTGTCTTTCTATAGTCTAGACTTGGGATTTATGACATCGTAGCACCGAATCCTTTTGGTCTCCATGATGTTGGCCCAAAAAGAATCTTCTTCGTAACTCTTATGTATTTTTTCTCCATTGTGTTGTAGTTCTACTTCCTTTGGGGAATGATGACATTTCATTTGACATAATATTTCATATATTATCTTATGATCGTACTAACCCCATAGTTAGTAGATCTCTTTTGTGCTTCTCTTTATGTTATGTGCATATTTCCCTTGATTTATCTTAACTTTGAGGTATTTCACAGTGGAAACATATCTAGTGGATGCATGTACGCTTCGTTAAAACTATCACTCTCGTTAAGGTGTTGGAGATTTGCCTACAGGCTAGTACTGACTGTATTTTTGTCATTGATGACAATATGTGGAAAGTAGCATGCATGGAAGTCTTATGCAGTAAGCCTTCAGTTTATATAGCATGGACATGATATCTTGGGCATAGAGATTAACTGTTAGTACAGACAGTTATATAGCAGCTGGTGTTAGCAGTGTTCCTAATAGAGTAACAGATAGTGTTCTGTGTATGGTTGTCTATACAGTTATCATGGAGCCTTGCGTGCTTGGATATATGTTGAAGACATGTTAGTGATGTTTCAGTTATGGATGCATAATCTTTCGATGAACGCAAGTGAAGTTATGCAGTCACTATTCGCCAGTAGCAGTTTCCTGTGTTTGGTCAGAAGAGCCGACATAGATTTTATTGGTTCTTGAGTTGCACCTATCTTGAGGGTATGCGCCCTTGGAGTTAATCTTGGAGAAGTATTATTGATGTTCGGTTAAGAGTGCATAATTTAATTCAACTTACAGAGAAAGTTCTAGTTGTTTTGGTAGAACCGACAGTGTGTAGCATGCGTCTACAATTATTTTATTAGATAGGTCCCAGAATGAGTTGCGTGCATAGTAGAGCCAACAAAATGTTTTTTGGAGTTTATTATGGTTTCTTTAATATGATTTCAAGGTGGTTCTAATAAGCCAACTTGATTATATCATTTAGAGGAAAGATATTTATAGGTAGTCATTTGTGACTACTGAAGTGTGGTTCATGGTTGATTAAGCAGAGTAGAGAAAAGTGTGCGAAGTGTTGAGCCATCAGAAGAAGGTCTATGTGACCAAGTAAAGTATTTGTGCTATTCATTGGAACTGATCTAGACAGCAAGTCAAAGTGCAGTTCACCAAGATCCAGATATAGTGTGTATCTATTATTGAGAAGGTTGTAGCCTTCGCCCATTTGAGCAGTGAGCTCTTGGACAATGCGTCCTCCCCCCTAATAGGGACAATTTTAAAAGACTCCTAATAGGGTCTGACCCTTGACCAGGTCTATTGTACTTAATATATTGTAAAGCTACTCCTAACAAGGTAAAGGATCTTCTAACAAGGATCATTATACACTAGTAAAAAATATTAGTGGGTATCAAGTCGCACTGGGGTTTTTAGCTATTTGGGTTTCCCTGTAACCAAAATATTGGTGTTGTGTTCATGTGTTCTTTCTTTGTGTTTATGCTTTATGTTTAAGTATACTTAATAGGGTAAAGAATTGAATCTTGTAGATAACTGATTTAGCCCCCCCCACTCAGTTATCTCTTGGGACTATTCCTAACAATTGGTATCAGAGCCAAGTGCCTCAGAGAGAAATTTTAACACCTTGAGGTTGATCAGATGGCATAATTCAGGAAGGAATGTCCTAAGTTCGATGGAGAGAATTATCTTGATTGGAAGAACAAGATGGTAACTCATTTGCAGTGCATTGCTTTTGAAGTTTTTAATGTAACCATCAAAGAAGACCTTGCAAAAGATGATGCTACTGACATACAAAAGGAATGGGTTCATCATAATGTTATTGCTAAAGAAGCCCTTATCAGAATCCTATCTGATGGTGAATTTTTAGAAGTAAAAAAGGTAGATACAACCCATAAAATATGGAAGCACCTAGAAGACACATTTGAAGGAGACAAACAAGAAAAGGATGCGCATAGAAAGACGTGGAAGAAAAGATACAAAACATTAGAGATGATGCCTGAAGAAAACATCAGAGCTTACAATCAAAGGATTAATGAAGAAGTTGTTGAAATTAGGAACAATGGTGGAGAGATTCCGGAGGAGGACATTATGGATAAGTTGATGACTACTCTTACTCCTGAATATGAAAGCAAGATTAACATCCTTGATGAGACCATGAAAATTAAATCAAATTTCAAGAGAGAGACCTTGATCAACAACATCTCATCTTTTGAGATTTCAAGATTGAAGATAGAACCAAAGAGTGAGACAGCTTTCAAAGCAACAGTTCATGGTAAGAAATCTGCAAACACTTCTGGTAATTTTGATGATGATGATGAAGATAAAACACTAGATGATTTTATCGCTATGATTTCCAAAAGAGAAAAGAAAGGAAAAGGAAAATATGAAGGTCAATTACCTTTTAAGTGCTTTTCATGTAATAAGATTGGTCACTTTGCATCTAAGTGTCCCACTAGAGCTAGAAAGTTCAAAAAGGATTACAAGCCTAAGTATTCTAAGGAATGCTACTATGCTGGAGATGGAGTTTCAAATGAAGAATCTGGTGAAAAATAAATTGGATTCATTGCTATTGTAGAAAAAATGAATAACAAGATAGTACATGTAGACAAGAAAGAGAATCAAGAGCTAGCATTGATTTCACAAGTTGACATAAGGACATACTGGATTATAGACAGTGGTTGCTCACATCACATGACAGGTGATAAAGGAAGATTTGTTCATTTGGACAAATACAATGGAGGTATTGTTAGATTTGGAGACAACACTCCTAAACCTATAGTTGGTAGAGGAGCCATCACTTTGGATGGAAAGAATAGTACTGATGATGTTCTTTATGTTGATGGTTTGAAACATAACCTTCTCAGTGTTGGACAGTTACTTGGAAAAGGCTATGAGTTGGAGTTCAAAGATGACAAATGTATCATTAACAAAAAAGATGGTGTTATGATTGCATCAAGCACAAAGACAAGAGGTAATATTTTTCAACTCAATTCAGAAGCAAGTTGTTTTTTTGCTAAAGTTGATGACAGTTGGTTGTGGCATAAAAGACTATGTCATATCAATTTTGATAACATAGTAAAGATAAGAAATGTAAAGGCAGTAAGAGATCTACCTAGCATAGAAAACCCAGTTGATACTAGATGTAGGGAATGTGTGATGGGGAAGCATGTGAGAAATTCATTCAGGAGAAAGCAGAATTCAGCAGATAACAAGTTGGATCTGATTCATACAGACCTATGTGGTCCAACTCAAACAAGATCATACTATGGTGAAAGGTATTTTATTTTTTTTGTTGATGACTATATTAGGATGATGTGGGTTGCATTCTTAAAAGATAAGTCAGAAGCTTTTGAGAAGTTCAAAATATTCAAAGCTAAGGTTGAGAATGAATCTAGATTAAAGATAAAATGTTTGAGGTCGGACAGAGGAGGAGAACTCACCTTTGACAGATTCTATGAATACTGCAAAGAACATGGCATAAAGAGATAGTTAAGTGCACCTAGAACCCCTCAGCGGAATGGAATTGCAAAAAGAAGGAATATGATCATCCTTGATACAGCGTGCACCATTATGATAGAAGGAAAAGTTGCACACACCTATTGGAGAGATGCGGTCAATACAATAGTTTATACCATCAATAGAATTCAATTAAGGCCTGGAGCTGACAAAACACCTTATGAGCTATGGTTTGGTAATGTTCCCATAGTAAAATACTTTAGAATCTTTGGAAGCAAGTGTTACATCAAGAGGGATGAAGTGGTAGGCAAGTTTGATGCAAGAAGTGATGAAGGTATTTTTCTTGGTTACTCTACTAAAAGTAAAGCTTATAGATGTTTCAATTTAAGATTCAAAAAAATCATTGAAAGTGCTCATGTAAGGATTGATTAAAATTTTATGATTCAAGAAAGATATCATGATTACTCACCCATGATTGAAGAAGAACCTAGACCCTCTACTAGTGAGACAGTTATTGAAGAAATGTTTGATAGTATTGATGTGTTATTCAATGACCTTGAGACAAGTGAAGAAAATACTTCTAAGACTGATGAATCAACATCACCTAAAGTTCCAAAGTTTAAATCAAGAAATCATTCCAAGGTAGACATCATTGGAGATCAGAGTGGAAAAATCTTAATAAGATCACAAGCAAAGGACTCAGCTAGCAGTGAAGCGGTATGTTTACTATCTCATATTGAACCTTTAAGTGTTGAAGATGCATGTAATAAGTTAGATTGGCATGATGCTATGAAAGAAGAACTTGATCAGATTGTTAAAAATGACACTTGGGAACTAGTCCCAAGACCTAGTGATAAGAATGTGATTGGAACAAAATGGATATTCAGAAACAAGATGAATGAAGATGGTACAGTAGTAAGAAATAAAGCAAGATTAGTATGTAAGGGTTATTCACAAAGAGAAGGCATTGATTATTCGGACACATTTGCACCTATGAGTAGAATAGAAGCTATTAAGATGTTTTTAGCTTATGCTATAGTCAAAAACTTCAAATTTTATCAAATGGATGTCAAATCAACATTCTTGAATGGAGACTTGAAAGAAGAAGTATACACTGAGCAACCAGAAGGATTCAGCTTATCAGACAAACTTGATATGGTATGCAGATTAAAGAAATCCCTCTATGGACTTAAGCAAGCCCCTAGAGCATGGTATGGGAGACTAGATGGATACTTAACAAAGATTGGATTCAAGAAAGGAGCAGCAGATTGTAATCTATTCATTAGAGAGACATCTGAAGGTTTACTTCTTGTAACTATATTTGTTGGTGACATTATCTTTGGAGGTAATGACAAACTCAGTGCTAAATTTTCCAAAGAAATGCAGAATGAGTTTGAGATGAGTATGATTGGTCCTATCAAGTACTTTTTGGGACTAAATGTGCAGCAGACAGAAAAATAAATTTTCATAAATCAATCAAATTATGTAAAAGAGATACTGAATAAATTCAAGATGGATGATTGCAAGCCAGTAGGAACTCCTATGATCACTAGATGCAAGCTTACAAAAGAAGATGACTCACCAGAAGTAGATATAACATTGTGGGTATGTGCACAAAGATGGGGTACCAAAAAGATCCCAAACTTTTTTTTGGCCCCATTGCGTGCAAAGAGCGCATGCTAAAAAGGGCGTGTGCCAAAAAGGGCACATGCCCTATGGCTTGGATTGCCCGCTTAGGCAATCCAAGCCATAGTGCTTGCGCCCTTTTTGGCATGCACCCTTTGTGGTTTTATTATAAAACCACTCACTACTCATTTGAAGCTCACAATTTTGAGCTTCAAAATGCCATTAGCAGTAGCAAGGTCGCCCTTTAGCACGCACGCGGTCTAGAAGAGGCATTTTTTTGCCCATGAATTTGTATGCAATGCCTCCTCGTCAGTATAGATCAAGAAGAAGCAGAAGAGGTAGGTTTTTTTTAATGATTCTTGAGTTGTTTATGTGTAAATGTTCATTTTTTATTTGTTTTTCAATTTACATTTTGTTTTATTGTTATTTGTAATTTTATTTGCAAATAGAATTTTAAAAAAAACAATTTTGTTTAAACTACAGGCAATAATGATGCACTCGAAGAAAACCCTCATTCAAACCCTCCAATTAATGAAGAAAACCAACCGCCTCCTCATGTAGAAGAAGAAAATATTGAAAACCCACTACCACAACCTCCACCAATTGAAAAACCTCTTCCTGGAGCATCACAAACTTTGTTTGAAAAAATAAAAAATGGGAAAAGGGAATTAGAAAATTTAATCAATAGATTAAAAGTATCCGTAAATAGAAATCCCGGAAGAGCAACACTTGCTTCCTCCTTAGAATCGATTCTTACCCACATAGGATCAGTTAGTGGGCAATTGAATATCTGGCATAATAAAAGAGAAGAACAGAAACAATATTATGCTAATAAGTTGTCATATGAGGGCATTAAAAAGAAAAAAATTACAAAAGATGACATTTGTAAACTCTTCAAAAAGCCTGGGCAAAATGAAACTGTCAGGACTACATTGAGGAGGTTCCCAATTCACTGGTGCATTAATGAAGATATTAAAAATAACTTTTGGTATAGATGGTGGATGGTCTTTGAGAACCCTCCTTGCAACAATCACGAGGTTCCCATATATTTTTTGAGGAAACTCTATTGCGAGTTCATCCTTGGTGAGGTGCCCAATTATTTTGACTTTTTAGATTCTCAAGGTAGAGGTGGGGGATCGTCATTTACTAGACCGGGGGCACATGTTGACCCCAATGCACCCAGGGCACCCCTTGGCAAGCCCCATATTGAGCATGTTAGTGTTCCTTCTGTAGTGAAGGAACATGTGGAGGTGGACACACTAGGCACCATTAATGCCCTCACCCAAACTCTCATTGATGTTGTTAGCCCATTAGTCCAGAGGGAGGATGAGCAATCTTCGAGGGGCCACTTATGCTAGTCATGTGGGTCCTTATGCACATATGGTACTCCTCATGGTAGGGCTGGTGATGATGATGGTATGATGACTAGTGACTTCCTGAACACAACATTTGGCATCGACACACAGGTAAATATTTGAAATTCCAATTATATTTATTTTGGTCATATATTCCATTTATAACCAAATGAATAACTAAACTAGTATATGATGTATATGTAGGGTCAAAGTGTTAGTGGAACCGACCATGTCCCCCCTGCCACTTTCTACACTAATAAATCTCCATAGGTATTTATCAAAAAAAATAATTGAATTAATACATTAAGTTATTATACATGATTTTATCTGATAACTTATTGTACTATGTATTAGTTCACTGCTAGACCTTCTACATTCATAGTAGATAGTGAGGGGCGACACTGTGCATTTGGAGAGGTATCTATATTTATTGTTAATTACATTTACTTTGATCAAATTATATTAAAAAAATGAATGAGAAAATAATTTATGAAAAAAACTATTATCAAAATCCAGACTCAAAGCACTGTTGGAAATGAGCACATTCCTTCTCCCGGCTTTCATACAACATCGTGGAGTCCACAGGTATATATGTAATAAAATACTATAACCAACACATTACCAGTATATTCTTATATGAATAATTGTCTTCTAAATTATCTTGCATGTTCTCTAGGCCACTGTTGCGACAACTTCCACATCTACACCATATCTAGTTGCACGCGGTGGCACTTTCACGGAGGTACCATTAATGCATGTCATTTTGCAAATAATTATAAATATTCTTAATAGATGCATAATAATCTACTTGATTCATTTTTAAATGATGACATCAGAAACTCCTCCTGGTGTTCGAGAGTCTTTGGATCATGGAGTTGCTGCTGCTGTTGCTAGTTTTGAGGCACTTACTATAGTATGAAACTAAATTTAATTATCATTGTCATCTTAATAGTTTCAATTGAATTTGTAACAATGTTCACATATGGAAATTGAATTACTATTTTGATTGTATATCCAGGGACTTTTCACTCCTGATCGTCAACCTAGCTCCGTAGTGGATGAACATAGTGACTACATATTTGCGGTAAGAGAAAATTCTAGCATATGTCATTATATATTTTAATTTTGATTTACATATTACTCATTAATTCTTATACTTTTTATTTTTTCAGCTCTCTTTACAGAATAGTCTAGATAGGAGGACAAGTGAACGCGTTCAAAAGACTCCAGCATCCACTGCATCCCCATCCACTCAGAAATCAAAAACAGCTCGAGACTTATTTTCTTCCCGTAGCGGGAAATGAGTAGAATAGGGATACTTTTATTGTACGCCTACTTGGCATTATTGGACACACATTTTGTACACCTATATGGCATTGCTGGACATATATTTTGTACACCTATATGATATTATCAGACATATCTTTTGTACACTTATATTGCATTATTCGACCAAACTTTTATTGGCCTATATGATATCATCAGGCATGTTGTTATTACGTACGCATGTACATTGTATTCTTGATTGGCAATGTCTTATGTGTTTACATTGTTGTCCATGCTTTCATAGTAACTTGGTTATTCATTTCAAATTTCAAAATTGACTATAAAATGTTTATGTTTTCATATGCACGTGATTGTATCTATGCTTTATGTTTTCGTAGTAGCACTATTGAAATATGGCTTTACTCTTTGTACTGCATGCATTCTGTACCTTGGTCATGTGGGTCATTATAGTATAGTTGTGTATATCGGTGATGTAATTTGTTAGGAAGAAACCTAAATTTGAGTTGTTAAGACTCAAGTCTACTGGTGTACACTACACGTTTTTAGGCAAACTAAGATTGTGGTATCAAACTCAAACCAAGATGAATTTTTAGAAACCGCCTTAGGTTTTTCTAGGCATTCGTAACACAATCTTGTAGCACCTAACGGTCCATAGATATCTCGCACGGGCTCTGAGATATGCCTCAATGAAGTTCACCAATTTCGGTGCTTTGGGCACCTTGAGGGTCACACTGGTCCACAGTGGTCGGTAGCATTCTGTCGATTCTGCTTGCAAGAGGAGACCTCCACTAGAATTTACCAGGCCATATGGAGCTAACAGAACTGATGGTTTGAGTGCACGACACATAGTTTGAAAGATATGCAAGATTAGCACTTTCAACTAACCCTCACTACCTCTATTTGCATCGCTTGAGACCAGGCTGCCATTTTCAAAGGGAGAGGGATCTAAAGAAATTGAGAGAGGTTGTTGTAGAACTTGGCAATCCCCTCTTGTAGCACTTGACGGTCCATAGATACCTCACATAGGCTTTGAGATATGCCCCAATGAAGTTTTCCAATTTTGGTGCTTTGGGCACCTTAAGGGTCACACCGGTCCACAGTGGTCGGTAGCGTTCTGTCAATTTTTGGGAGAGATGGTGGATGGTCTTTGATTCACCTCCTTGCAACAATCATGAGGTTCCTATATATTTCTTGAGGAAACTCTATTGCGAGTTTGTACTCAAGGAGGTACCAAATTATTTTGACATGTTGGATTCTCAGGGTAGAGAAGGGGGTTCATCATTTGATCAAGAAGGGGCACATCATGACCCTAATGCACCTAGGGTTGATAGTGGCAAGCCAGCGTTGGATTATGTTAGTATTCCTTCTGTTGTGAAGGAACATGTAGAGGCAGACACACTAGGCACGATTAGTGCTCTTACACAGACTCTCATTCAATGTGCCACTCCTTTAGTTGAGGCTGACTATGGTCAATCCTCGAGGGGGCATATTTGTTGGTCATGTGGATGCTTGTGCACATTTGGTACTAGCAAGAGAGAGCAAGAGGATTCTGGATTGATGACTGATAACTTTCTAAATATGACATTTGGCATTGACACACAGGTAAATATTTCCAAGTTCATTAAATTTCTTTGATCATATTTCATTTATAAAAGAATAACTATTTGATTTAGTATCTATTGTTTATGATGAAAATTCAGGGCAAGAGTGTCAGTGGAAGTGGCGATGATCCTAATGTCCCCTTTTACACATCATCGTCAATTGCAGAAGTATGTATCGAATAAAAAATTTAATTAACATGTTTGATTACTATGTAATTATATGAATAATTATATCCTAACTTATTGTGCATGTGCATTAGATGTGCATTGGTGAACCATCGACGTTCACAACAAATAGGGAAGGGCGTCATGCAACTTTCCTTGAGGTATCTTTATTTGCATATTAATTAGATTTACTTGATCATATTTAATTAATGAATGAATGACTAAATTACAAGACAAATTATGATCAAAATCCAGAGGCACGATGATTACACTCTTTCACCTGGGTTTGTGAGGTCGTCATTGAGTCCACAGGTATATATGTAATAATGCATTATAATTAACATGTCAGTAGTACATTCTTATATGAATGGTTATCCTATAATTTTCCATGTACATGTGCACTAGTTGAATGTCGAAGCTTCGACTTCGACACCACACACTGGAGGACGCGGTGGAACCTTCACGGAGGTATCATTTACTCATCAGTAGGGTTGTAAAAAATATATGTAATCTTGATAACTGCATAATTTACTTTTTTTGTTTCATTTTCAGCTTTTGACATCAAAGACTCCTCCTTCTGTCCGTGATACTTTGGATCGTGGAGTAGCTACAGCAGTAGCTAGTTCTAAAACACTGACTGAGGTATGAAAGAGATCACTTAACTTTAATTGTTATTTTAATAGTTTGTATTGAATTTTATAATGATATCTATGTATGTATTTTAATTATTATTTTGATCATTGTTGTAGGGACTTATGACTCTAGATCGCCAGCATCCACCTTCAGTGGATGAACATAGTGACTATTTGCTAGCGGTAAGCCAATATTCAATTTTATGTCATTGTATAATTCAATTTTGATGTATATTAGTTATCTCTATGTAATTTTATTTTTATTAGGTCGAGCTACACAAGAGTCTAGACAGGAGGACGAGTGAATGCACTCGGAAGACTATGGCATCCACTGCATCTCCATCGACACGATGATCGAAGACAGCTCGGGATTTGTTTTCTTCCCCTAGCGGGAAAGGACTAGATTAGGGATATGGATTGTATGCCTATATGGCATTAGTGGACATATTTTTTGTATATTGTATCAGTGAAATGTTGTACATCCATTTGACTTTGAGGAAGTCAGTTTTACTATATTGAATATATTCAATGTATGACATTATTGGACATATATATTTGACTTCATGCCCTACGAATATATATTTTTTATGTTTTAGGTATGTAATTCATGTGTTTGGTGTATTGATGTATACTAAATTATGTTTATGTTCATGTCTTTGCTTTGTAAATTTTCCATGCCTTATAGTTATGCTTGTATGTTTAACTTGCTGACTGTGCTACAAATGTCGGTCACTGTCCTCAATAACAGTCAATTCCTTAACTGTAATAATAACAAAAGTAATGAAATGAATGCATAAATGTATAAATATAATATGTAAGAAGCCTAAGTGGCTCTTGTTCTTGCAATGATAATTTTTTAAAGAAATTCTGACAAATTCAGATACTAATGCTTCAACAATTTATTTATAGCTTGGTTGAAAATTTTATGCAAATAGGTAGGTTAGATTGGGGTTATTTTATAAATAATTGTTCTTGGTTTCCTCAAAAGTGTTCCTTACCCAAGTGGCTCCAAGTGCCAATATGCCACTAACCTATCAATCTAACTTCTCCCAACTCCCTTACTATTATAGGGATTCAATATGGCTTAAAATATGACTCCAAAAATGTTCAAGTGGTTCTTGACGTCCTACTCCAAGATCTTACCCTCAATCCACACTCTAGGCTCTCTATCCTTGTAGCCTTAACCAGCGAGTTTTTCCCAAATAACTCTTAGTTTTCCCAAAAAACTTCCAAAATAAATTACATATTCAGATACCTTTTATGGTTTTACAAAACATATCTTAGAATTAGGTAGGGTTAATTTGGAACACAACCCCCAAAAACTACTGCTCCACTTTCCTTCCTAGACCTAATAGGTCACTTTTACAAAGGAACCCTATTACAGACTTAACACCCAACCTTGCCACATTTCACAAAGTTTTAATATGGTCCCAATTAGATAAATTTGAAGTCAATTGGATCCTATAGGCTTTCTATACCCAAAAGTCCCAAATTGCTCCCTCTAGGCCTTCAAAACTAGGGCCTTCTTTAAAACAACTCAAAACTCATTTCCAAAACTCCTCCTTGTGGATTCACCTTTAATTTGACATATACTTCTTCTATTTCAAATAAAATTATACCCTTGTTAAGGCAGATCCTTTGCTGCTACACTTGTGGCATCAATTTTGTGCCCTTTTTCCACTCTTCCTCATGGTGTACACCCACTAAAACAACTTCTCCTACATTCAAATGGTTAGTAACATCATAAATATTTTACATAGGGTCCATTCAATGAGAAAAAAACAATTTCATTCATTGAATGGCCCATTATATCATCAAAAAGACCAAAATGGAGTTATTTCAATGCACCAATATGACCACCTACAGCAACTTTCCAAATTTGAAGCAAAATAGATTATATAATCATTCAATATAGATGAAAAATGATGTTATGATGTTATTATATCACCCACAATTCTGTTCCAAACCCAAAACAATCAACCAAACATCAAAAAAATAAGATTTTGCAAGGAAAAACTAAGTCCTTTGCCAGGACTTCTAGGACTTATAATATTTAAATTAAATTGTTTATTAGATATTTCCATTATTGGACTTAATATATCCCAATTCACTTTTAGGAATTCTTTAGATCCACTACCTCCATTTGGTTCCAAGGTGGACTTAGGTGTTTGGAGAGTTGCTCCTGCACCAAAATTCTTCATTTAAATTTCAAGACATTCGATAAATTCTTTGCCTGCTAACAAACCAATTTGGGAAATTAATGGGTCTATTTGTGGATCTCGAAGGAGTTGGTCACCTAAATGAGAACTAATGCAGAGGTTACAGCAAGAAAGTGGAGTTCCCTTCTTTTAGCTCCCACAACTCACCAACCAACTACAAAGGTTTAAAGGTGCTCCCAAGCTCTTACAATGGTGTAACACAACCAATAAAATGGATTTCTATCCCAAAAAACTCCCTTTGCAAGTTTATACACTCAATCAAACTTCAATGCCCTTTTGGCTTTAGGGACACTAGGCCTAAACCTAGCCTTTAGTTAGAACTCTTCACCAGTGGACTTCCTGACCACTCCCAAGCATGTAGATGGTCCTCATATGACCTAAGAACTATGAAACAACTCTTGGTTTGATCCCTTTACAACCATACCATAGAAAACTAGACCTGCACGCCAATTTTCTTATAGCCTTCTCAACCTCAATTTTCCACTCTAACTTCTTCACAACTTGGTATCTTGACACAATTACGATATTTTTAGACACCCATTTGGAATTTATTTAAGATCCCAAAGCCTTGTTTTCCAACTGCACTTCAGCACCACCTAATACTCACCTTGGACACAGACCTAATTTAATGCAGAGGTGACAGCCGAAAAGTAGTGGGCCCTTCACTTGACTCCCACAATTCACCAATCACCTGTAATGACTTAAGGGTATTCACAATCTCTTAGGATGGTGTAACACAATCAATTAAGTGAGTTTCTATCCCAATAAACTCCCTTTGCAAAGTTAGACACTTAATCAAAGTTCAATGTCTTTTTGGCTTTAGGGAAACTAGGCCTAAAAGTGACTTATTCTTGAAAATCTTCACCAGTGGACTTCCTGACCACTCCCAAGCCTGTAAATGGTCCTCATTTGACCTAAGGCCTTTGAAATAACAACTAGTTCATTCCCATCAAGACCATACCATAGAGAACTAGACCTGCACCCACTTTTCCTTGTAGCCTTCCTAATAGAGGTTTTCTACTCTAACTTTTGAACCACTAAGTATCTTGATAAAATCAGGGCATTTTTAGACACGGTCCTGTAGCACCTGACGAATCAATTCTATGTCACACGAGCTCTGACATATGACCCTACAAAGATCGCCGATCTCATGCTTAAGGGACCTTGAGGGACACTTCAGCACGGAGTCGTCAGTGGGGTTCGAACGACTGTGTGTGGTGAACAAAGTTACCACTGGCATTTACCCGGCCATTCAGAGCTGTTGGAACTGACGGTTCAATGCTATGACTGACAGTTCAAAAGATATGCAACATTAACCATTTCAGCTGAGGAACACTTTGAGTTCTGACACCGACCAAGAATGTGTTGCTGAATTTAAAATAAGTTGAATCTCTAAAAAATGAGAGAGGATTTTGTAGGCCTTGGCAACATGGTCTCGTAGCACCTATCAAATCGATTCTATGTTGCACGAGCTCTGAGATATGACCCCGCAAAGATCGCTGATTTCATGCTTAAGGGACCTTGAGGGACACTTCAGCACGGAGTCGTCAGCAGGGTTCGAATGACTGTGTGTGGTGAACAAGGTTGCCACTAGTGTTTACCCATCCATTCAGAGCTATTGGAACTGACGGTTCGATGCTACAACCGATGGTTGGAAAGATACACAACGTTGACCATTTCAGCTGAGGAACACTTTGAGTTTTGACATGGACCGAGAATGTGTTGCCGAATTTAAAATAAGTTGAATCTCTGAAAAATGAGACAGGCTTTTGTAGGCCCCAGCAACATGGTCCTGTAGCACCTAATGAATTGATTCTACATTGCACGAGCTCTGAGATATGACCCCACAAAGATCACCAATTTCATGCTTAAGGGACCTTGAGGGACACTTCAGCATGGAGTCATCGGCGGGGTTCGAACGACTGTGGGTGCCGAATAAGGTTGCCACTAGCATTTACCTAGCCATTTGGAGCTATTGGAACTGACGCTTTGATGCTACGACTGATGGTTCGAAAGATACGCAACGTTGACCGTTTCAGCTGAGGAACACTTTGAGTTCTGACACTGACCGAGAATGTGTTGCTGAATTTAAAATAAGTTGAATCTCTAAAAACTAAGACAGGCTTTTGTAGGCCCCAACAACACGTTCCCGTAGCACCTAATGAATTGATTCTATGTTGATCAAGCTCCGAGATATGACCCCGCAAAGATCTCTGATTTCATGCTTAAGGGACCTTGAGGGACAATTCAGCACGGAGTCGTCGGTGGGGATTGAATCATTGTGGGTTTCGAACGAGGTTTCCACTAGCGTTTACCCAACCATTCAGAGCTATTGGAACTGATTGTTCGATGCTACGATCGACGGTTGGAAAGATACGCAACGTTGACCATTTCAGCTGAGGAACACTTTGAGTTCTGACACCGACCGAGAATGTGTTGCCAAATTTAAAATAAGTTGAATCTCTAAAATTTGAGACAGGCTTTTGTAGGCCTTAGCAACACTGTCCTATAGTACTTGATGAATCAATTCTATGTCACACGAGCTCCAAGATATGACCCTGCAAAGATCTCTGATTTCATGCTTAAGGGACCTTGAGGGACACTTCAGCATGGAGTCATCGGCGGGGATCGAATCATTGTGGGTGCCAAACAAGGTTGCCACTAGCATTTACCCAGCCATTCAAAGCTGTTGGAATTGATTGTTTAATGCTACGACCGATGGTTGGAAAGATACGCAACATTGACCATTTTAGCTGAGGAACACTTTGAGTTCTGACACCGATCGAGAATGTGTTGCCGAATTTAAAATAAGTTGAATCTATGAAAATTGAGAGATGATTTTGTAGGCCCCGGCAACATGGTCTCATAGCACCTGACGAATCAATTCTATGTCGCACGAGCTCCCAGATATGACCCTGCAAAGATCATTGATTTCATGCTTAAGGGACCTTGAGGGACACTTCAGCACGGAGTCATTGGCGGGGTGTGAATGATTGTCCATGGTGAACGAGGTCGCCACTAGCATTTAATCGGCCATTTGGAGCTATTGTAACTAATAGTTTGATGCTACAACCGACGGTTGGAAAGATATGCAACGTTGACCATTTCAGCTGAGGAACACTTTGAGTTCTGACACTGACCTAGAATGTGTTACCAAATTTAAAATAAGTTGAATCTCTAAAAATTGAGAGAGGATTTTGTAGGCCCCAGCAACATAGTCTCATAGCACTTGATGAATCGATTCTACATTGCATGAGCTCTGAGATATGACCCCACAAATATCACTGATTTCATGCTTAAGGGACCTTGAGGGACACTTCAGCACGGAGTCATCGGCGGGGTTTGAACGACTATGCATGGTGAACGAGGTTGCCACTAGCATTTACCTGGCCATTTAGAGCTATTGGAACTGACGGTTCAATGCTACGACCGACGGTTTGAAAGATACGCAACGTTGACCGTTTCAGCTGAAGAACACTTTGACTTTTGACACCGACCAAGAATGTGTTGCCAAATTTAAAATAAGTTGAATCTCTGAAATTTGAGATTGGCTTTTGTAGGCCTCGGCAACACGATCTTGTAACACCTAATGAATCGATTCTACGTTGTACAAGCTCCAAGATATGACCCTACAAAGATCACCAATTTCATGCTTAAGGGACCTTGAGGGACACTTCAGCACGGAGTCGTCGGTGGGGATCGAATCATTGTGGGTGCCGAAAAAGGTTGCCACTAGCATTTACCCAGCCATTTGGAGCTATTGGAACTGATTGTTCGATGCTACAATTGACGGTTGGAAAGATACGCAACGTTGACTGTTTCAGCTGAGGAACACTTTGAGTTCTAACACCGACCGAGAATGTGTTGCCAAATTTAAAATAAGTTGAATCTCTAAAAACTGAGACAATCTTTTGCAGGCCCCGGAAACACGGTCTCATAGCACCTAAAAAATTAATTCTACGTTGCACGAGCTCTGAGATATGACCCCACAAAGATCGCTGATTTCATGCTTAAGGGACCTTGAGGGACACTTTAGCATAGAGTCTTCGGCGGGGTTCAAACGACTATGCATGGTGAATGAGGTTGCCACTAGCATTTACTCGGCCATTTGGAGCTATTGGAACTGATGGTTTGATGCTACGACTGACAGTTGGAAAGATACGCAATGTTGACTGTTTCAGTTGAGGAACACTTTGAGTTTTGACACGGACCGAGAATGTGTCGCCGAATTTAAAATAAGTTGAATCTCTAAAAATTGAGACAGGATTTTGTAGGCCCCGGCAACACAGTCTCGTAGCACCTGATGAATCGATTCTATGTTGCACAAGCTCCAAGATATGACCCCACAAATATCAATGATTTCATGCATAAGGGACCTTGAGGGACACTTCAACACGGAGTCGTCAGCGGGCTTCGAATGACTATGCATGGTGAATGAGGTTGTCACTAGCATTTGCCTGACCATTTAGAGCTGTTGGAATTGATGGTTCGATGCTACGACCGACGGTTCGAAAGATACGCAATGTTGACCGTTTCAGCTAAGGAACACTTTGAGTTCTGACACTAATCGAGAATGTGTTGCCGAATTTAAAATAAGTTGAATCTCTAAAAACTAAGATAGGATTTTGTAGGCCCCGACAACATGTTCTTGTAGCACCTAATGAATCAATTCTACATTGATCGAGCTCCGAGATATGACCCCGCAAAGATCGTCAATTTCATGCTTAAGGGACCTTGAGGGACACTTCAGCACGGAGTCGTCGGGGGGAATCAAATGACTATGGGTGCCGAACGAGGTTGCCACTAGAGTTTACTCGGCCATTCAGAGCTATTGGAACTGACGGTTCGAGGCTATGACTGATGGTTGGAAAGATACGCAACGTTGGTCATTTCAGCTGAGGAACACTTTGAGTTCTGACACCGACCAAGAATGTGTTGCCGAATTTAAACAAAATTGAATCTCCAAAAACTAAGATAGGCATTTATAGGCCCCGACAATACGGTCTCGTATCAATTGATGGATCCATGCTACCTTGCATGAGCTCTGAGATATGACCCAACAAAGATTTCTGATTTCATGCTTAAGGGACCTTGAGGGACACTTTAGCATGGAGTCGTCGACGGGGTTGGAATGACTGTGCATGGCATGTACTTGCATGAGGACATTATATATTACATAAATCCTACACAGAAGCAGCTAGCAAGCTACTCAAAAAGTAGTAACTGATAGCAAGTGGGATAATGCAGATGCTTTAATAAACCACTATCTTCTTCACTCAAGCAACATCTAGTTCATCTGCTCAACTGAGGCATGTTTGGGAATAGATAGTCTCCATTTAAACTCAAGTCTCTGGAAGTAGTTATATTTGTCAGTGGAGGAGATACACCCATTGTATCTGCAATAACTTCATGCTCACTAGAATTTCCATTACTCTTCAATTGGGATACTCTTTCCAAAATTGCATCTACCCTTTTACCAATTAATGGGTCTATTTATGGACCTCGAAGGATTTGGTCACCTAAAAAAGAACCTTGAGATGAAGCAGGAACTTCTCTATGAAAGAGATCAGTACCTTGAGAAGCTCTCCACTTGTCAGCTGAATTAAAACCTTGGACCATAGATGGCTACCCTTTGTTGTAAAATGAGGAGTGAAACTGCCTTGCCAAAGGTGGCAATGAACTTACCTTTCAATGATAATGCCCAAGTCCCGTAAATGCAAGGCCATTGACAGATAGTCATTTCTAATAGAAATATTTGTGGTGCTAGAATGAAGTGCATGACCAAATTCTTTGCCTACTAATAAACCAATTTGAGGCTTCATTTCACATTGCTCTGTGGATAATTCCACAACACTTGTTACTTCTTTATTTGAATTTTTTTTGTTAGTGTACACATGCACTGAAGAGATTTTGTCACTACTTGAGCTACCAGTTCCAAGAACCCTATACCTCACACTTCCTTTGTAAACCAAGCCTAATTAGGCCAATTAGGTCTATGTACAAGGTGAGAGTTAGGTGGTGCTAGATTGGAGTTGGAAGACAAGGCTTTGGGATCTTACATAACTTCTAAATGGGTGTCTGAAAATGCCATGTTTGTGTCAAGATACTCAGTTGTGAAAAAGTTAGAATAGAAAATCTATGTTGAGAGGGCTATAAGGAAAAGTGGGTGCAGGTCTAGTTTTCTATGGTATGGTTGTAAAGGGACCAAACCAAGAGTTGTTTTAGCATCCTTAGGTCATATGAGGACCATCTAAATGCTTGGAAGTGGTCAGGAAGGCCACTGGTGAAGAATTCTAGTTAAAGGCTAGATTTAGGCCTAGTGTCCCTAAAGCCCAAAAGGCACCAAAGTTTGATTGAGTTTGTAAACTTTCTAAAGGAGTTTGTTGGAGTAGGAAACCCTTGTTTTGGTTGTGTTACACCATTTAAGGAGTTTGTGAACATCCTTAGGTCATTGTCTTCTTAAGCCAAATCCCTGTTTGTGTCATGGTTCGCACCTTCCAAGTGCACCCAAAGCATGCATAGGGAAGCTATCCTCCACTTTCTTGCAACAAAACTCATTTTACCTTCCTTATTTCATGTTATGTTGTCAATATACATTTTATTGGATCCATCCCTAGGATTAGAAGGTCATACTATGCATGGATCTCATAAATCCATAGTGGAAACAAGAGGAAATCTGATCTAACATGTTTTGAGGAGATTTGACCAAGTTTTATATCTGATCTAACATGTTTTGAGGAGATTTGATCTAAGAAAAAATCTTATTTCTGTCCCATCATTAGTCACATAAAAATTACACAATTTTGCATTGGATAAAACACCATAAAAATGCTAAGAAATTATTGTAAACATGTTTCTTTTTTTATTAATATTATGAAACATGTTTACAACTCAGCTCAATAAAGGTGCCGGTAGGAAAGAGCTGAGTGGAGGAAACCTCTGGCATTGCCCCAAAAAATATGCAGCATTGCATTATCATTACAATTACAAACTTCCCTCTATACACATGGGGTATGTACCATAGAAGCTAACTTTGTCAGAGAAACAAATAGTACAGTTGAACACATATTACAACATTTTAGTACAGCCCGATTTAGTCCATTGAACCAGCTGGATCTGCCTTAACCTTTAGTGTGTTAAGTATTGCCTCATGCTCTGACTCGGGAACCTTCCAAAGAGTTCTTTTCATTGGCCTGCCCCCATATCTGATCAAAGTAACATTCGAAGCAACAACAAGGTTTGAATAATGTAGAATTTTCCTGTGTGTCTCCCAGTCCTTGAACAACCACAACTTAGAGTTCTTCATACCATATCGTCTAAGCCATGTTCCTGTTACAACAACCACTCCTATAGGGTATTGTAATCCTTCACCATCTACAACTACGACATCCAATTTCTTTTTGGCCTCAACACAACAACATAAATAATAATCTATCCCTTCGTCATTGTATTCAGGTGCAATAACTGCAAAAACATGACCTGCAACAACATAGACATATTCAGTACATTAATATCCAAAATAGTTTAGACAAACTATATAAATGGACAATTTACCTAGTTGTACTATATCCGACAAACGGTCAAAGTTAATAGATGTTGCCATGTCCCCTAGTTGCAATGTTGTTGGCAGATGATAGCAGTCAAGTGGGCTCAAAGGTCTTATAGACCATTCATCAACCCATTCCTTTGAGTCACACTCATCCCAATTCTCCTCTGCACAAGATGAACAAAATCATGCCATATGTCGTGTGTATACCATCCATGAACCTGCATTACAACTTCTAAAAGAGTGTAGCTCACTTGATCCTGTTACTATACAACAATCCTCATATGGTGCAATGTTAGTTTCATCAATCAACCAAAAAAATCTATGAACAATTGACTCACCTTCCTTACCTGGGCCCATTGTGGCATTACACCAGTTGACAATACATCTTGCATTTGATAAGTTTGCTCCCCCCTCATACTTTAATTCATCATGTGCTAAAGCTCTTTTTATACATGCTCCCGCACCATCATGCTCTCCCTTTCCATGGCCCGCCTCAGTGAAGTTCCACATATATTGAATATCAGTGTTCTTGTGCATCCTGCTCAACCAATAAAACATACGAGAATTCTTGAATTGGGATGTACAATTATCTAACCATATGATGTGTCGACGATATGGTATGCTCCTATTTGCCAAATCATCGTAAAACAAACTAAAACCATGTACAAACTCTATAGAATGTGAGCGATCATCACTCATATAAAAATGGTACTCCCTCAATAACTTCCTATTTTCCTCCCTACTATCAGGTGCATGCAAGTATGATATATGAACAAATATAGCAACCTGTTGAGAGTTGTAATACTGTGATTGTACCTCATTTTGTGGTTGCAAAGTCTAGTTTTCAGCAAAGTCCACAACTGAAACAATTGTATCAATTGGAAAAGTGTCCTTGCATAACTTGAATTGTGTATCCAACCATCGTGCTCTATGTGTATGCATTGCATATTCATACACAATTTTCCCGCAAAATATATCCATGAACTGATACACCGGAATCCTATCAATTACTAAATCACATCTTTTTGCCTCTTTTCCATCTTTTAGAGCATATGCAATGGTCTTATATTTTCCAAATTCTACTATTTCATTCCCAATTGCATGACTACTTTCCATATGCTGACAAACAGGTAAATCTTGCAAACCACCACAATGTACACATGTACCATTCAAACATGATAGTTTTTGAAATTGTTGTCTGTTCGGTCTATGACATAAAATGGTAGCTATCAATTCCCTTGAAGATCTAGGTGGCTCCTTTATGCTACACTCCTGCAAGACATTGTTAGCATGCAAACATACACATATATGCCGATAGACAGTATAATGGTTAGAAAATTCAATATGTACTCTACAACAACAAGTTGTGCATGTGTGATTTAGCTTGACATAAAAAGGTTTAGCCATTTCAAAAAATCTTTGACTAATTTTAATTTGAGGATACGCATCTATAAATTTTGCAAAAAATTGTGTCTAGGTTGAATCCAAAAAATGCTTTGGATGTGGATCACGCAATCGACTACCAATCCTCCTCCTTACAAAATCTCTTTGATTAGGAGATACTCGTGTATTATTCTTCCAAAAAATTTCAATGAAGGATTTCAAAGCTTCAACAATGTCTTTGTCTTTCCGTGGCAATCTACTAGAAAAAGCCCATAGTTCATTGCTATTTGAATCTTCCACTCTTTGATGCCTTTCCACAGCTCTCATTAGAGACCTTCTACTTATTTTCAATGATTTACTTGTCTTTCTAATGAGTCAAGACTTCTTCATTTGATTGCTTACCATTGTTGATGTTATCACATGTCGTTTGACATTACTATCTTTCGTGCATGATGTAGAACCCACAGTCTCATATGCATCCATTAGATTCTTTACAATAGCTTTTTCAGTGGAGGTGTCATCTATTCTTAACCCAAGAATCTTCATGATAGGCCTAAATTTTAGATTTCTCATCATTTCAACAAACAATTGACATCTTCCTATGACATTCAAATTCTCAAAAAATATCCTCCAAATTCAGTTAGTATATCTTTGACAAGTGCGCTTGGGAATCTTGTCAGGCATTGGTTTCAAAATATTAGTGTCAATATCAATCAAATATTTAGGCTTTCTATGCAAAACTCTAGGAGGTGTTCTCAATTGTTGTGTAGGCTCAACATTGGGAATTTCAACAATGTTAGGGATGAATTGCGTACCTTCGACCGAAGATGATGTGCCTTCAAATTGAGATGTGGAAGATGGACCTTCACTGACTTGAGATGAATATGGTGTTTCTTCAACATGATGCAATGGTGTGATTCCTACACCTTCGAAAGTTGGAAATGAGGTGCCTTCACAATGATGTAATGATGTGTCTATTCCTTCGGATGTAGCTAATGGTGTGCCTTCAACATAATACGATGGTGTGGCTACACTTTGAGGTGTAGAGTGTGCAATTTCTTCAACATTAGATAATTCATGTGCACCTCCAACATTGGATGATGGCATCCCTTCAACTTGTGATCCAATAGATGATATACTCACCCCTTCATAATTCAATTGTCTTATTGCACGCAACTTTCTCATTTGGTTCCTTTGTGTTTCCAATTCCAATTCTCTCCTATTAGGTAATTCTTCTTGTGTGGGCTCCAATTGTCATTGTTCGCGAAGTTGTCTCATTCTTTCTCTTTTCTTCTCTTTCTCTATTTCATGCTCTTTGGGTGTTTGAATCTTAGGTCATTTTCTCGACATGATGAATAAGATCTATATATACATTGAAATTCATTAAAATTTACACATTATAAAATATCAATCTAATACAACAATTATGGTTTTTTAATCAATCTATTATAATAAGTCATAACATAATATAAAAGTATTACAATTTATATATATCAAATTATAATACAACTATAGTCGAATACATGTCTATTTATGCTTTCCACAAGTCCATATAATATGAAATAAAATAAAAAGGATTTATTCACATTTTGGCATGCAAGAACAAACAAAACTTACCTTGAAATATGTCAAATTTGCTAAATAAAGGTTGTTTTTAGCACCACAATGTTGACCTTGCAACAAAAGGTGGTCCAAGTTGATAAAATAGTCTTCTTTTTTACCTCCAACACCATGAAAGAAAATATTTGTTGTGCAAACTGCGTGTTCCAAATAGTATACAGTAAAAGTGGGCCTCCTTCACGGGATTCTTGGGTTTTTTTCCATTTTTGGGCTTTCTACAAAGGGTGTACACCCTTTTTGGTGCACGCCCTATTTGGAGGATGCCCTTTCTAGAAATGCATAAAAGAGAGATAGATGGGGGGAGAAAGGGAGAGAGAGAGAGAGAGAGAGAGAGAGAGAGAGACGTGATAAAGAGACAAAGAGAGATAGAGGGGTGACTGAGAGACTAAGAGAGAGAGAGAGAGAGAGAGAGAGGAGAGTGTGAGAAAGTTAACGAATAAGGGGTCTTAAGTGGTCCTTAGGGGTCCTAATTGGTCGTAGAGGGTCATAAGGAGTCGTAAGGGGTGTAAAGCAGTTCTTAGGACCCCATGTGACCCTTAGGTGTCCGTAAAGGGTCCTAATTGGTTGTAGAGGGTCATAAGGAGTCATAAGGGGTGTAAAGTGGTTCTTAGGACCCCATGTGACCCTTAGGTGTCTGTAAAGGGTCCTAATTGGTTGTAGAGGGTCATAAGGAGTCGTAAGGCGTGTAAAGTGGTTCTTAGGACCCCATGTGACCCTTAGGTGTCCATAAAGGGTCCTAATTGGTCGTAGAGGGTCATAAGGAGTCGTAAGGGGTGTAAAGTGGTTCTTAGGACCCCATGTGACCCTTAGGTGTCTGTAAAGGGTCCTAATTGGTCATAGAGGGTCATAAGGAGTTGTAAGGGGTGTAAAGTGGTTCTTAGGACCCCATGTGACCCTTAGGTGTTCGTAAAGGGTCCTAATTGGTCATAGAGGGTCATAAGGAGTCGTAAGGAGTGTAAAGTGGTTCTTAGGACCCCATGTGACCCTTAGGTGTCCGTAAAGGATCCTAATTGGTCGTAGAGGGTCATAAGGAGTCGTAAGGGGTTTAAAGCAGTTCTTAGGACCCCATGTGACCCTTAGGTGTCCGTAAAGGGTCCTAATTGGTCGTAGAGGGTCATAAGGAGTCGTAAGGGGTATGAAGTGGTTCTTAGGACCCCATGTGACCCTTAGGTGTCTGTAAAGGGTCCTAATTGGTTGTAGAGGGTCATAAGGAGTTGTAAGGGGTGTAAAGTGGTTCTTAGGACCCCATGTGACCCTTAGGTGTCCATAAAGGGTCCTAATTGGTCATAGAGGGTCATAAGGAGTCGCAAGGGGTGTAAAGTGGTTCTTAGGACCCCATGTGACCCTTAGGTGTCTGTAAAGGGTCCTAATTGGTCGTAGAGGGTCATAAGGAGTTGTAAGGGGTGTAAAGTGGTTCTTAGGACCCCATGTGACCCTTAGGTGTTCGTAAAGGGTCCTAATTGGTCATAGAGGGTCATAAGGAGTCGTAAGAGGTGTAAAGTGGTTCTTAGGACCCCATGTGACCCTTAGGTGTCCGTAAAGGGTCCTAGTTGGTCATAGAGGGTCATAAGGAATCGTAAGGGGTGTAAAGTGGTTCTTAGGACCCCATGTGACCCTTAGGTGTCCGTAAAGGGTCCTAATTGGTCGTAGAGGGTCATAAGGATTCGTAAGGGGTGTAAAGTGGTTCTTAGGACCTCATGTGACCCTTAGGTGTCCGTAAAGGGTCCTAATTGGTCGTAGAGGGTCATAAGGAGTTGTAAGGGGTGCAAAGTGGTTCTTAGGACCCCATGTGACCCTTAGGGGTCTGTAAAGGGTCCTAATTGGTCATAGAGGGTCATAAGGAGTCGTAAGGGGTGTAAATTGGTTCTTAGGACCCCATGTGACCCTTAGGGGTTCTAAGGGTCATATGGGGTCTTGGGACTCATTGATATGTCCTAGGATATCAAAGAGGTGTTAAGAGATCATAATCAATCCTATGATCCCTTATAACCCCATAGCACCGATAGGAATACATCCTATTGTTCTCAAGAGGTCCTAAGGGGTATAAGGAGTCATGAGGGGTGTAAAGTGGTTCTTAGGACCCCATGCAACCCTTAGAGGCCCTAAGGGTCATATGGGGTCTTGGGACTCATTGATATGTCCTAGAATGTTAAAGAGGTGTTAAGGGATCATAATGAATCATACAAGAGAGAGAGAGAGGGGGGGAGTAACGAGGGAGAGAGAGAGAGAGAGAGAGAGAGAGAGAGAGGGGGGGGGGGAAA